>JAGFBZ010000069.1:0-310000 GCA_018398805.1 Hirundichthys speculiger | reverse complement strand
TAACTACTGATCAGCACTGTGTTACCATCTAACTACTGATCAGCAGCTGTTACCATCTAACTACTGATCAGCAGCTGTAACCAGCTAACTACTGATCAGCAGCTGTTACCATCTAACTACTGATCAGCTGCTGTAACCATCTAAATACTGATCAGCAGCTGTAACCAGCTAACCAATCACAGGTTAGCTGATCAGCTGATCATCTTCTGGTCGTTCTTATTAGACCAGGTGGACGTGCACGGTGACCTACACACACAAACACAGCCGTGCACGTATGTGTCGGTGAAGGGCATGAGGCTGGAGTTTTAATTTGGAGAGCAGATAACGTGATGTTATCAGGACGGAGGGACGGCAGACTGAGACGTGAACGGTGGAGAGAGACGGAGACATGCAGCTAATATTAATGTCTCTCTTTTGTCTTAAAAAAATATTTCAAATGTCTGTGAGACGCTGAGTCTGTTCACGTCCTCAGAAGGAGGATGCAGGAGGCTACAGCGCTGTGATGAAGGACGGCGGTATCAGCAGGGAGGGGGTGGGGGGGTGGGATGGTGGACGGCTAGAGACGATGACCTGATGAGAGATGGACAGATAGCTGGACAGATAGATGGAAACAGAGACACAGAGACGGGAGGATGAGAGGATTAGAGGAGCAGAGTGGAGCTCTGATACACTACGATCTGAGAGGCTTCAGCGTAGAGTTCCTGGTTCCTGGAGAACTTTCTTTAGTTCCTGTAATAACCTCTGAGAGGTTCCTGGTTCCCTGGAGAACTTTCTTTAGTTCCTCTAATAACTGCTGAGAGGCTTCAGCGTAGAGCTCCTGGTTCCTGGAGGACTTTCTTTAGTTTCCTCTAATAACTGCTGAGAGGCTCCTGGTTCCTGGAGAACTTTCTTTAGTTCCTCTAATAACCGCTGAGAGCTCCTGGTTCCTGGAGAACTTTCTTTAGTTCCTCTAATAACCGCTGAGAGGCTTCAATGTAGAGCTCCTGGTTCCTGGAGAACTTTCTTTAGTTCCTCTAATAACCGCTGAGAGGCTTCAATGTAGAGCTCCTGGTTCCTGGAGAACCTTCTTTAGTTCCTCTAATAACCGCTGAGAGGCTTCAATGTAGAGCTCCTGGTTCCTGGAGAACTTTCTTTAGTTCCTCTAATAACCGCTAAGAAGCTCCTGGTTCCTGGAGAACTTTCTTTAGTTCCTCTAATAACTGCTGAGAGGCTCCTGGTTCCTGGAGAACTTTCTTTAGTTCCTTTAATAACTGCTGAGAGGCTTCAGCGTAGAGCTCCTGGTTCCTGGAGAACTTTCTTTAGTTCCTCTAATAACTGCTGAGAGGCTTCAGCGTAGAGCTCCTGGTTCCTGGAGAACTTTCTTTAGTTCCTCTAATAACTGCTGAGAGGCTTCAATGTAGAGCTCCTGGTTCCTGGAGAACTTTCTTTAGTTCCTCTAATAACCGCTGAGAGGCTCCTGGATCCTGGAGAACTTTCTTTAGTTCCTCTAATAACCGCTAAGAGGCTCCTGGTTCCTGGAGAACTTTCTTTAGTTCCTATAACCGCTGAGAGGCTTTAACGTAGAGCTCCTGGTTCCTGGAGAACTTTCTTTAGTTCCTCTAATAACTGCTGAGAGGCTCCTGGTTCCTGGAGAACTTTCTTTAGTTCTTCTAATAACCGCTGAGAGGCTCCTGGTTCCTGGAGAACTTTCTTTAGTTCCTCTAATAACCGCTGAGAAGCTCCTGGTTCCTGGAGAACTTTCTTTAGTTCCTCTAATAACCGCTGAGAGGCTCCTGGTTCCTGGAGAACTTTCTTTAGTTCCTCTAATAACCGCTGAGAGGCTCCTGGTTCCTGGAGAACTTTCTTTAGTTCCTCTAATAACCGCTGAGAGGCTCCTGGTTCCTGGAGAACTTTCTTTAGTTCTCTATCTAATCTAACTGCTGAGAGGCTCCTGGTTTCCTGGAGAACTTTCTTTAGTTCCTCTAATAACCGCTGAGAGGCTCCTTATTTCCTGGAGAACTTTCTTTAGTTCCTCTAATAACCGCTGAGAGGCTCCTGGTTCCTGGAGAACTTTCTTTAGTTCCTCTAATAACCGCTGAGAGGCTCCTGGTTCCTGGAGAACGTTCTTTAGTTCCTCTAATAACTGCTGAGAGGCTCCTGGTTCCTGGAGAACTTTCTTTAGTTCCTCTAATAACCGCTGAGAGGCTCCTGGTTCCTGGAGAACGTTCTTTAGTTCCTCTAATAACTGCTGAGAGGCTCCTGGTTCCTGGAGAACTTTCTTTAGTTCCTCTAATAACTGCTGAGAGAGGCTTCAGCGTAGAGTTCCTGGTTCCTGGAGAACTTTCTTTAGTTCCTCTAATAACCGCTGAGAGGCTTCAGCGTAGAGCTCCTGGTTCCTGGAGAACCTTCTTTAGTTCCTCTAATAACCGCAGAGAAGCTCCTGGTTCCTAAAGAGCTTTCTTTAGTTCCTCTAATAACCGCTGAGAGGCTCCTGGTTCCTGGAGAACTTTCTTTAGTTCCTCTAATAACTGCTGAGAGGCTTCAGCGTAGAGCTCCTGGTTCCTAGAGAACTTTCCTAAGTTCCTTTAATAACTGCTGAGAGGCTCCTGGTTTCTGGAAAGCTTTCTTTAGTTCTTATAACCACAGAGATGCGTTAACGTAGAGCTCCTGGTTCCTGGAGAACTTTCTTTAGTTCCTCTAATAACCGCTGAGAGGCTCCGGGTTCCTGGAGAACTTTCTTTAGTTCCTCTAATAACCGCTGAGAGGCTCCTGGTTCCTGGAGAACTTTCTTTAGTTCCTCTAATAACTGCTACTGCTGAGAGGCTTCAGCGTAGAGTTCCTGGTTCCTGGAGAACTTTCTTTAGTTCCTCTAATAACCGCTGAGAGGCTTCAGCGTAGAGCTCCTGGTTCCTGGAGAACCTTCTTTAGTTCCTCTAATAACCGCAGAGAAGCTCCTGGTTCCTAAAGAGCTTTCTTTAGTTCCTCTAATAACCGCTGAGAGGCTCCTGGTTCCTGGAGAACTTTCTTTAGTTCCTCTAATAACTGCTGAGAGGCTTCAGCGTAGAGCTCCTGGTTCCTAGAGAACTTTCCTAAGTTCCTTTAATAACTGCTGAGAGGCTCCTGGTTTCTGGAAAGCTTTCTTTAGTTCTTATAACCACAGAGAGGCTTTAACGTAGAGCTCCTGGTTCCTGGAGAACTTTCTTTAGTTCCTCTAATAACCGCTGAGAGGCTCCGGGTTCCTGGAGAACTTTCTTTAGTTCCTCTAATAACCGCTGAGAGGCTCCTGGTTCCTGGAGAACTTTCTTTAGTTCCTCTAATAACTGCTGAGAGGCTTCAGCGTAGAGCTCCTGGTTCCTGGAGAACTTTCTTTAGTTCCTCTAATAACCGCTGAGAGGCTCCTGGTTCCTGGAGAACTTTCTTTAGTTCCTCTAATAACCTCTGAGAAGCTCCTGGTTCCTGGAGAACTTTCTTTAGTTCCTCTAATAACTGCTGAGAGGCTCGTGGTTCCTGGAGAACTTTCTTTAGTTCCTCTAATAACCGCTGAGAGGCTCCATGTTTCCTGGAGAACTTTCTTTAGTTCCTCTAATAACCGCTGAGAGGCTCCTGGTTCCTGGGGAACTTTCTTTAGTTCCTCTAATAACCGCTGAGAGGCTTCAGCGTAGAGCTCCTGGTTCCTGGAGAACTTTCTTTAGTTCCTCTAATAACCGCTGAGAGGCTCCATGTTTCCTGGAGAACTTTCTTTAGTTCCTCTAATAACCGCTGAGAGGCTCCTGGTTCCTGGGGAACTTTCTTTAGTTCCTCTAATAACCGCTAAGAGGCTCCTGGTTGCTGGAAAACCTTCTTTAGTTCCTCTAATAACCGCTGCGAGGCTTCAGCGTAGAGCTCCTGGTTCCTGGAGAACTTTCTTAAGTTCCTCTAATAACTGCTGAGAGGCTTCAGCGTAGAGTTCCTGGTTTCTGGAGAACTTTCTTTAGTTCCTCTAATAACTGCTGAGAGGCTTCAGCGTAGAGCTCCTGGTTCCTGGAGAACTTTCTTAAGTTCCTTTAATAACTGCTGAGAGGCTCCTGGTTTCTCTGGAAAACTTTCTTTAGTTCTTATAACCGCTGAGAGGCTTTAACGTAGAGCTCCTGGTTCCTGGAGAACTTTCTTTAGTTCCTCTAATAACCGCTGAGAGGCTCCTGGTTCCTGGAGAACTTTCTTTAGTTCCTCTAATAACTGCTGAGAGGCTCCTGGTTTCTGGAGAACCTTCTTTAGTTCCTCTAATAACTGCTGAGAGGCTCCTGATTCCTGGAGAACTTTCTTTAGTTCCTCTAATAACTGCTGAGAGGCTCCTGGTTCCTGGAGAACTTTCTTTAGTTCCTCTAATAACCGCTGAGAAGCTCCTGGTTCCTGAGAACTTTCTTTAGTTCCTCTAATAACCGCTGAGAGGCCCCTGGTTCCTGGCGAACTTTCTTTAGTTCCTCTTATAACTGCTGAGATGCTCCTGATTCCTGGGGAACTTTCTTTAGTTCCTCTAATAACCGCTGAGAGGCTCCTGGTTCTAGGAGATAGCCCAGGAAGATGCTTGGAGATAGCCAGGAAGATGCTGGAGGAGATAGCCATGAAGATGCTAGGAGATAGCCATGAGATGCTAGGAGATAGCCAGGAAGATGCTAGGAGAATAGCCATGAAGATGCTGGAGATAGCCATGAAGATGCTAGGGAGATAGCCAGGAAGATGCTAGGAAGATAGCTAAGATGAGAGATGCTAGCAGATAGCTAGGAAGATGCTAGCCAGGAAGATGCTAGGAGATAGCCAGGAAGATGCTAGGAGATGCCAGGAAGATAGCCAGGAAGATGCTAGGAGATAGCCAGGAAGATGCTAGGAGATAGCCATAGGAGATAGCCAGGAAGATGCTAGGAGATAGCCATGAAGATGCTGAGGAGATAGCCAGAAGAAGATGCTAGGAGATAGCCAGGAAGATGCTAGGAGATAGCCAGGAAGATGCTAGGAGATAGCCAGGAAGATGCTAGGAGATAGCCAGGAAGATGCTAGGAGATAGCCATGAAGATGCTGGGAGATAGCCATGAAGATGCTAGGAGATAGCCAGGAAGATGCTAGGAGATAGCCAGGAAGATGCTAGGAGATAGCCATGAAGATGCTGGGAGATAGCCATGGAAGATGCTAGGAGATAGCCAGGAAGATGCTAGGAGATAGCCAGAGAAGATGCTAGGAGATAGCCAGGAAGATGCTAGATAGGAATGCTAGCCAGGAAGATGCTAGGAGATAGCCAGGAAGATGCTAGGAGATAGATAGCCAGGAAGATGCTAGGAGATAGCCAGGAAGATGCTAGGAGATAGGAGATAGCCATGAAGATGCTAGGAGATAGCCAGGAAGATGCTAGGAGATAGCCAGGAAGATGCTAGGAGATAGCCATGAAGATGCTAGGAGATAGCCAGGAAGATGCTAGGAGATAGCCAGGAAGAGGAGGAGATAGCCAGGAAGATAGGAGATGCTAGAATAGCCAGGAAGATGCTAGGAGATAGCCAGGAAGATGCTAGGAGATAGCCATGGAAGATGCTGGAGATAGCCATGAAGATGCAGGAGATAGCCAGGAAGATGCTTGGAGATAGCCAGGAAGATGCTAGGAGATAGCCATGAAGATGCTAGCTAGGAGATAGCCAGGATGCTAGGAGATGCTAGGAGATAGCCAGGAAGATAGCTAGGAGATAGCCATGAAGATGCCATGAGGAGATAGCCAGGAAGATGCTAGGAGATAGCCAGGATGAGGAGATGCTAGGAGATAGAGCCAGGAAGATGCTAGGAGATAGCCAGGAAGATGCTAGGAAGATGCTAGGAGATAGCCAGGAAGATGCTAGGAGATAGCCATGGAAGATGCTAGGAGAAGATGAGATAGCCAGATGCTAGGAAGATGCTAGGAGATAGCCAGGAAGATGCTAGGAGATAGCCAGGAAGAGCCAGGAAGATAGCTAAGGAGATAGGAGATAGCCATGAGAAGATGCTAGGAGATAGCCAGGAAGATGCTAGGAGATAGCCATGAAGATGCTTGGAGATGCCAGGAAGATGCTAGGAGATAGCCAGAAGATGCCAGGAGATGCTAGGAGATAGCCATGAAGATGCTAGGAGATAGCCAGGAAGATGCTAGGAGATAGCCAGGAAGATGCTAGGAGATAGCCAGGAAGATGCTAGGAGATAGCCAGGAAGATGCTGTTAGGAGATAGCCAGGAAGATGCTTGGAGATAGCCATGGAAGATGCTAGGAGATAGCCAGGAAGATGCTAGGAGATAGCCAGGAAGATGCTAGGAGATAGCCAGGAAGATGCTAGGAGATAGCCAGGAAGATGCTAGGAGATAGCCAGGAAGATGCTAGGAGATAGCCAGGAAGATGCTAGGAGATAGCCAGGAAGATGCTAGGAGATAGCCAGGAAGATGCTAGGAGACAGCCAGGAAGATGCTAGGAGATAGCCAGGAAGATGCTAGGAGATAGCCAGGAAGATGTTAGGAGATAGCCAGGAAGATGCTAGGAGATAGCCAGGAAGATGTTAGGAGATAGCCAGGAAGATGCTAGGAGATAGCCAGGAAGATGCTAGGAGATAGCCAGGAAGATGCTAGGAGATAGCCAGGAAGATGCTAGGAGATAGCCAGGAAGATGCTTGGAGATAGCCAGGAAGATGCTAGGAGATAGCCATGAAGATGTTAGGAGATAGCCATGAAGATGCTAGGAGATAGCCAGGAAGATGCTAGGAGATAGCCAGGAAGATGCTAGGAGATAGCCAGGAAGATGCTAGGAGATAGCCAGGATGCTAGGAGATGCTTGGAGATAGCCAGAAGATGCTAGGAGATAGCCAGGAAGACTGTGGGTAGATCTGTCTGAAACTGCTTCTACTCACTAACTTCCTCTGAGGCCTTGCAGCTTTATCTCCTCAGAGACGCTGTTATTTATTCAGCTTGTTTTTCTTTTGTTTGTTTGGCCGCAGCAGCCAGAAGTTTTTATCGTTCTTGGTATTAATGGGACGTTACCGCGGTAACATCAGGGAGGAAACATTCAGAGAAGGAGCTTAATGACCACGAGATTTATTCAATAAGCCGTTTGCTCCCTAATTAATGCTCTAATTAGACTTCCTTCCTCTCGCTGCCATGCACACATGCAGGCGCACGTGCACACCCGACCTTGTGATAACCTGCGTGCTGATTGTAGCCGTGGTCACGACCAAACACGTGCACGGCTCGATCATCAGATGTGCCTCCCCCTGACAGCGTGATGTTCATCTGCAGTATTCAGAGGAGGAGGAGGCGCGCCCCCCCGCTGCCCCCCCACTGCCCCCCCGCTGCCCCCCCGCTGCCCGCCCCGGGTGGCCATGAAACGAGTGAATGAATGGGTGATAACAGGGATGAGAGGGAGTCTCTGTGGGCTGGGTCACGTCTGACTGACCTGGAGTCAGTCACTGTTGGTGCACACCTGTGAATATTACCTTTCTACTGACGGTGGACGGGTGGACGGATAGACAGGTGGACGGGACATGGGGACGGGGGGACGGTGGACGGATGGACGGGGGACGGAGGTGGACGGGTGGGGTGGACAGGTGGATGGACAGGTGGACGGATGGGACGGGTGGACAGGTGGACAGGGGGACGGGGGGGACAGGTGGACGGGTGGGGACGGATGGACGGGTGGACGGTGGGACAGGTGGGGGATGGGGGTGGACAGGTGGACAGGGTGGACGGATGGACGGGTGGACGGGTGGACGGGGGACGGGTGGACGGGGGGAGGGGGACAGGTGGACAGGTGGACGGGTGGACGGGGGACGGACGGGGACGGGTGGACGGTGGACGGATGGACGGGTGGACAGGTGGACAGGTGGACGGGTGGACGGGTGGGGGACAGATGGACGGGCGGATGGATGGACGGATGGACGGGCGGACGGTGGACAGGTGGACGGATGGATGGGTGGACAGGTGGACAGGTGGACAGGTGGATGGACAGGTGGAACGGGGATGGACGGGTGGACGGGTGACGGGGGGATAGGTGGGACAGCTGGACAGGTGGACGGGTGGATGGGTGGACGGGGCGGACGGGCGGACGGTGGACGGATGGACGGGTGGGACAGGGGGGACAGGTGGACGGCTGGACGGGTGGGACAGATGGATGGGCGGATGGTGGATGGATGGACGGGCGGACGGTGGACGGATGGACGGGTGGACAGGTGGACAGGTGGACGGATGGATGGGTGGACAGGTGGACGGGTGGACAGGTGGACAGGTTGACGGATGAATGGGCGGACAGTGGACGGGTGGACAGGTGGACAGATGGACGGATGGACGGCTGGACGGGTGGACAGATGGACGGGCGGATGGTGGATGGATGGACGGGCGGATGGTGGACGGATGGACGGGTGGACAGGTGGACAGGTGGACGGATGGATGGGTGGGGACGGTGGACGGGTGGACAGGTGGACAGGTTGACGGATGAATGGGCGGACAGTGGACGGGTGGACAGGTGGACGGATGGACGGATGGACGGGTTGATGGATGAATGGGCGGACAGTGGACGGGTGGACAGGTGGACGGATGGACGGATGGACAGGTGGACGGGTGGATGGGTGGACGGGCGGACGGTGGACGGATGGACGGGTGGACAGGTGGACAGGTGGACGGCTGGACGGGTGGACAGATGGACGGGCGGATGGTGGATGGATGGACGGGCGGACGGTGGATGGATGGACGGGTGGACAGGTGGACAGGTTGACGGATGAATGGGCGGACAGTGGACGGGTGGACGGATGGACGGATGGACGGATGGACGGATGGACGGGTGGACGGATGAATGGGCGGACAGTGGACGGGTGGACAGGTGGACGGATGGACGGAAGGACGGATGGACGGAAGGACGGATGGATGGGTGGACAGGTGGACGGGTGGACAGGTGGACAGGTTGATGGATGGATGGGCGGACGGTGGACGGGTGGACAGGTGGACGGTGGATGGGTGGGCGGGTGGACGGGTGGACAGGTGGCCGGATGGACGGATGGACGGGTGGACTGGTGGACTGGTGGACATCTCTGTCTTCTCAGTCGCTCCAACTGATCCCAACTGTGAAGCTTCCTCCAAGAGTTGCATTAAACAGAAATACGACATCTATCACAGGTTCTACAGCGTTCCTCACCTCTTCAGGTGAGACAGTCAGGTGAGACAGTCAGGTGAGACAGTCGTCTCATCTCAGTACGTTCTCCAAATCTGCTGTAGTTTGAAACAGATGATGAAATATGACCGTAGGTCTTCATGAAACAACTCTGTGACATCTGGAGCTCAGTTCATCACTACAAGTAAAGATTTCCATTTACTGAAACCAGTCACATCTGGAGCTCAGTTTCTTCTCAGATACAGATGTTGGAAGTTCTGGAGTCAGTTTTCCTTCCTTGTAAAGGGAACTTCTTTGATGTCTTTTTAAAAAATACTACGGGTTGAGTTGTCTTAATTCTACCTTTATGTTTTTAATTCTTACTTTGAGTACTGTATATTTTTATATGTATTTTTTCTTCATGTGTGTATGTAAATATGTGTATATGTGTATATGTGTGTATGTGTATATGTGTATATACATATATATCATTCTTTTTTTTATTTTAGACTGTACATGTTAACACTGATGGACAGGTGGAGGTGTAGTTATGAGCCCAGTTGGGTTTCCTGCCTCTCCCTGCACTTGTACTAATGTATTTTTTAACATTAAAATTTTTTTTTTTTTTTTTTGCTATGGTGTGCAAAACAAATAAATAAATAAATAAATAAAATAAATAAGATTGAGACACTAACTCCACTCTGTGTGGGGGTTGCATCTTCTCCTTTCATCTGTGGACCTTCCTCCACCTCCTCCACCTCCTCCACCTCCTCCACCTCCTCCACCTCCTCCAGGAGTCCAGGATTCAACATCTCCGGTGGACTGACTGGACCGTAGGTGGTGGTTTGTTTGAGGCCTCTCTGGAGCCCTGGAGGATGGAGCAGGTGGATGGACAGGTGGATGGAGGATGGAGCAGGTGGATGGACAGGTGGATGGACAGGTGGATGGACAGGTGGATGGAGGATGGAGCAGGTGGATGGAGGTGGTGGATGGACAGGTGGATGGAGGATGGAGCAGGTGGATGGACAGGTGGATGGAGGATGGAGCAGGTGGATGGACAGGTGGATGGAGGATGGAGCAGGTGGATGGACAGGTGGATGGGGATGGAGCAGGTGGATGGACAGGTGGATGGAGGATGGAGCAGGTGGATGGACAGGGATGGATGGAGGACAGGTGGATGGAGGATGGATGGAGGTGGATGGAGGTGATGGACAGGTGGATGGAGGATGGAGCAGGTGGATGGAGGCAGGTGGATGGACAGGTGGATGGACAGGTGGATGGAGGATGGAGCAGGTGGATGGACAGGTGGATGGACAGGTGGATGGTGGATGGAGCAGGTGGATGGACAGGTGGATGGAGGATGGAGCAGGTGGATGGACAGGTGGATGGACAGGTGGATGGAGCAGGTGGATGGACAGGTGGATAGAGGATGGGCAGGTGGATGGAGGAGGTGGATGGAGACAGGTGGATGGACAGGTGGATGGAGGATGGAGCAGGTGGATGGACAGGTGGATGGACAGGTGGATGGATGGACAGGTGGATGGAGGATGGACAGGTGGATGGACAGGTGGGTGGAGATGGAGCAGGTGGATGGATGGACAGGTGGATGGATGGAGGTGGATGGAGGATGGAGGTGGATGGGACAGGTGGATGGAGGGATGGAGCAGGTGGACAGGTGGATGGATGGAGCAGGTGGATGGACAGGTGGATGGAGGATGGAAGGAGGTGGATGGACAGGTGGATGGAGGTGGATGGAGGATGGAGCAGGTGGATGGACAGGTGGATGGACAGGGGATGGAGCAGGTGGATGGACAGGTGGATGGAGGATGGAGCAGGGGATGGACAGGTGGATGGACAGGTGGATGGAGCAGGTGGATGGACAGGTGGATAGACGATGCAGCAGGTGGATGGAGGATGGAAGATGGAGCAGGTGGATGGACAGGTGGATGGACAGGTGGATGGACAGGTGGACGGTGATCAGTCAGTGGCTCAGCTGCACTCAACGGTTCAGCCTTTTATTCAGACTCTTTTCATTCCAATCACAGCTGTTGTTGGTTTTTATACGATCACTGTTACGCTCTTTCTTTCTTTACGCTCTTTCTTTCTTTATATCTCCGGCCGTCCGTGTCACAGGCGTTAAAGTTGTCAAGGTTCAGACGTCCTTGGACTCGACGCTGAACTCTGTAACTGTAGGAGGAAGCAGCTGGTCTACGTGTTCATGGCTGGAAGACGCTCACAGGTGAAGAACCTTGATCAGGTGAACAGGTGTTAGAGGTGTGGATCATTTAGTTTTCGGTTGCTGTATGCAGCGTTATAATGAGCTGGGGGGGGGGGGGGGGGGGGGCAGCATGGAGGAGTTAAAGGCTGGGGGGGGGGGGGGCAGCATGGAGGAGTTAAAGCTGCAGCTCAGACGCTGCTGCGTTTTTACTTGTTCTGTGTCGCCATCTAGTGGACTCTTCCTCAAACGCTCACTTCTCAACAAATAAATAATCATTTAAAAACAGATTTGTATTAAGAGTTCATCTCTTTTTGTGTTTGTTTTTCATCATATCACATTATAAAATGTGGAATTTTCGGGAAGAAAATGATCAATATTATGACTTATCCTCCTATTGCATGAATTATTATTTAAACATGATCAAAAAAATTTTAATGTGTTTTTATTACTTAAACTTGCTTAAATAATGGAAATATTTAAAAAAAGCATTTTCTTCTTTAAAGGGGGGGTAGTTGATACATTGTTGCCATATGGCAACACTGCGCAAATATGGAAAGTAGCATAAAATCACATTTTTCTCTCAAAAACATAATTTTCTTGAAAACAAGACTAAACAAATCCTACTTATACTTAGTGAAATGTATAAACCAGTATTGAACTGGGCATTTTCTGAGATCTGGGACTGGCATCTCTAGGATAGAGGATAGAGAGAAAATGAGAGACTCCCTTTTCACAATTTAACAGTAAAAAATGGATTGTTGTTGTTGTTGTTAACAACATTGTTGCTACATATGCTCACTGGGTTTTTGAGACAATGGAAATTCTTTTTATTTGGTAAAATGAAATGAAATATTACAGAAATAGAAGTTTAGAAAGCAGGTGACGGGTGGGTTTGATTAATTTAGCAAACTCCTGGCCACAGGCTTCATTGGCTCACAATAAAATGTAACTGTTCTTTATCAGTCCTTAATGTTATAAAACCAAATGGGACTTCCACGTCACAGATGGGTCCGCCCCATCAGGGAACCAGTAAAATGTTGGGACCAGTCCAAATGTATATGGTGGAGTGATTTCAATGAGGCTTCCGTCACAAATTAGAAACAGAACAGCAGTTCCGCCTACGGCCGGTAGGTGGCGGCAGCAGCCGTTACAGGCGGAACCGGAGGAGAACACGGGAAGAAGAAGAAGAGAAACCATAGCAACGGTCGGATACCGATGGCGGTGTCGGGTCCCGGTTTAGTGCTCTTCTCTTTCTTTCTCCTCATTTCTGGCGTTTCCACCGAAAACACGACGACCGGCGAGCAGAACTCCACGTATGAGTTTCACGGACTATGAAGCCGCCACGGAGCCGACGGCGCTGGAGCCACCGAGGCCGACCGGCGGCAGCGCGGAGCAGCCAGCCCGGCCCGCGGAGCCCCTGCCCGGCTACGGCCGCCTCCCGGCCCCGGTGGACTACGGTGAGCCGTCCCGCACCGGCGGACCAGGTTGAGCTTGTATCTCAGTAACTGTTTCACATTTATGGCAGCCAGAATTCAAAAGTAGTGTAAAATGAACTTTTATTTAAATGTTCTGCTGCCATATGAACTAAAGTGTCATAACATTTGTTGTTCAAACACTTTTAACATCAGCACTTGTCAGTAACACATATTTAGTGTAAATCTCATCTTTAAAAATGTAAAATAAAATAAAGCTTATTGCCACTGCCAGGGCATTAATGTCATCCTGTTTTTATGAAAAATTTAAAAAAAAAAACAAAAAACCAAACAAATGATTGTGTCTCAGCACAATCAGAACATTAAAACAGGTAATTTCTGAGGTAACAGCAGAAACTTTTAACGGGGAGTTCAACTTGTCAGTTGTTTACAAATAACCTTGTTTCTGTTGAATCCTCCGTCTGGGAGAACTTTAAAATGAAAATGTCCATGTTAAAGTTCAGTAACTTTACCAATCCGTGTATCATTCATTCTTTCCATTTTCAATTGTCAATCAAAAATTAAAAAAAAAAAATTAAAAAGTGACATTTTATTACGTTTTTCATTTTTTAATCTAACACACAAAAAAAAAAATCCTGTTTTTTTTATATTTCAATTTTAGACTTGGATCAAAAATACGAAATTAAAAAACGGGCCACAGAACTGAATTAGTTTTATAATGGAGGACTGGACTTCCTGTTGTCATTACACATCTGAGCCACTAGATGGAGCCGCACTGCAGTAACCAGCTAGAGAACAGCAGGACAGTGAACACATGGAGCAGATCTGATGGAACATGGACGAATGACCACAAACGTTTTGTTACAGTTGAGAATTTTTTTTTTTTTTAGACAGAATTGTTAATATTGCTACCTGAGTTGCTACCTGAACTGTAAAGTTCACGGATTTTTTACCGTTCTCCATGTCCGTTTTAGCTTTTCTATGTTTACCTGCCAATTATCTTCCGGTTCTTCAGCAGCCAGTAACAGACTTTTCAAAACAAAAGCATGTGAGCAACATGCGTTAATGCGCGATAAAATAAATGTCGGCGATATCTAGATGTTGATGCAGGACAGCTGGCTGAGCTCCTGTCTGTCCGTTAACTCTTAACTCCATCCTGCTCAGGACGGGTTTGTTTTATTACACAGTGAGGTGTCAGGTGTCATCCTAACATCCTAACCTGAGCTCTGGTGTCTGTGTGTCTGTCAGTCGGCAGCTGGTGTCCCTGCGATGAGCTCCAGGATGAATGTGACATCAACTGCTGCTGTGACAGAGGATGCAGCGAGGAGGTGGCTCTGTTCACCAGCTGCTCGGTGTCGGCTGTGAGGCAGGTATCAGGAGGACACTGGGGGGCTGCTGGGGGCTTTTACTGTGGAGGGACATGTGGACAGACATGTGGACAGTCAGGCAGAACACACACGACCAACATCTGTCCACAGCTGCCGTTGCTACATCATCAACAATCATCATCAATCAGAAACGTCTAAGATGCTCTAAAGTCTGTCTGCAGAGCTACTTTCTGCTTCAGATGCACATTTATAAAAGTAAACAATGAATTTGATGTCATGGGGCTGGTGACAAAAGACAAATGAAAGTAGAAGAATATTTGGAACGCAGCTGAGTTGTAGCGTAACTGTAACTGTATTTCATGCTAGCATCTCTCCCAGCTGAGTTGTAGCGTAACTGTAACTGTATTTCATGCTAGCATCTCTCCAGCTGAGTTGTAGCGTAACTGTAACTGTATTTCATGCTAGCATCTCTACCAGCTGAGTTGTAGCGTGAACTGTAACTGTATTTCATGCTAGCATCTCTCCCAGCTGAGTTGTAGCGTAACTGTAACTGTATTTCATGCTAGCATCTCTACAGGCTGAGTTGTAGCATGACTGTAACTGTATTTCATGCTAGCATCTCTACCAGCTGAGTTGTAGCGTAACTGTAACTGTATTTCATGCTAGCATCTCTTCCAGCTGAGTTGTAGCGTAATTGTAACCGTATTTCATGCTAGCATCTCTCCCAGCTGAGTTGTAGCGTAACTGTAACTGTATTTCATGCTAGCATCTCTACCAGCTGAGTTGTAGCGTAACTGTAACTGTATTTCATGCTAGCATCTCTTCCCAGCTGAGTTGTAGCGTAACTGTAACTGTATTTCATGCTAGCATCTCTCCCAGCTGAGTTGTAGCGTAACTGTAACTGTATTTCATGCTAGCATCTCTCCCAGCTGAGTTTGTAGCGTAACTGTAACTGTATTTCATGCTAGCATCTCTTCCAGCTGAGTTGTAGCGTAACTGTAACTGTATTTCATGCTAGCATCTCTCCCAGCTGAGTTGTAGCGTAACTGTAACTGTATTTCATGCTAGCATCTCTCCCAGCTGAGTTGTAGCATACTGTAACTGTATTTCATGCTAGCATCTCTACCAGCTGAGTTGTAGCGTAACTGTAACCGTATTTCATGCTAGCATCTCTTCCAGCTGAGTTGTAGCGTAATTGTAACCGTATTTCATGCTAGCATCTCTTCCAGCTGAGTTGTAGCGTAACTGTAACCGTATTTCATGCTAGCACCTCTCCCAGCTGAGTTGTAGCGTAACTGTAACCGTATTTCATGCTAGCATCTCTCCCAGCTGAGTTGTAGCGTAACTGTAACTGTATTTCATGCTAGCATCTCTCCAGCTGAGTTGTAGCGTAACTGTAACTGTATTTCATGCTAGCATCTCTCCCAGCTGAGTTGTAGCGTAACTGTAACTGTATTTTCATGCTAGCATCTCTCCCAGCTGAGTTTGTAGCGTAACTGTAACTGTATTTCATGCTAGCATCTCTACCAGCTGAGTTGTAGCGTAACTGTAACTGTATTTCATGCTAGCATCTCTCCCAGCTGAGTTGTAGCGTAAC
Organism: Hirundichthys speculiger; assembly: GCA_018398805.1. Classification (NCBI taxonomy): domain Eukaryota; kingdom Metazoa; phylum Chordata; class Actinopteri; order Beloniformes; family Exocoetidae; genus Hirundichthys; species Hirundichthys speculiger. Next base: position 294,328 of record JAGFBZ010000069.1, on the reverse strand, counting down.
TGTAACTGTATTTCATGATAGCATCTCTACCAGCTGAGTTGTAGCGTAACTGTAACCGTATTTCATGCTAGCATCTCTTCCAGCTGAGTTGTAGCGTAACTGTAACCGTATTTCATGCTAGCACCTCTCCCAGCTGAGTTGTAGCGTAACTGTAACTGTATTTCATGCTAGCATCTCTCCCAGCTGAGTTGTAGCGTAACTGTAACTGTATTTCATGCTAGCATCTCTTCCAGCTGAGTTGTAGCGTAACTGTAACTGTATTTCAGCATGCTAGCATCTCTCCCTCTCCAGCTGAGTTGTAGCGTAACTGTAACTGTATTTCATGCTAGCATCTCTCCAGCTGAGTTGTAGCGTAACTGTAACCTATTCATGCTAGCATCTCTAGCTGAGTTGTAGCGTAACTGTAACTGTATTTCATGCTAGCATCTCTCCCAGCTGAGTTGTAGCGTAACTGTAACTGTATTTCATGCTAGCATCTCTCCCAGCTGAGTTGTAGCGTAACTGTAACTGTATTTCATGCTAGCATCTCTCTCCCAGCTGAGTTGTAGCGTAACTGTAACTGTATTTCATGCTAGCATCTCTTCCCAGCTGAGTTGTAGCGTAACTGTAACTGTATTTCATGCTAGCATCTCTACCAGCTGAGTTGTAGCGTAACTGTAACTGTATTTCATGCTAGCATCTCTCCCAGCTGAGTTGTAGCGTAACTGTAACTGTATTTCATGCTAGCATCTCTCCCAGCTGAGTTGTAGCGTAATGTAACGTATTTCATGTAGCTGACTAACTTACTGTATTTCATGCTAGCATCTCTCCAGCTGAGTTGTAGCGTAACTGTAACTGTATTTCATGCTAGCATCTCTCCAGCTGAGTTGTAGCGTAACTGTAACTGTATTTCATGCTAGCATCTCTCCCAGCTGAGTTGTAGCGTAACTGTAACTGTATTTCATGCTAGCATCTCTCCCAGCTGAGTTGTAGCGTAACTGTAAGTATTTCATGCTAGCATCTCTACCAGCTGAGTTTGTAGCGTAACTGTAACTGTATTTCATGCTAGCATCTCTCCCAGCTGAGTTGTAGCGTAACTGTAACTGTATTTCATGCTAGCATCTCTCCCAGCTGAGTTGTAGCGTAACTGTAACCGTATTTCATGCTAGCATCTCTCCCAGCTGAGTTTGTAGCGTAACTGTAACTGTATTTTTTCATGCTAGCATCTCTCCCAGCTGAGTTGTAGCGTAACTGTAACTGTATTTCATGCTAGCATCTCTCCCAGCTGAGTTGTAGCGTAACTGTAACTGTATTTCATGCTAGCATCTCTCCCAGCTGAGTTGTAGCGTAACTGTAACTGTATTTCATGCTAGCATCTCTTCCAGCTGAGTTGTAGCGTAACTGTAACTGTATTTCATGCTAGCATCTCTCCCAGCTGAGTTGTAGCGTAACTGTAACTGTATTTCATGCTAGCATCTCTCCCAGCTGAGTTGTAGCGTAACTGTAACTGTATTTCATGCTAGCATCTCTCCCAGCTGAGTTGTAGCGTAACTGTAACTGTATTTCATGCTAGCATCTCTACCAGCTGAGTTGTAGCGTAACTGTAACTGTATTTCATGCTAGCATCTCTCCCAGCTGAGTTGTAGCGTAACTGTAACTGTATTTCATGCTAGCATCTCTTCCAGCTGAGTTGTAGCGTAACTGTAACTGTATTTCATGCTAGCATCTCTCCAGCTGAGTTGTAGCGTAACTGTAACTGTATTTCATGCTAGCATCTCTCCCAGCTGAGTTGTAGCGTAACTGTAACTGTATTTCATGCTAGCATCTCTCCCAGCTGAGTTGTAGCGTAACTGTAACCGTATTTCATGCTAGCATCTCTCCCAGCTGAGTTGTAGCGTAACTGTAACTGTATTTCATGCTAGCATCTCTCCCAGCTGAGTTGTAGCGTAACTGTAACTGTATTTCATGCTAGCATCTCTCCCAGCTGAGTTTGTAGCGTAACTGTAACTGTATTTCATGCTAGCATCTCTCCCAGCTGAGTTGTAGCGTAACTGTAACTGTATTTCTGCTAGCATCTCTCCAGCTGAGTTGTAGCGTAACTGTAACTGTATTTCATGCTAGCATCTCTCCCAGCTGAGTTGTAGCGTAACTGTAACTGTATTTCATGCTAGCATCTCTCCCAGCTGAGTTGTAGCGTAACTGTAACTGTATTTCATGCTAGCATCTCTCCCAGCTGAGTTGTAGCGTAACTGTAACTGTATTTCATGCTAGCATCTCTCCCAGCTGAGTTGTAGCGTAACTGTAACAGTATTTCATGCTAGCATCTCTCCCAGCTGAGTTGTAGCGTAACTGTAACAGTATTTCATGCTAGCATCTCTCCCAGCTGAGTTGTAGCGTAACTGTACCAGTATTTCATGCTAGCATCTCTCCCAGCTGAGTTGTAGCGTAACTGTACCAGTATTTCATGCTAGCATCTCTCCCAGCTGAGTTGTAGCGTAACTGTAACAGTATTTCATGCTAGCATCTCTACCAGCTGAGTTGAATGAAATGAATGAAATGAAATGAAATGAAAAATGAAATGAAAATGAAAAATTAATGAAATGAAATGAAATGAAATGAAATGAAAAATACTTTATTTATCCCATAAAGGGAAATTCAATGAAGTAAGGGCTCTCTCTCTCTCTCTCTCTTTTTTTTTTTGTTTTTTTAAATAAAAAACAGACAGAAATAATAATAATAATAATATAATAACGGTGTTAAGTCTTGTTGTGGAGGCTGATGGCTGCTGGCAGGAATGATCTTCTGTATCTTTCCGTCTTGCAACGGACCTGATGAGTTGTAGCGTAACTGTAACTGTATTTCATGCTAGCATCTCTACCAGCTGAGTTGTAGCGTAACTGTAACTGTATTTCATGCTAGCATCTCTCCCAGCTGAGTTGTAGCGTAACTGTAACTGTATTTCATGCTAGCATCTCTCCCAGCTGAGTTGTAGTGTAACTGTAACTGTATTTCATGCTAGCATCTCTCCCAGCTGAGTTGTAGCGTAACTGTAACTGTATTTCATGCTAGCATCTCTCCCAGCTGAGTTGTAGTGTAACTGTAACTGTATTTCATGCTAGCATCTCTCCCAGCTGAGTTGTAGCGTAACTGTAACTGTATTTCATGCTAGCATCTCTCCCAGCTGAGTTGTAGCGTAACCGTAACCGCATTTCATGCTAGCATCTCTTCCAGCTGAGTTGTAGCGTAACTGTAACTGTATTTCATGCTAGCATCTCTACCAGCTGAGTTGTAGCGTAACTGTAACTGTATTTCATGCTAGCATCTCTCCCAGCTGAGTTGTAGCGTAACTGTAACTGTATTTCATGCTAGCATCTCTCCCAGCTGAGTTGTAGCGTAACTGTAACTGTATTTCATGCTAGCATCTCTCCCAGCTGAGTTGTAGCGTAACCGTAACCGCATTTCATGCTAGCATCTCTTCCAGCTGAGTTGTAGCGTAACCGTAACTGTATTTCATGCTAGCATCTCTACCAGCTGAGTTGTAGCGTAACTGTAACTGTATTTCATGCTAGCATCTCTCCCAGCTGAGTTTGTAGCGTAACTGTAACTGTATTTCATGCTAGCATCTCTCCCAGCTGAGTTGTAGCGTAACTGTAACTGTATTTCATGCTAGCATCTCTCCCAGCTGAGTTGTAGCGTAACCGTAACCGCATTTCATGCTAGCATCTCTTCCAGCTGAGTTGTAGCGTAACTGTAACTGTATTTCATGCTAGCATCTCTACCAGCTGAGTTGTAGCGTAACTGTAACTGTATTTCATGCTAGCATCTCTCCCAGCTGAGTTGTAGCGTAACTGTAACTGTATTTCATGCTAGCATCTCTCCCAGCTGAGTTGTAGCGTAACCGTAACCGCATTTCATGCTAGCATCTCTCTTCCAGCTGAGTTGTAGCGTAACTGTAACTGTATTTCATGCTAGCATCTCTCCAGCTGAGTTGTAGCGTAACTGTAACTGTATTTCATGCTAGCATCTCTCCCAGCTGAGTTGTAGCGTAACTGTAACTGTATTTCATGCTAGCATCTCTCCCAGCTGAGTTGTAGCGTAACTGTAACTGTATTTCATGCTAGCATATCTCCCAGCTGAGTTGTAGCGTAACTGTAACTGTATTTCATGCTAGCATCTCTCCCAGCTGAGTTGTAGCGTAACTGTAACTGTATTTCATGCTAGCATATCTCCCAGCTGAGTTGTAGTGTAACTGTAACTGTATTTCATGCTAGCATCTCTCCCAGCTGAGTTGTAGCGTAACTGTAACCGTATTTCATGCGAGCATCTCTCCCAGCTGAGTTGTAGCGTAACTGTAACCGTATTTCATGCTAACATCTTTACCAGCTGAGTTGTAGCGTAACTGTAACTGTATTTCATGCTAGCATATCTCCCAGCTGAGTTGTAGCGTAACTGTAACTGTATTTCATGCTAGCATAGCTGAGTTGTAGCGTAACTGTAACTGTATTTCATGCTAGCATCTCTCCCAGCTGAGTTGTAGCGTAACTGTAACTGTATTTCATGCTAGCATCTCTCCAGCTGAGTTGTAGCGTAACTGTAACTGTATTTCATGCTAGCATCTCTCCCAGCTGAGTTGTAGCGTAACTGTAACTGTATTTCATGCTGCTAGCATCTCTCCCAGCTGAGTTGTAGCGTAACTGTAACCGTATTTCATGCTAGCATCTCTCCCAGCTGAGTTGTAGCGTAACTGTAACCGTATTTCATGCTAGCATCTCTTCCAGCTGAGTTGTAGCGTAACTGTAACTGTATTTCATGCTAGCATCTCTCCCAGCTGAGTTGTAGCGTAACTGTAACTGTATTTCATGCTAGCATCTCTACCAGCTGAGTTGTAGCGTAACTGTAACTGTATTTCATGCTAGCATCTCTACCAGCTGAGTTGTAGCGTAACTGTGACTCTATTGCAGAGGCGGCGGGCAGCTGTGCAGCCATGACGTGGCGTCCTACGTGCTGACGGCTGCAGCAGACGGATACTCAGAGCTGCAGGCGTCGCTTCAGAAGGAGGAAAACTACGACGTTTTCTGCGTTCAGTCGTACAACCGTGAGTCTTCGATGTGACACATGATGTTTAAGAAGGTTTATTGAAGCAGGCGGCTGTTGGAGCTCGTTGATGGTGACCGATTGAATCGTATGCAAAAGATAACTTTGGAATCAGAACATCAGGATGTAATAAAAACAAAAAAACTGTCTGGTAATAAACATGTCAAAATCACTCTGGAAAAGTACAAAAGTTAACTTCACTGCTTTGGGTTTAATTCAGTTCAGTTCAGTTTTATTTGTATATCATCTGTTATTATACAAGTTGTCTCCAGGTCTTTACAGAGACCCAGATCATGACCCCGAGCAAATATCATTAACTAAAATTATAACATTAAATCCTAATCAAGGATAATGGAGGTAAAAAACTCCCACAGAGGGAGAAACAAACATTTAAGCCCAACAGAGGCAAGAAAAAACTCCGCTTTAAGAGGAAGAAGCTGGATAAAGAAAGAAAAGAGGGGAGAGACAGGACAGAGAGAGGATGGAGGACAGAGAGGATAGAGGACAGAGAGGATGGAGGACAGAGAGAGGAGAGAATACAAATGAATGAAATGACTACATAAACATAAACAGATGCAGGTAGCAGCACTGAGGTGAGATGGTCAGAGGACTAGATCACCGGTCACCTGAACACACCTACACACACAGGTTGAGGTAAACGCTGGTGATTCACCCTCAGGGAACCATGCCCCATCAGGGAACCATGCCCCATCAGGGAACCATGCCCCCCATCAGGGAACCATGCCCCATCAGAGAACCATGCCCCATCAGGGAACCATGCCCATCAGAGAACCATGCCCCATCAGGGAACCATGCCCCATCAGGGAAACCATGCCCCATCAGAGAACCATGCCCCATCAGGGAAACCATGCTCCCATCAGGGAACCATGCCCCACCAGGGAACCATGTCCCAGACCTCGTCTCCAGTGACCGTTGTCTCTCTCCAGGTGTTGATGGATTGTCTCATCCCTCACCGGCTCTTCCAACTGAAAGCAACTTTGAGTCCCTGTTTAAACAGTTCAGCAGCTTCGTGTTCAGCTCAGAAAGCAGTGATCAGGAACTCACTACAGACCCCGAGGCTTCACCTGGATATCAGGTGAGTACCAACTGTAGTAACTGTTGTACTGATAATTAATGATCAGTTTGAAAAGAGTTTCCACTAGTGCTGGGCGATATGGAAAAAATCATATATCACGATATGGACTATTTTATATCACGATAACGATATATATCACGATATACCATAATAAAGTATGTTTTCAGTTATTCTCTGAAAAGTTTGACAAAAATTTAATTGCTTACTTTTCAACTTTATTTTGAAAGGACATTTAGCTGAACTGTCACAAACATACATTTTAGTGCAGCAAAAACAGGTAGGTACAGAGGTACAGTAGCTTTCACATTTTTTTTAAAGTGCACAACAGTTTCTGAGAGGAAAAACACATTTTTGCACTGAAGTTCAGCTATAAAAAATAAACACAAATTATTTTTCAACTTTCTGAAATCTGTAACCTTGTAGTGCAAAGTTTGCAAACCAATATAAAGTGTCTAAAGTAAACATCAGGGTTGAAGAGAACTCTGTTTAAGGCATTAACCATGAATAAAAGTGCAAACATAAAAGGCTACTTTGTAGAAGTAGATATGATTCTATCAAATTTATCGTTGCAGGTTATTTAATTACATATTTGCTGTAATAGTTGATAAAATTAGGTTAGAAACGATAGAAACGATAGAAGAGAAATGGCACGATACACATTTCTATCGTCATATCGCCCAGAACTAGTTTCCACTAAAACAGATTCAGTACGTGTACTGAAGATTGTTGAAGGAGCAACATGCTTCCAATATCTAATTTAATGACTAATTTAATGAGTCCAGAGTTCATAGCTTGGAGTGCTACCAGCTGGTGGGTGAGCCTATCAGAGGTTGACTGGTGGGGGTTCATCCCTTATTAATGCATTTGAGATCATCAGGTGTGCAGAGGTAGCACAGGCACCGTTCAGCTACCGTTCACTGCCATGTCCTTCAAGTGCAACAGAAAAACTGTTAATGGCTGAACTCGATAACATTCATCTCCTTATAACAACCCGAAACTGTAAGAGAATTTAAAAGCTTTTATTCTCGGTATATCATGCAGGTAACTGCGTGACTTGATAACATGCTCCACCATGGAGAACATGCTCCATCAGGGAGAACATGCTCCATCATGAAGAAGATGCTCTACCATGGAGAACATGCCTGGGAGAATGGAGAACATGCTCCTCATGAAGAAGATGCTCTACCATGGAGAACATGCTCCACAATGGAGAACATGCTTCACCAGGGAGAACATGCTCCACCATGGAGAACATGCTCTATCATGGAGAACATGCTCCATCATGGAGAACATGCTCTACCATGGAGAACATGCTCCACCAGGGAGAACATGCTCCACCATGGAGAACATGCTCTACCATGGAGAACATGCTCCATCATGGAGAACATGCTCTACCATGGAGAACATGCTCCACCAGGGAGAACATGCTCCACCATGGAGAACATGCTCTACCATGGAGAACATGCTCCATCATGGAGAACATGCTCTACCATGGAGAACATGCTCCACCATGGAGAACATGCTCCATCATGGAGAACATGCTCCACCATGGAGAACATGCTCCATCACGGAGAACATGCTCCACCATGGAGAACATGCTCCATCATGGAGAACATGCTCCATCACGGAGAACATGCTCCACCATGGAGAACATGCTCCACCATGGAGAACATGCTCCATCATGGAGAACATGCTCCATCATGGAGAACATGCTCCACCAGGAAGAACATGCTCCATCATGGAGAACATGCTCCATCATGGAGAACATGCTCCATGGAGAACATGCTCCATCAGGAGAACATGCATCATGGAGAACATGCTCCATCATGGAGAACATGCTCCATGGAGACGGCTCATGAGAACATGCTCCAGAACATCTCCATCATGGAGAACATGCTCCATCATGGAGAACATGCTCCACCAGGGAGAACATGCTCCACCAGGGAGAACATGCTCCACCATGGAGAACATGCTCTACCATGGAGAACATGCTCCTGTCCAACAGAGACCTGCAGCAGGAACCACATCTGGAACGATCTCATTTACTGGAGAAAACTGGAACATGTTGTCAGTTGAAACATCTAAGTCATCTGTGTTCTGTTGGGAATAAATAGTTTCTTCTCCCAGTGTTTCCAGAGCTCAGGTGGTTTCCTGGTCCAGTAGACTGACTCTGTGGAGATGCTTTGTTGTTTCAGTATGGAGATGTGATCCTGACAGCAGGAGACAGTGGACAAAGAGGAACGTTCTACGTGCCAACAGCTGGAATCACAGCTGGCTGTGTGAGCAACAGTCCTGCAGGTAACGTGTTCGGGTTAGCGTTAGCATTAGCTTGAGGGAGGATCATCATTGTAAATGTTACTGATAGCTTGGCTGGATGTGAATGGTCCCTCATGGAAGCTTTAGATGAGAGAGATGAGGGGGGGGAGGAGAGGCTGCTGCTGGCTTGTGCACATTAGCATTAGCTTCCGTTAGCTCACGTTAGCGCGATTTCAAAACTCCATGGAAGCGATTGTTGTGTTGTAGGTGGCTGATCAGGTTTTACGTATTAAAGCTTGTGCTTCCCTCCTCGTAGAATTCACTCGGAGGATTCGTCACAAATAACCACCAAACTATCTTCTTCTGAAACTTTAACGAAGTTCCACACCACCATGTTTGTTGTGATCAGCGCTGTGCTGCAGGCTGCATTCAAGGTGTAACGTAAATTCCCACGTTTCCTCGTTTGCTAGTCGTTCTTTCAGCCTTTTCTATTTTTTTCTTTTTTTATGTGTAACATGTGGGAAAATACTGTGAATATCAATTAAAGTCAGCGACTACTAAAATTATGACCGAGTTAAAGAGTTGTTTTCTGTCATGAGGGAGTATTCTTGATTTTCCTGATTGAGTAATCGTTTTTCTGATTATGCCGACGTCACTTGAACATAACATTCACTGCTGGTCATTCAAGGCTCAGAGGGAGCGAGACACTGCTGTGTTGACAGAAATATAAATGTTATCGGGGCTATTCGTCGTGATATCGGAGTTATCGGGATGACGTCATAATTTCCTGTTATCAGCCCGATAGTATCGGCCCGATAGTTGTCGTGCACCTCTATTTCTGACGTGTTTCCACATCCACACAGAAGATTTTAGGACTGTAATTAGTTTTGTGACTGCAGTGTCTCCGGCAGTTAAAGATGATCACCTCAGAGGTTGTTCACGGGTGAATCACATGACTGCTGTTATTCATCACACCGTCTCCCTCAGAGAGGGTCCAGAGTTCAACACAGATAAAAGCAGAGGAGGGCTGGTCATCCTGGATGACTCTGTAGCATCTTCTGCAGAGGTTCACTTCCTGTTTGATGCTTTTCTGAACAGCAGATAGAAATATTACGTCAGCACCAGGCTGCTGAGGGTTCATCTCTGTAACTGTTTCCACAGCGTTTCTTCAGGATCGTCGGAGTCTGTGCTCCCAGCGGGTGGTCCTGGATCAGGACTGCAGCTCTCTGCCGGCCCTCAGCCTGGACACCTACACAAACATCCAGCTGCTCAGTGTAAGTCCTCCCTGCCAGCAGGGGGCTCCACGTCCAGTCCTCCTGAGGCTGACAGGAGCTCTGACCCTCCAGGGAGTCTCCTCTTCTTCTCTTCTGAATAACCAGATCTTCCTTCAGAAGTTCAAACATTTCAGATGAAAAGATCGTGCAGTTTGAATCGGAGATAGTAGAATAGAATATCACAGAATGCCAACACAAAAAAATAAGTTTACTGGTGAACCAAAATGGCAAAAACCAAAATGACTTCAAGTGGGAAATATTCCCTTTGATGCTCAATTAGCTGCATTTTAATTAAATCCAAAATATTTCAGTAACTTCAGCATTTTTCAACAGACTCAACATGCACAAACATGAAATAAAAAAGTGCAACCACTGAGCAGTAGTTTCAAAAATAACTCAAATATGTAGCATTTGCTGAGTTCCCACTTCCTGAATATATAACAATTTCCTATTAAAACTATCTAGTCACTTATTTAAGCATTAATCATAAAGCTGACATAACAATCAGAACATTTCAGTAACAGCCATTTTTAAGACTCAACAGTGCTTTTATGCACAAACATGAAATAAAACAGTGCAACCACTGATCAGTAGTTTCAAAAAGAACTCAAAATATATAGTTTTATCTAAATAACCACTCACTGACCTTTGTCTTCAAGATAATTAAATCCATATCTCATATATTCATCGTTGTATCTGTGTTTCACCTGCTCAACATATGGAAACAAACTCTGCAGGTCTTCTTCTATGGTGTGAACTGGTGTCAACTCACATTACAGGACATTATCGCCATCTACTGTTGAGGAGGATGAATGACACACATTTTTTTTTTTTTTTTAAGCATTTCCTTCCCCAGACAAAGACCCACGACCCACTGAAAACGGGTCTGAGACCCACTTTTGGGTCGCGACCCACCAGTTGAGAACCTCTGCTTTAGTGTGTGATTAGCACAGAAACAGAGAAACTGAAACATTCATGACGTTCAAAGACACTAAACCGGTTCCTGTCTGTCCACAGGGGAAGAGTACAGATGCAGAGGTAAGTACCCAGAATCCTCTCTGCTTTTCTGAAATTATTAGACGTCTCTGAGAACTGGAGGCCAGTTTTCAACCCAGAACCAGTCAAATCCAGACTGCAGTCCCACCAGTCACTTCCCTCTCAGTGCTGTTGTCCTTACAAAGTCACCTGATGATCATCAGAACCTCATAGATGCTCCTAGATGATCACTGCTGTGGTGGTTTCATTTCAGAGAAACTCACCTGGCCTCAGAATGAAAATGTCCCTTTTCACCTTTCAATCACAAACTGTCGATGGACAGATAGATCAGCTCAGAGTGACAGCTGAACTCACTGATGTGTTTTCCAGTCTTGAGGAGAAGCTCTAGATGTTGTCAGGAGGAGCTCAGGTGTTGTTCTCAGTGATTGTAGCTGCAGTCTCCAGGTAAATGAAGTAAAGCTCTGTCTGTTGTGGAGGTGGTCCCTGTGGAGGTGGTCTCCGTGGTCCTGCAGTCTGCAGAGGGGACTCAGACGGAGGTGTCAGTCAGTGGTGGGGGGAAGCTCCGCCCCGTCCTCCTCAGCTCCTCCCTCTGTGCTAACGTGGTGCTGAAGGTAAGTCAGTCCAACGCATCACGGCTAAACGCTTCCATCTGGAAGCATCTCAGATCTTTTATCTGATAGACAGTTCAAGCCTCTGATTTTAATGTTTTAGTCCTGTTTTTATTTTCCTAACTCTTCCTCTAACTAAAGCTTCAGCGCTGCAGGAAGTCCAGTTAACACTTCTGTCTGACAGATATATGAGCAGGTAGACTGCTGGTCAGTCTGGTTCAGACAGCTGACTGATCCTGTCCTGACGTTGATCTGCTCTCAGGTCATCTATACGATCAAATACAGCTCAGCTGGGGAGGTTGTAGATGCAGCAGTGTCTCTGGTCCTGGGATCGGTCCGTGAAGCCTCCGTCACTCTGCAGCAGCACTTCCAGGTCACGTATGTCCAGGTACTGAGGCCCGGCGTGATGGCAGATGTCCTAACAGTTTCACTCAGGACACAGTTACTAAACTAACACAAACAGATGAGCTCGGTTAACTCTTCAGTAACTCTTCAGTTAATTATTCAGTAACTCTTCAGTAACTCTTCAGACACTCTTCAGTAACTCTGTAGTTAACTCTTCAGTTAACTCTTCAATAACTCTTCAGTAACTCTTCAGTTAACTCTTCAGTAACTCTTCAGTTAATTATTCAGTAACTCTTCAGTAACTCTTCAGTTAACTCTTCAGTTAACTCTTCAATAACTCTTCAGTTAACTCTTTAGTTAACTCTTCAGTAACTCTTCAGTTAACTCTTTAGTTAACTCTTCAGTAACTCTTCAATAACTCTTCAGTAACTCTTCAGTTACTCTTCAGTTAACTCTTCAGTAACTCTTCAGTTAACTCTTCAGTTAACTCTTCAGTTAATTCTTTAGTAAACTCTTCAGTTAACTCTTCAGTTAACTCTTCAGTTAACCTTTCAGTAACTCTTCAGTTAACTCTTCAGTAACTCTTCAGTTAACTCTTCAGTTACTCTTCAGTAACTCTTCGGTAACTCTTCAATAACTCTTCAGTTAACTCTTTAGTTAACTCTTCAATAACTCTTCAGTAACTCTTCAGTAACTCTTTAGTTAACTCTCCAGTTAACTCTTCAATAACTCTTCAGTTAACTCTTCAGTTAACTCTTCAGTAACTCTTCAGTTAACTCTTCAGTAACTCTTCAGTTAACTCTTCAATAACTCTTCAGTAACTCTTTAGTTAACTCTTCAATAACTCTTCAGTTAACTTTTCAGTAACTCTTCAGTTAACTCTTCAGTAACTCTTTAGTTAACTCTTCAATAACTCTTCAGTAACTCTTCAGTAACTCTTTAGTTAACTCTTCAATAACTCTTCAGTTAACTCTTCAGTTAACTCTTTAGTAAACTCTTCAGTTAACTTTAGTTAACTCTTCAGTTAACTCGTCAGTTAACTCTTCAGTTAACTCTTTAGTTAACTCTTCAGTAACTCTTTAGTTAACTCTTCAGTAACTCTTCAGTTAACTCTTCAGTTAACTCTTCGGTTAACAGAATAAGGTCATCCACACTGACTCCTAGTTCATTAGAAATGAGAAAAACATTAAAAATAAATGTTCTGACTGGAAACATGCCCGTGCTGGCAGTAACTCTGAATGTCTTATGTCTTCAGGATGATAAAGGGGAGACGTCCGTCCGCTACAGTGGACATCCAGGTTACGTGGTGGGACTGCCTCTGGTCTCTGGAACCAGAACCACAGAATATCCTTCTCTGAGACCGGGGGTTTCCATGACCGTACATGCACAGGAACAATCTGGAAGGAAAGGAGGAGTTACGCATCACAACAGAGAAACCCATTTACATGTGGACATTTAAAAAGATGTTAACGGTGAATCCTTCTGGGTCTCCCTGTTCTCCAGTCAAGCATTTAGGATCAGGACTAGTGTCTTTTACTCTTGGCTAACATTTGACTGAGTGATGACACCCTGATGTCCTACAAGAAGCAGCATTTGTCCTTGACAGTCTGTCCACTGGGTTGAGCAGGAGAGCAGCGACCTCAGAGACCCCTGTCCCTGCCGGTCCAGTACCGGGGACCAGGACTGTCTCCGGGCTCCACACCGGCGCTCTCCTGTCCTGTTTGGCCTGGACTCTGCATCAGGCTGCACATTAAGGTACAGCACCCTCACACTGAACGTACAGGTACGTACCTGTGGTGTATCCTGGAGGTTTCATGAACTGCTGCTGGTGGCTTGTCTCTGCAGACTGGAGGCAGCAGCCAACTGCTCCTTGGTCTCTCAGTTCCTTCTGGATGTCCTGAGAGGACCAAACTACCCTGAATACGTGGCTTCCTTCGGAAACTCGCCGTTAGAAAATCCACTGGAATGGCTGCAAATCAAGAGAAGCTTCAGCTCCACGGTGAGTGAAGTCTCCAAACAGACCCTCAGAGATGTTCCATCACCTGTCAGGGGCTTGATCCAGACCCTCAGAGATGTTCCATCACCTGTCAGGGGTTTGATCCAGACCTTCAGATATGTTCCATCACCTGTCAGGGGTTTGATCCAGACCCTCAGAGATGTTCCATCACCTGTCAGGGGCTTGATTCAGACCCTCAGAGATGTTCCATCACCTGTCAGGGGTTTGATCCAGACCTTCAGATATGTTCCATCACCTGTCAGGGGTTTGATCCAGACCCTCAGAGATGTTCCATCACCTGTCAGGGGCTTGATCCAGAACCTCAGAGATGTTCCATCACCTGTCAGTGGCTTGATCCAGACCCTCAGAGATGTTTCATCACCTGTCAGGGGCTTGATCCAGACCCTCAGAGATGTTTCATCACCTGTCAAGGGCTTGATCCAGACCCTCAGAGATGTTTCCATCACCTGTCAGGAGCTTGATCCAGACCCTCAGAGATGTTTCCATCACCTGTCAGGGGCTTGATCCAGACCCTCAGAGATGTTCCATCACCTGTCAGGGGCTTGATCCAGACCCTCAGAGATGTTCCATCACCTGTCAGTAACTTGATCCAGACCCTCAGAGATGTTTCATCACCTGTCAGGGACTTGATCCGGACCCTCAGAGATGTTCCATCACCTGCCAGGGGTTTGATCCAGACCCTCAGAGATGTTTCATCACCTGTTAGGGACTTAATCCGGACCCTCAGAGATGTTCCATCACCTGTCAGGGGCTTGATACAGACCCTCAGAGATGTTTCATCACCTGTCAGGGGTTTGATCCAGACCCTCAGAGATGTTCCATCACCTGTCAGGGGCTTGATACAGACCCTCAGAGATGTTTCATCACCTGTCAGGGGTTTGATCCAGACCCTCAGAGATGTTTCATCACCTGTCAGGGACCTAATCCGGACCCTCAGAGATGTTTCATCACCTGTCAGTAACTTGATCCAGACCCTCAGAGATGTTTCATCACCTGTCAGTAACTTGATCCAGACCCTCAGAGATGTTTCATCACCTGTCAGGGACTTAATCTGGACCCTCAGAGATGTTTCATCACCTGTCAGGGGCTTGATACAGACCCTCAGAGATGTTTCATCACCTGTCAGGGGTTTGATCCAGACCGTCAGAGATGTTTCATCACCTGTCAGGGACTTAATCCGGACCCTCAGAGATGTTTCATCATCACCTGTCAGTAACTTGATCCAGACCCTCAGAGATGTTTTCATCACCTGTCAGGGACTTAATCTGGACCCTCAGAGATGTTTCATCACCTGTCAGGGGCTTGATACAGACCCTCAGAGATGTTTCATCACCTGTCAGGGGTTTGATCCAGACCGTCAGAGATGTTTTTCATCACCTGTCAGGGGCTTGATCCAGACCCTCAGAGATGTTTCCATCACCTGTCAGGGACTTGATCCAGACCCTCAGAGATGTTTCATCACCTGTCAGGGGTTTGATCCAGACCCTCAGAGATGTTTCATCACCTGTCAGGGGTTTGATCCAGACCATCAGAGATGTTCCATCACCTGTCAGGGGTTTGATCCAGACCCTCAGAGATGTTCCATCACCTGTCAGGGACTTGATCCAGACCCTCAGAGATGTTTCATCACCTGTCAGGGGTTGATCCAGACCCTCAGAGATGTTTCATCACCTGTCAGGGGTTTGATCCAGACCATCAGAGATGTTTCCGTCACCTGTCAGGGGTTTTGATCCAGACCCTCAGAGATGTTCCGTCACCTGTCAGGGGTTTGATCCAGACCCTCAGAGATGTTCCATCACCTGTCAGGGGCTTGATCCAGACCCTCAGAGATGTTCCATCACCTGTCAGGGGTTTGATCCAGACCCTCAGAGATGTTCCATCACCTGTCAGGGGCTTGATCCAGACCCTCAGAGATGTTCCATCACCTGTCAGGGGTTTGATCCAGACCCCCAGAGATGTTTCATCACCTGTCAGGGGGTTGATCCAGACCCTCAGAGATGTTCCATCACCTGTCAGGGGCTTGATCCAGACCCTCAGAGATGTTCCATCACCTGTCAGGGGCTTGATCCAGACCCTCAGAGATGTTCCATCACCTGTCAGGGGTTTGATCCAGACCCTCAGAGATGTTTCATCACCTGTCAGGGGTTGATCCAGACCCTCAGAGATGTTCCATCACCTGTCAGGGGTTGATCCAGACCCTCAGAGATGTTCCATCACCTGTCAGGGGTTGATCCAGACCCTCAGAGATGTTCCATCACCTGTCAGGGGTTTGATCCAGACCCTCAGAGATGTTTCATCACCTGTCAAGGGCTTGATCCAGACCCTCAGAGATGTTCCATCACCTGTCAGGGGTTGATCCAGACCCTCAGAGATGTTCCATGTCAGGGGTTTGATCCAGACCCTCAGAGATGTTTCATCACCTGTCAGGGGCTTGATCCAGACCCTCAGAGATGTTCCATCACCTGTCAGGGGCTTGATCCAGACCCTCAGAGATGTTTCATCATCAGGCCTCTTCCTGACAGCAGAATCGTTATAATGATCATCTTCTGACAGATGTTTCAAAACCAAAATCATCTAAAGTTTGTATGTTCAGAGGTGGTGAGTGACAGGTGATTTAAAAAAGATCTGAAGTTAACCCAGTCCTTCTCACATACTGGGGGGCGCTGTGATGCCAGGGGAACATGCCTTTTTTTTAAAAAGATTTTTTTGGCACTAGTGGCCTTTATTGATAGTGGAGAGACAGAACAGGGAAGACACGCGGCAAAGGGTCGACGAGCCGAGAGTCGAACCCGTGACCAGCCGCACGAGGACTGTAGCCTCTATATATGAGCCGCCCGCCCTAACCACTGCCCCACCAGGGCGGCCCGGGAACATGCCTTTTTATTGTTGCGCTGGAATAAAGTGTAATTACACATATTGTCCAGTAGGGGGCAGTGGTGCTCTCTTTGTCACAGCAGGGAGTTTTAGCTATATTTGGCCTGTTTTATTTGCACGCACATGCAGAAAAATATTTAACAGGGATGAAAAGAAAGAATGAGAGAGATGGAAATAATGAGACAAATGAAAGTCAGCACGAATTTAAGAAGAGGAAATATGATGATGTTGATGTAGCGCTTGGGTGAACTTTAAATCTTTACATACTAAAAAACAATCTTAATAAAGTAATTCTCTGTTATAAGTGTTATAAGTGTGGCGATATACTGGTTTTAACGGCTGTTAACTGGAGTTAACACTCGGACCACAGGACCGGGACATGAAGAAGGAGCGCTGGACGCCGGCAGCTCCTCAAGTCCACCAGACTGCAGCGTCTGGTGGACTTGAAACTTGAATTTCCCCCTCGGGGATCAATAAAGTATATTTGAATTTGATTTGATTTGATTTGGTTGTAGTGAAGCCACTGAGCACCGTTACGTCTGTCATTTCCAGGAAGGACGAGGTTGCAACATCCCAGTGTCGCTTCATTTAGAGATTGAATGGACCAAATACGGAGCCCTGGTGAATCCCCAGGCTCAGATTGTGAGCATCAAGGAGATAATTGAGACCAACAGCAGCAGTTTGGTAAGACTCACCGCTACTGACAGAAAGAGTTATAATGGAGGACTGGACTTCCTGTTGTCATTACACATCTGAGCCACTAGATGGAGCCACACTGCAGTAACCAGCTAGAGAACAGCAGGACAGTGAACACATGGAGCAGATCTGATGGAACATGGACGAATGACCACAAACGTTTTGTTGCAGTCCAGAATTTTTTTTCAGACAGAATTGTTAATATTTCTACCTGAGTTGCTACCTGAACTGTAAAGTTCACGGTTTTTTACCGTTCTCCATGTCTGTTTTAGTTTTTCCTTGTTTACCTGCCAATTATCTTCCGGTTCTGCAGCAGCCAGTAACAGACTTTCAAAATAAAAGCATGTGAGCAACATGTGTTAACACGTGATAAAATAAATGGCTGCGTTAATAAATGAATGCTTTAAAGGAGCCGTTTGTAAGATTATGGCCAAAACTGGTACTGCAGTCACTTTCAAATTACTGTTGAGCGGCGTGTACCCTCCCCCTCCTCCCCGACCAGAGGTTGCCAGGTCGGCTACAGAATGCAGCAGGAACGTAGGCCGTCATGGCAAGCGACGAGTCCTACACAGTAAGTTTATTTTCTGTTAATTATATTTAATGCTTTATGAAAGATCTTTTCTTTCTTTGATCTTTCGTAACTAGAGGAAATATTTTCCCGTTGAGGCGTTTCGTAACCTGAAAGTTTCGTATGTAGAGGCGTTCGTAAGTAGAGGTACCACTGTTACCTTGTCCAAGTAAATTAGCGTTAGCCAAACATTTAGCTATGAATCTTACCTGTCCAGGAGAAAATCAGCAACGTTGGCGTCTGTCTTCAAATTCTTCTCCGCTTTCAGCCGTCTCCATCTATCAAAAGCATCTCCTATACAAATCCTTGTTTTATTTCGGACCTTGTCACGACGTAACTCGGATTCATAACGAGGTCTTTTAGGTTTTGGAAAGCTAGATATTTTTTCATCCAACACGTTCGTAGCGGCTGCTGCGATAATTAGAGCCGAGCTGGCAACCCGGATGCAGAAACACTACTGACTTCGTGATTGGGAGATCGGTGGAGGGTGGAGCTTCAGGCCAAAACAAAAAATGACAACATCAACATCAGTTGAGGGCTGCAACTCTTCTTTTTAAACGGGAATATCCTGGCTTGAGTGCTGTTGTCAGTGACATAAGTATTTGAAATGAACATGATTTTTAAATGTCTGTTGACATATCGGGGTCATTTTATGATTCGTTTTATTAGGTCTCTTACATACGGCTCCTTTAATAATAACGCGTTAACTTGCCAAGCCCTAGTTATAACCCGTCACCTCAGTACTGGTTGTTAAAGATCACAACAGCAGAACTCTGTTACTAAGAGCTGCTGTTGTCATGTGACTGGACCTCATGAGTCACAGGCTTTGGTACCACGATGCTTCCTGTTATTGTAGGAAGTCTCCTCTGACAGTGATGACAGTCGTTGACGGTGTCTGAGTGTGTTTGGGAACCAACCAGTGACAGCTCCAAGGACCTTCCTCTTTTATTTCTCTTTTCAACCAGTGACCTTCTCCAGAGCTGCTGGTTTAACCTCTTCTCTCAATGCAGTGTTGGATCTGTCGCTCAGGTGTGACCTCAGGTGTGACCTCAGCTGTGTCTCGTCCCACAGGCCTCGTTATCGGGCGGCGCCAGCATCTTCCCAGTCAGGAGCTCGGTGGCCTTCATACCTGTTTCAGAACCGGCGTTTCCAGGATACAGAGCCACGCCCACCATCAACGCCAGACTGCCGTTTGACTTCTTCTTCCCTTTCGTCTGAGCCGTCCAGGTTTACGGCAGGTGACGTTCACCTGTCTCTGTATAATGTGTCAATAGTGTGTATAGTTTGGTTTGTACTAGAAGATTAAATAAAAACATGTTTCCTATCAAATGTTGAAATCTTTTATTTGAATCTAATAAGCAGATGGATGTAAATTTCTATGTACAAGTTATTCTGAGTGAGGTCTCATCTCTACAAGCATCTGTATACTTTCTATTAACTCCATAAATGGAGTTATTTAGCAAGAAATGGATCAGACAGATCTGTGGAAACGATTAGAAAGCATTTAGAAACAAGAAGATGAGTTCAGATTAAAGAGGACAAGCTAACGGTGGCTCCTCAGCCGTTAGCTGCCACGCTAACGGTGGCTCCTCAGCCGTTAGCTGCCACGCTAACGGCGGCTCCTCAGCCGTTAGCTGCCACGCTAACGGCGGCTCCTCAGCCGTTAGCGTGGCAGCTAAAAGTCTATGTTGTGTTTCTTCAGGAGGGCCTGCAGTTTCTGGTTCTCCTGCACCTGCAGAGACGGACAGAAGGATCAGTTCGTTGTCGGGTCGACCCTCAGAAAACAGACTTCATTTTAGTCGAACTTCAGGAGAAACCAAATCAAATGTTAACAGAAGAACTGACAGCTTCACGTTCCACGATATGAACACGGAAACAGCCGATGACAACGACAACAACCGGCACCGAGAAAGAGGTCAACAGATCCATCAGGCCACCGACCACTCCCACCAGATGTTTCTGATGTCCACCAGAGGTTTCTGATGTTCACCAGAGGTTTCTGATCACCACCAGAGGTTTCTGATGTCCACCAGAGGTTTCTGATCACCACCAGAGGTTTCTGATGTCCACCAGAGGTTTCTGATCACCACCAGAGGTTTCTGATGTCCATCAGATGTTTCTGATGCCACCAGATGTTTCTGATGTCCACCAGAGGTTTCTGATCACCACCAGAGGTTTCTGATGTCACCAGAGGTTTCTGATGTCCACCAGATGTTTCTGATGTCCACCAGATGTTTCTGATGTTCACCAGAGGTTTCAGATGTCCACCAGAGGTTTCTGATCACCACCAGAGGTTTCTGATGTCCATCAGATGTTTCTGATGCCCACCAGATGTTTCTGATGTTCACCAGAGGTTTCAGATGTCCACCAGAGGTTTCTGATCACCACCAGAGGTTTCTGATGTCCATCAGATGTTTCTGATGTCACCAGATGTTTCTGATGTCCACCAGAGGTTTCTGATCACCACCAGAGGTTTCTGATGTCCACCAGAGGTTTCTGATCACCACCAGAGGTTTCTGATGTCCATCAGATGTTTCTGATGTCACCAGATGTTTCTGATGTCCACCAGAGGTTTCTGATCACCACCAGAGGTTTCTGATGTCCACCAGAGGCTTCTGATGTCACCAGAGGTTTCTGATGTCCACCAGAGGTTTCTGATGTCACCAGAGGTTTCTGATGTCCACCAGAGGCTTCTGATGTCACCAGAGGTTTCTGATGTCCACCAGAGGTTTCTGATGTCCACCAGATGTTTCTGATGTCCACCAGAGGTTTCTGATGTCCACCAGAGGTTTCTGATGTCCACCAGAAGTTTCTGATGTCCACCAGAGGTTTCTGATGTCCACAGAGGTTTCTGATGTCACCAGAGGTTCTGGTTTGTTGATCTTTGAACCTGAGACCCAGGTTGGAGATGACACCTGTCCTGGTCTACTCCAGTCCACCTGTGTGTCCGTCTCTGCAGACAGCGTTGCTCTGGAGGTCAGAGATGCTGATCAATAAGTCTGAGACCTCATCAATAATCAGAAATACCTGCTGGTTTGATATTTCTCTAAAAAAAGACACTTCAAAGATCACTGAGGCTAAACTGATATAAACATGAAGATCTCGCTGGTAGTTCTTTAAAATCATCATTCAGAACTAGAACTGATATAATCAATTACTTCAGTTATTTCTATTCTGTTAATTATTCAGTTAGTGAAGAAAAGATCAAATAAAAAGGAGGTAAAGAGACGACTTGGTTCCTGCTTCCTAAAGAGGGAAGGAAACGTTCAGAGCTGAGGACAGATGTCCTCACAGATTCAACCAGACGTGATGTCCCAACTGCTTTCAACAGAGCTGCTGCAGGGACGTCCGTCTACATACACGTCCAACATACATGTCCAACATACGTGTCCCACATACGTGTCCAACATACGTGTCCCACATACGTGTCCAACATACATGTCCAACATACGTGTCCAACATACATGTCCAACATACGTGTCCAACATACGTGTCCCACATACGTGTCCAACATACGTGTCCCACATACGTGTCCAACATACATGTCCAACATACAAGTCCAACATACATGTCCAACATACGTGTCCAACATACGTGTCCTACATACATGTCCTACATACGTGTCCAACATACAACATACGTGTCCAACATACGTGTCCAACATACACGTCCAACATATGTGTCCAACATACATGTCCAACATACGTGTCCAACATACGTGTCCAACATACGTGTCCCACATACGTGTCCAACATACATGTCCAACATACATGTCCAACATACATGTCCTACATACGTGTCCAACATATGTGTCCAACATACATGTCCAACATACGTGTCCAACATACGTGTCCTACATACATGTCCTACATACGTGTCCAACATACAACATACGTGTCCAACATACGTGTCCAACACAACATACGTCCAACATATGTGTCCAACATACATGTCCAACATACGTGTCCAACATACGTGTCCAACATACGTGTCCCACATACGTGTCCAACATACATGTCCAACATACATGTCCAACATACATGTCCTACATACGTGTCCAACATATGTGTCCAACATACATGTCCAACATACGTGTCCAACATATGTGTCCAACATACACTTCCAACATACGTGTCCAACATACGTGTCCAACATACACGTCCAACATATGTGTCCAACATACATGTCCAACATACATGTCCAACATACAAGTCCAACATACATGTCCAACATACGTGTCCAACATACAAGTCCAACATACGTGTCCAACATACGTGTCCTACATACATGTCCAACATACATGTCCTACATACGTGTCCAACATACGTGTCCAACATACGTGTCCAACATACAACATACGTGTCCAACATACACTTCCAACATACGTGTCCAACATACGTGTCCAACATACACGTCCAACATACGTGTCCAACATACGTGTCCAACATACATGTCCAACATACATGTCCAACATACGTGTCCAACATATGTGTCCAACATACATGTCCAACATACGTGTCCAACATACATGT
This sequence comes from Hirundichthys speculiger, assembly GCA_018398805.1. Lineage (NCBI taxonomy): Eukaryota > Metazoa > Chordata > Actinopteri > Beloniformes > Exocoetidae > Hirundichthys > Hirundichthys speculiger. The sequence goes on along the minus strand of JAGFBZ010000069.1, from coordinate 271,993 downwards.
CCAACATACATGTCCAACATACGTGTCCAACATACATGTCCAACGATGCTGAAGCAGCTCACCTGCTCATCGATGCGTCTCTGCAGCTCCGTCACTCGTTCAACCAGGTGGTCGTAGCTCTGCTTCAGTTTATGGATCTTCTGGTTCGCTCGGGTCTTCACCGACACCAGAACCCCTGCAGCACACAGAACCACCTTTAGTCTGAAAACCCAAACCAGCATCGTCCCGAGACCGGTTCTGACTGGACTGGGGGACTACAGGTCCTGGTTCAGACCCGAGACCGGTTCTGACTGGACTGGAGGACTACAGGTCCTGGTTCAGACCCGAGACCGGTTCCTGACTGGACTGGTTCTGGTTCTGGTCCTGGTTCAGGGGCGTCTGGGTCCACTGACCGTTGATGATCCGGGCCACCCTCCACAGTCGCAGCAGAATCAGCAGACCCATCCCATCGAAGGCGTCCTCGTGGAAGATGAAGACGACGTCCAGCACGAAGGACACCAGCACCACGGCGCCGTCAAACACCTCAAACTTGTGCTCAAAGAACTCCAGGCGATACGCAAACAGTTTTCCCGCCAGCTCCATCATGAAGAAGGTGAGCAGCGCCAGGCTCAGGTAGTGGAACACCTGCCGAAGACCAACCAGGTTGAGTTACGCTACCTCAGCAGCAGCGGCCGCTACGGTTCTTCGTAAGGCGGGAAAAGTGTCTCACCTCAGGAGCGATGTGGCCATGTTCCAGCTTGATGACGGACAGATCAATGAGCAGCTCCGCCAAGACGAAGAAGGCGTCCAGGACGACCAGGAACACCACCAGCACCTGGAAACAGACCAGCAGACAGCAGGTGACCTTCTCACACCTGAGCTTTAACAGGTCAACCAACCGCTGATAGAACCTCCTGCAGGTGCTGCAGGTGTGGATGCTGATGGACATCCAGGACATGGACTTCTGCAGATGTTCTGACACACAGAAGCTAGCGGCCAGATGTTTTACAGGAGGACAATAACAGTTTGATGGAAGGTCTGTTTCCTGCCGTTACAACGGCGGTGAACTGTTGGAGGAACCGAGACTTTGAGCTCCAGAAGACGTGATGGATGAATGTAAATGAAGCTGCTCAGACTGGCTGGAGAAGAACATCTGGTTAATATGGCCGTTCGTGCTCCACCAAGGAGCAGCTAAAATAAAGTCTACATCTCAGCCTTGTTTTTTTTCACCTGTGAGGTGAAGCGTGTTTCCTGGTAGACGTGAGGAAGTCAGCGTGACACCACAGCGTGACATCACTCTGACTTCTGCTCTTCATCTTCCCTCTTCTAGCTTCAACCAACAACAGCTGCCTGGACGTGACCTCACAAACATGTTTACTGCTGCGGCCGACACACGGCAGAGTCCAGACGGTCTCTGGTGGTGTCTGGTGGTCTGTGGTGGTCTGTGGTGGTCTCTGGTGGTCTGTGGTGGTCTGTGGTGGTCTCTGGTGGTCTCTGGTGGTCTGTGGTGGTCTCTGCTGGTCTCTGGTGGTCTCTGCTGGTCTCTGGTGGTCTCTGGTGGTCTCTGGTGGTCTCTGCTGGTCTCTGGTGGTCTCTGCTGGTCTCTGATGGTCTCTGCTGGTCTCTGGTGGTCTCGGGTGGTCTCTGGTGGTCTCTGGTGGTCTCTGCTGGTCTCGGGTGGTCTCTGCTGGTGGTGTCTGGTGGTCTCTGGTGGTCTAGGGTGGTCTCTGGTGGTCTCTGCTGGTCTCTGGTGGTCTCTGGTGGTCTCTGGTGGTCTCGGGTGGTCTCTGGTGGTCTCTGCTGGTCTCGGGTGGTCTCTGCTGGTGGTGTCTGGTGGTCTCTGGTGGTCTAGGGTGGTCTCTGGTGGTCTCTGCTGGTCTCTGGTGGTCTCTGGTGGTCTCGGGTGGTCTCTGGTGGTCTCTGCTGGTCTCTGGTGGTCTCTGCTGGTGGTGTCTGCTGGTCTCTCTCTGGTGGTCTCTGCTGGTTTCTCTCTTGTGGTCTCTGGTGGTCTGTGGTGGTCTCTGGTGGTCTCGGGTGGTCTCTGGTGGTCTCTGCTGGTCTCGGGGGTCTCTGCTGGTGGTGTCTGGTGGTCTCTGGTGGTGTCTGGTGGTCTCTCTCTGGTGGTCTCTGCTGGTCTCTGGTGGTCTCTGCTGGTGGTGTCTGCTGGTCTCTCTCTGGTGGTCTCTGCTGGTTTCTCTCTGGTGGTCTCTGGTGGTCTGTGGTGGTCTCGGGTGGTCTCTGCTGGTGGTCTGTGGTGGTCTCTGCTGGTGTCTGGTGGTCTCTCTCTGGTGGTCTGTGGTGGTCTCGGGTGGTCTCTGCTGGTGGTCTGTGGTGGTCTCTGCTGGTGTCTGGTGGTCTGTGCTGGTGTCTGGTGGTCTCTGGTGGTCTGTGCTGGTCTCTGGTGGTGTCTGGTGGTCTCGGGTGGTCTCTGCTGGTGGTCTGTGGTGGTCTCTGCTGGTGTCTGGTGGTCTGTGCTGGTGTCTGGTGGTCTCTGCTGGTCTGTGCTGGTCTCTGGTGGTGTCTGGTGGTCTCTCTCTGGTCTCTCTCTGGTGGTCTCTGCTGGTGGTCTCTGCTGGTCTCTGGTGTCTGGTCTTAATACAGGTTTGCATGGCCTCACAAAATGATACTATTTACAAAGAGGTGGCACTCGTTATTCTGATTAAGTGAAGGAATCAGAATGATGATAGTTGCAGTTAAAATACAGAAACCTTTTATTTTTCACATTTTGCAAACAACTTGAAAAAACATATTTTGTAAAAAAAAAAATCAACATTAACTACACAATGTAAACAACGTTCTAAAGTTGTAGCCGCGGGAGGCAACACCAGCCTGGTGTAGCCTCCTGCGGCTACAACTTTAGCTCGGCAACATTAGCAGATTATTGTAGTTTGTTGGACGTCGTCTTTTTTAAATCCACGGCTCCTGGTTCAGGAAGAAGTTCCTCAGTCTCATGTTGCCGTTCTGGAGCTTCCACTTCGGGACTTTCTCTGTTAGCATCCATCACCGTTTAACCAGAAACTAGTAGCGCCTCCAGTGCAACTGCTAAACCGTTCCCTGTCAAACAATGTTCTGCGGCACTTACGTTCCGCCGCGTGGCGTTCCCAACGTTGTGTACGCTACAGTACATACTCACCGGTATTACGGTTTATGAAACATTCATATCAGAAAAATAAACACCGGTATTCGGTATGAACCGGTTATCGCCCAGCGCTAGTATTCCACCTTGGAGACGGTGATGGACGCCATGAAGACGCCATGAAGACCTACCTGGAAGCGGTCGGAGCTGTAGAGCCTCCTCAGCGAGTCCCTGAACGTCGGCCTGGTCGGGTACTGACCCGCAGCTGGACTCAGATCTTCGCTGGTCTCGTGCAGCTCTTCATCCTCCCAGTCGCCCAGGTGCTTGTCGCCCAGGTGCTTGTCACCTACTGTGGTGAAATACCTCAGGTACCGAGCCATGGCGGGAGGAGACGCTCCGCCTCAGCTCGTTGAAGGTTGAAGGTTGAAGGTCTGGCTGGTTCAGAGCTGCAGATAAACCCGTCAGGAAACGTCAGGGTTTGTTGAAATCATTTCTTCACACATTCACTTCTCCTTTTCTAACGATTGCAACATGATATGAAGACATCAAACCTCTGCATTTCACTGCAGACGAGAAGAGACGCTTCATCCCTCGTTTCCCTCAACCAGACTGTTGAGGGACACGTTCACTAGAGCTCAGACATTTATCGATTCTGTGATATATATCGATATTTTATCGAGTATCGATATTCTCAGCTTCTTTCTAAACCCCCGTGTCCCACCTTTAAAAGCTTTAAAAGCAACTATTTGCACTGTTTAAATAAATGAAACTATTTTTCTCAACACATCTTTTATTCATTTTGTCCAACATTAGCAGCCATATAATGTGTAATTGATGCTTTCAGTTCAATTAATTCAAACAAAGTCACTGGAACACTCACAAGATGTCACCAAAATCACTTTGTCCCTTTAAAACCTTTCAGAAAATCATGGAAATGTATCGTTAGATGAATATCGATATATATCGTATCGTGAGCCGAGTATCCTGTATCGTATCATATCATATCGTATCATATCATATCGTATCGTATCGTATGGCGGGGTTAGTGTATCGCTACAGCGCTAACGTTCAGAACAGGTCTGATCCAGATCTGGTCCCTGGAGGAGCTGCATTCACCTCACTGAACATGGAACCAGACCAGGAACCAGACCAGGGACCAGACAGGAACCAGACCAGGAACCAGACAGGAACCAGACCAGGGACCAGACCAGGGACCAGACCAGGGAACCAGACCAGGGACCAGACCAGGGACCAGACAGGGACCAGACCAGGAACCAGATAGGAACCAGACCAGGGACCAGACAGGAACCAGAAGGTAACCAGACAGGAACCAGACAGGATCCAGACCAGGGACCAGAAAGAGACCAGACCAGGGACCAGACCAGGGACCAGACAGGAACCAGACAGGAACCAGACCAGGGACCAGAAGGGGACCAGACAGGAACCAGAAGGGGACCAGACAGGAACCAGACAGGAACAGGCCAGGGATCAGACCAGGAACCAGACCAGGAACCAGACAAGAACCAGACAGGGACCAGACAGGGACCAGACAGGAACCAGACAGGGACCAGACAGGAACCAGACCAGGGACCAGACAGGAACCAGACCAGGAACCAGACCAGGAACCAGACCAGGGACCAGACAGGGACCAGACAGGGACCAGACCAGGGACCAGACAGGAACCAGACCAGGAACCAGACTCCCATCAGCCTGTGTTTCCGTCTGTTTCTGATTTTAGTCCACCATGATCTCCATGGAGACGCAGCTGATCAGATATCTCCATGGAGACGCAGCTGATCAGATCTATCAGTTCAGTTAAAGTTCAACCTTCAACCGGAGCTCACGTGCTCACAGCAGACCGACACTGACGTTTCAACTCAACTACAAACTAAAACCGGAGATTTAAACGCAGTTGTTTTCTGCAGCTGGACTCACCGGAGGTTTCCGGTCCTTCCTACCGGATCCTGCAGGACCGAAGAGCTGCGTTTGTCCCCGTCCGCGGGTCCGGAGGTTCGAGAGGTTCGGGTTCGAGCTCAGCTGCTGTCCGGGGAAGAAACTCGTGATGAAAACATCCGTCCTGGTTTCTGCCGACAAAGCACTTTCCTGGACCGGAACCCTGGACCGGAATCCTGGACCGGAACCCTGCAGGCTCCGACGGGACCGGGCGCACCCAGACTAGACCTGGAACTGGACCCGGACCTGGAGCGGGGAACTTTGAGCCGTTACTTTATTCTGGAAACCTTTAAAACGCTCCTAAAGTGAGAAGATCCCGCCTCCCCGTTAAACCACGCCCACCGGGCGGTTCGTCAACAGCAGAACCGCCTGCTGGTCTCCCAGAGCTGCGCCAGACCAGAACTGGTCCCTGGTCCGGTCCCTGGTCCCTGGTCCGGTCCCTGGTCCAGTCCGTGGTTCCGGGTACAGAGAGCACGTTTTAGCCTCATATCTGGGACGTCTGCAGAACCCGGTTCTGGTCCAGTCACATGACATCACATCCAGGTGTGTCTGAGCTCCTGGGTTTTATTTTATTATCATTGACCCACGCTACAACACTTTCTATCTTCTTCTCTGATTTACTGTGTTTTGATTCTAAGAACGACAATTTAAAAAAAATAAAGTCCCTTCAAATGTTTCTTTTATTACAAATGAAACTAAATTAACCGAGTGCAAAGTTTTTGGGTTTTTTTTGGTCTTTGGTCAGGTTGATCATGTCTGACTCTGGTCCCTGGTTCCTGGTTCCTGGTCCCTGGTCCCTGGTTCCTGTCTGGTCCCTGGTGGGCTGAACCTGGGTCTTCTCTTCTCTGGGGACCTTTCATGGTCCAGTTCATCTGTAAGACCCAAACTGGTCCAGAGAAGCTGAATGATCGACCATTAAAACATACGACCATTAAAACATACGACCATTAAAACATACGACCATAGAAACATACGACCATTAAAACATACGACCATAGAAACATACGACCATAGAAACATACGACCATAGAAACATACAACCATTAAAACATACGACCATAGAAACATACAACAATTAAAACATATGACCATAGAAACATACGACCATTAAAACATACGACCATAGAAACATACGACCATAGAAACATACGACCATAGAAACATACGACCATAGAAACATACAACAATTAAAACATATGACCATAGAAACATACGACCATTAAAACATACGACCATAGAAAATACGACCATTAAAACATACGACCATAGAAACATACGACCATTAAAACATACGACCATTAAAACATACGACCATAGAAACATACGACCATTAAAACATACGACCATTAAAACATACGACCATAGAAACATACGACCATTAAAACATACGACCATAAAACATACGACCATAGAAACATACGACCATTAAAACATACGACCATAGAAACATACGACCATTAAAACATACGACCATAGAAACATACGACCATTAAAACATACGACCATAGAAACATACGACCATTAAAACATACGACCATAGAAACATACGACCAATAAAACATACAACCATTAAAACATACGACCATTAAAACATACGACCATTAAAACATACAACCATTAAAACATACGACCATAGAAACATATGACCATAGAAACATACGACCATAGAAACATACGACCATTAAAACATACGACCAATGAAACATACGACCATAGAAACATACGACCATAGAAACATACGACCATTAAAACATACAACCATAGAAACATACGACCATTAAACATACGACCATTAAAACATACGACCATAGAAACATACGACCATTAAAACATACGACCATTAAAACATACGACTATTAGAAACAAGTCAAGATGCACTGAACTAGCAGGAAGCAGCTGGTGTGTCTGAGGTTATGTAAATTATTTTTAAAATAATTGAAGAGGATGAGATGCTTCAGTCGTGCTGCTGTTTGTCTGAATGTAACATTTATTACAGGACAAGTAATAGAAACTGAACATTTCAGTCTGGACATAATGTCTCATAACTGATGATTATTGATTATGAGTATTGATATAGAAATACAGAGTCTTGAAAGTTTTCAGCTCCTTGAACTTTTCAACCTTTTGCCACATTTCAGGATTCAAACATAAAGATATAAAATTTTAATTTTTTTGTCAAGAATCAACAACAAGTGGGACACAGTTATGAAGTGGAGCAAAATTTATTGGATATTTTAAACTTTTTTAACAAATAAAAACCTGTAAAGTGGGACGTGTAATATTATTGGCCCCTTTACTTTCAGAGCATCAAACTGAGTCCAGAAGTTCAGTATTGATCTCTGAATGATCCAATGTTGTTCTGAATGACTGATGATGATCAATAATCAAGTCTGGTTCTGGTTAAAGCTCAGAGAGCATCATGGGAACATACCAGGCAGGTTCCAGAACCTCACTCCCAACCTGGAGAAGACCTTCTGCCCTTTTCAGATTGAGGACCATGGTCTCGGATCTGGAGGTGCTGGTTCTCATCCCTGCTGGGAACCACAGCTGAAGATCTCCACCTGATGGGCCCAACAGGACCAGGTCCTCCTCCACCAGGACCAGGTCCTCCTCCACCAGGACCAGGTCCTCCTCCAACAGGACCAGGTCCTCCTCCACCAGGACCAGGTCCTCCTCCACCAGGACCAGGTCCTCCTCCACCAGGACCAGGTCCTCCTCCACCAGGACCAGGTCCTCCTCCAACAGGACCAGGTCCTCCTCCAACAGGACCAGGTTCTCCTCCAACAGGACCGGGTCCTCCTCCAACAGGACCGGGTCCTCCTCCAACAGGACCAGGTCCTCCTCCAGCAGGACCAGGTCCTCCTCCACCAGGACCAGGTTCTCCTCCAACAAGACCAGGTCCTCCTCCACCAGCAGAGACGAGATCCTGACACCACTGAACCAGAACCCCTCTGCTCCTCGGCTGCTCCTAGAAATTCAGTCCATCAACGTGATGAACAGAACCAGAGACAAAGATCAGCCCTGATGGAGTCCAGCTCTCACTGGAAACCAGTCTGACTACAACCAGCAATGTGGACCAGACTCTGAGTCCACAAAACACATGTGGGCTGGTTGGGTAAATTCCCATGATCCCTGCAGGACCCTAGTGAGGGTCTAGAGCTGGTCCAGCGGTCCAGGACCAGGACACGGATCACCTGTATCAGGTGAGACTGGGTCTCTTGGCTCCTTTACTGTTGACAGTGTTTTATTTCTAGAACTTCCTCTGTTTTGACATCAAATAGCTCCAGAAGTTAACCGGTTTAAACCAGTCAGAGCAGATAACCTGATGCTAACAGGGATGCTTGACTGCGTAGCAACAGCTCAGACTCACCTGTCGCTACCTGCTGAGCTCCAGCGAGCTCCTCCTGTGACTGTCCTCAGCTGCAGTCGCAGCAACAACGTGGCTCCTGATCAGCTGATCGTGTCCAACGTGTCCAGTCTCTGTGACCACGTCTCTGTCATGGAAGATTGATCCGTATATTTATTTATAACCACCAGGTGTTCCAGATGTTCTCCCCAGGTGACAGATCTGGACTGCAGGTCCAGTTCAGCTCCTGGACTCTTCTCTGATGAAGCCAGATGTTGTAACAGCTGCAGTATCTGGTTCAGCATCGTCCTGCTGAGATCCACCAGACCTTCCCTGAACCAGACGTCATCTGGAGGAGCAGATGTTCCTCTGAGACCTTTATAGACCTTCCAGAACATCCCAGCTGTCCAGAACATCTGGACTTCTGCACCTTCAGACCATCAGAGATGCTTTAGACCTGAACCCTGATCACAGCTGGAAGGTCTCTGGAGCTTCAGATCTTCAGTTGTCATCTCCAGATGGATCGGTGGATCGGGTCTACTGACGGTGGTTTCTGGAAGTCTTCTGGACCCAGTTAGTGATGTCATTGACCCGATCATGAAGATGAGTGATGCAGCGTCGTCTGAGGGCCTGAAGACCACGGACATCCAGTAAAGGTCCTGGTCCTTGTCCCTGACGTGCAGAGACGTCTCCAGTTTCTCTGAGTCTGTAGCTGATGTTCTGGACTGTAGACGAGGAGATCTGCATTGTTTTTAAAGTTGTCCTCCATGTTTTTATTCAGTCTTTCTCAGATTGGACAGCTTCTGTCCACCTGTCCTTCAGAGAGACTCCGCCTCTTTAATCACCCCTTTAGAGCTGATCAGACCTGAGATCAGTTACCTTCATCAGTTCACAGATGTTCTCCAGGTGTTCTCCAGATGTTCTCCAGATGTTCTCCAGTCATCTGTTGCTGCTGTCCAACTACTCAGAGATCTGCAGCTGGAACCACATCTGGAATGAGTGCACAATAACCGTTGCCCGGACGACGCCTGGCATGGATGCCTCTCGCTGCTGCTCCGGGGGACGCTGGACGCTCCAGTTTGTGTCCGGTTTGTGGTGATCTGCGGTCGGATGTCTACATACTGTCTGCAGGGGGCGGATCGGTCCTCTTGCACCTGGTGGAGACCTGCCGCCGCGGACATGGACGGGTCGCTGGAGGCCGGTTCGGGAAAGCTAAGCTAAGTAGTCCTGAACTGCTACCCGCGGCAACCACCGCCACTGGATCCGGGCTGCAGCGTCACTGAGCCGGGACGAGCCCCCGACGTAGCAGCGGCGGCATGCTGCCCCCGTCCAGCTGTCTACACGCCGGATGGGTCAGCTGACCTGGCAGGGGCCGTCTGGTGACCTGGTGGGGCCCAGCACCGCCGGGGGAGACGACAACGGCCTGGTCCGGTCCACATGATGAACCGGGCTCTGGGACGGTCGGCTCTGTCGCTCGCCGGACTCGCCGGGCCTTCTGCTACCAGGCACCTTTTTTATGGAACCAGCTACCATTTTGGGTTAAGGAGGCTGACACCACCTCCACTTTTAAAACTAAATTGAAAACATTTCTGTTTAGTAAAGCCTACAATTAGTCTAATCTATAGTGTGTAGGGGCTAATAGTTAAGATAAGATAAGATAAGATAGTCCTTTATTTGTCCCACAATGGGGAAATTTACAATGTTACAGCAGCTGTGAGAGTAGCAGTAGAAAAGAGAAAAAGGACAACAATAAAAATAGGATAAAAACAATAATAAAAACAACAATAACTACAATAGAGAATATATAATAAATAATAAATCTGACTGTATTTACAAAGATATGTTCGTAGTGATTATTACACCTGAGTAGTTATTGCACGTCAATGAGTATGTACATACTGTATATATTGCACATGTCGATTAATGTATGTATATTGCACACAATAGTAGTAGTCATATTGTCCATTAGGCGGGGGGTTGCTGAGAGCGGTGCTGATTGTACAGCCTTACAGCAGCAGGGAGGAAGGACCTGCGATATCTCTCCTTCACACACCTGGGGTGAAGGAGTCTATCGCTAAAGGAGCTCTCCAGTGCTGTAAGGGTGACCCTCAGAGGATGGGAGACACTGTCCATCAGAGAGGACAGCTTAGTCCTCATTCTCCTCTCTCCCACCACTTCCACCGGGTCAAGGGGGCATCCCAGGACGGAGCTGGCCTTTTTAATGATTTTATTCAGTCTCTTTCTCTCCGCCACTGAGATGCTGCTGCCCCAGCAAACCACCCCAAAGAAAATGGCTGATGCCACCACAGTATCATAAAAGGTCATAAAAGTATCATAATAGTTATAACTATAGTTGTAGTAGCTCAGACTAGAGTAGCTCGTCTTAATCACAGCTTCGTCATAGCTATGCTGCTATAGGCCTACGCTACAGGGGGACACCAACATGATCTGCTGAGTGGTGTCTCCACTGCTTTTCTCCTTTGTCTTCCCTTTCCTCCTCCCTTCCTCCTCCTCCAGCTCATAATTATTTGGGAGCACCTTGTTACTGAAACTGTGCTCCATTTTCTTTGCTTTCCTCTGGTTTGTTGTGCTGGTTTTGCCTCCTTTTTCTTTCTGTGTATTTGCAGGCCAGAGTGTCCTGGGTTTCATGCTGACTTGCAGTTCCATCCTCTGTCCATCCCGGGGTTCTCCTCCACTTGTGTTTGGGTGCCGACTGACGTGGTGATCGGCGACCTGGTCCTCTGGCCATCTCATCCCAGTGCTGCTACCTCCATCTGTTTATGTTTATATGGCCATTGTATTTAGTCATTTGTGTGCTCTCCTCTTTCTGTCCTCCATCTTCTCTCCGTCCTCCATCCTCTCTCTGTCCTGTCTCCCCTCTTTTCTTTCTCTACCCGGCTGGCCTTCGGCAGGAGGGTCCCCCCATATGAGCCAGGTCCTGCTCAAGGTTTCTTCCTCTTAAAGTGGAGTTTTTCCTTGCCATTGTTTGGCATTAAGGTTTTTTTTTCTCCCTACGTGGGAGTTTTTTACCTGCCATTATCACTGATTGGATTTAATATTATAATCTTAGTTAATGATATTTGCTCGGGGGTCATGATCTGGGTCTCTGTAAAGCGCCTAGAGACAATTGTCATTGTAACAGACGCTATACAAATAAAATTGAATTGAATTGAATTGAATTGAAGGAGCTCAGTCTTCCCAGAGGAGACGGTCTGGTTCATCGGTGTTTCCTCCTCTGACCTGGAGACATCTCACTGGTCATCATTATGGAGATATACTGGTTCTAACGGCTGTTAACTGTTTTAACGGCTGTTAACTGGTTTTAATGGAAGTTAACTGGTTCTAACGGCTGTTAACTGTTTTAACGGCTGTTAACTGGTTCTAACGGCTGTTAACTGTTTTAACGGAAGTTAACAGGTTTTAACGGCTGTTAACTGGAGTTAACGGCTGTTAACTGGTTTTAATGGCTGTTAACAGGTTTTAACGGCTGTTAACAGGTTTTAACGGCTGTTAACAGGTTTTAACGGAAGTTAACAGGTTTTAACGGAAGTTAACAGGTTTTAACGGAAGTTAACTGGTTCTAACGGCTGTTAACTGGTTTTAATGGCTGTTAACAGGTTTTAACGGCTGTTAACAGGTTTTAACGGCTGTTAACTGGAGTTAACGGCTGTTAACAGGTTTTAACGGCTGTTAACTGGAGTTAACGGCTGTTAACTGGTTTTAATGGAAGTTAACTGGTTTTAACGGCTGTTAACAGGTTTTAACGGCTGTTAACTGGAGTTAACGGCTGTTAACTGGTTTTAATGGAAGTTAACGAATTCAGGTTTTATCTAACAGAAACCACATTGTTATTTTTTGTGGAACAGATCATCCATGGAAGAAGTCATGTGGTCTGGAGGTGTTTCCACCAATCAGCTGCTCCGATGTCTCAACAGCCACTAAATCTGAATGAAGCTGATCCAGAAATAACGGCTGTTAACAGGTTTTAATGGAAGTTAACTGGTTTTAACGGCTGTTAACTGGAGTTAGCACTCGGACCACGGGACCAGGACATGAAGAAGCAGCGCTGGACGCCGGCAGCTCCTCAAGTCCATCAGACTGCAGCGTCTGGTGGACTTGAAACTTGAATTTCCCCCTCGGGGATCAATAAAGTATATTTGATTTGTTTTTATTTAATTTACTAGAGAAAACTGGAACATTTATTACTTTAAACATTTATGTTCTGTTGGAATAAGCTATTGGCTCAGATTTGAAAGTCTTTTAGTTTTTATTTGATTTAAATTAAAAAAAAAAAAACGAATTCAGGTTTTATCTAACAGAAACCACATTGTTATTTTTTGTGGAACAGATCATCCATGGAAGAAGTCATGTGGTCTGGAGGTGTTTCCACCAATCAGCTGCTCCGATGTCTCAACAGCCACTAAATCTGAATGAAGCTGATCCAGAAATGACTCTGGCCCTGTGATGGTCCGCTGACCCGTTAGACTCGGTTCTGGTGACCGCTGGGACAGAGTCCAGTCCAGATGTGGCTCTGAGCAGCTGTGGGAGGAAACCAAAGTGTCTCCAACATATTTCTGTGTTGCTACAAACATCCTGCTGAAGATCCACCTTCCTGACTCATCCAACGTTACCTGCTGTTGTTGTCTGGAGGGGGGGGGGGCATTAATACAGTAACAGGTAACTGGACTCATCATGGACTGTGTAGACGACTTAAGAACATATATCAGTTAGTTGGTTAATGTGTCATGTTTTCTGTCTCCAGTTAACCAGATAGATCACATGTGTCGAACACGAGGCCCTCGAGAGCTTGTGCATTATTGGCTTAGATTTTAAACCGATATTTTAAGACTTAAAATAAGCTTACGCTGCATACTGCATACTTTTTTATCAGTCACTTTTAATCTTTTTACTCACTTCTGTAACACTTCTCCCTTACCCATTTAAGTTAATGTTACTTTTTTTACTAATGTGTGCAATATTGTTGATCCTTCTAGTTATGTGTATGATTAAATGTGTATAATGTGTATTATGTGTAATGTGTGTTTTGTGTGGGCTACTTGACACCGTAATTTCCTTCGGGATCAATAAAGTTACTCTACTCTACTGACAATAAACTGCATCTCCCATAATGCACTTCATCGTTTCCCACAACGATAACAGTATGTGATATACTATATGTATAGTATGTGTGCTATATCGTTATACTAACCCAAGAGCAAGAACTCTTCAGATTTGAGAAAAACTTCTACAAACGAATCCCAACATGTCAAAGAAAAATCTGATGCACAAGGAAGAAAGTTTAATCAATAATGAGAAAGCGAATACAAGTTTGTGGCTCAAGGTGAAAAAAAACAGTTTTGTTTTGTGTTTCCAGCAGAAACACAGCTGACTGGTTTCAATCAACCGAACTGGTTCAGACCGTCAGTAAAGACGACTAGTTGATTAACTAAAACAAGTCAGTTGTTTCTGCTGGTTGGAACAGAAACCTGCAGCCACCTGTGGCATAGATGGACACATCTGACACCTGTACTCTAAACCAATGAGATTCATGCATTTCTCTGCTGCCTTATTGATTACCTGCTTTAAGGCTTTAAGGGAACAAGATGAATAATTTTTGCCTGACAACTTAGAAAACAGACCACCAGCTCTGCTTTAGTACCAGACTGATGAACCCAGAGCTCCAGGTGAGTCCTCCTTCTTACCTGTCCTCCTGGGCTACAGGGATTTGTAAATGTTGCTCCTGTACTTGAGACCTTTTTCTGGTCTCCTTGATCTCCTGAGCGTCCATCAGAGGACAGATGGACAGACGTTTGTCCTCCAGCAGGAACTAAACTCCTCTCACCTGTTCAGGACCCCCCAGGAGGATTATGGGATGTCTGGGTGCTGCAGATCTGATCTGAACAAGGACTGATGGAGACTTTGACCAACACGGGACAGCTTTGACATTTAATACATTTTATTTTACAAATCATTTAAATGTACTTTAATTCCAGCAAAATACATTTTAAAAGAGTCACATCAGGCTGAACAGCTGATGAGGTTTCCTGCTGTAACACCTGAAAACAAGACTGCAGCTGCATGTTGGTCGTTCCCGCCGTCCCTCCTGTTCCGTCCTCCGTCCCTCCTGTTCCGTCCTCCGTCCCTCCAGCAGCCTGATGGACGACTGTCAACAGAGAAACCAGCTTTAACGTCTCTTCAGTCTCAGAGCAGACATGTTCCAGGTCTTCAGTCAGGCTCTAGTCAACGGGTTTTAACTGAACCTGTGCCAAAGTCCCGGGTTTCTGTCCCAATACTAAGATTCTGCAGCGAGGGGAGGAGCCTCTGCCACAGCAGTACATGATTGGGTCCAGCGGTCCAGAGGGGCGGAGCCTCTGCCACAGCAGTGCAAGATGTCAGCTGTCACTCACCTGCAGTCGCTCTCTGAGCTCCAGACGTCGCTGCCCCCTGCTGGCCAAGCTGCTCTTCACACTGTTGAACAGAAATGAAAGAGACTGAGACTGGATCAGAACCAAGACCCGAGTCTGCTGACGGCTGCTGCAGGGCTCAGAGTCTTCAGGTCACCACGGGCTTGAGTCAGCATGATGTGTTATAAGATTCAGTCATCACAGCAGATCAGAACCGCTACGGAGCCGGACGGTTCTACAGACTCACCTGCTGCTGCTCTGGCAGGACCGGTCCACCTCAGGACCACAGGACGGTCCGGTCCACCTCAGGACCACAGGACGGTCCGGTCCACCTCAGGACCACAGGAAGCTCTATCCCTGGACAATCCGGTCCACCTCAGGACGGTCCGGTCCACCTCAGGACCGTCTGCTCCACAGGAAGCTCATCTCAGGTTCAGCCTGCAGCAGATACGACACCTGATTACATTAAAGCATCAGGACGACTCAACATGGAGCTGTTTCTACTAGAGCTGCACGATAATTATTGACCCGATAACTATCGGGCCGATAACAGGAAATTATGACGTCATCCCGATAAGTCCGAAATCACGACCAATAGCCCCGATAACATTTATATTTCTGTCAACACAGCAGTGTCTCGCTCCCTCTGAGCCTTGAATGACCAGCAGTGAATGTTATGTTCAAGTGACGTCGGCATAATCAGAAAAACGATTACTCAATCAGGAAAATCAAGAATACCCCCTCATGCCAGAAAACAACTCGTTAACTCGGTCATAATTTTAGTAGTTGCTGACTTTAATTGATATTCGCAGTATTTCCCCTCATGTTACACATAAAAAAAGAAAAAATAGAAAAGGCTGAAAGAACGACTAGCAAACGAGGGAACGTGGGAATTTACGTTACACCTTGAATGCAGCCTGCAGCACAGCGCTGATCACAACAAACATGGCGGCGTGGAACTTGGTTAAAGTTTCAGAAGAAGATAGTTTGGTGGTTATTTGTGACGAATCCTCCGAGTGAATTCTACGAGGAGGGAAGCACAAGCTTTAATACGTAAAACCTGATCAGCCACCTACAACATAACAATCACTTCCATGGAGTTTTGAAATCACGCTAATGTGAGCTAACGGAAGCTAATCCCCTCCCCTCTCCCTCATCTCTCTCATCTAAAGCTTCCATGAGATTAAAAAATAAACTACTGAACCTCATTTACTTTAATTAAAGGTATTAATTTAAATGGAACCACAAGTCAAAATCCTTTAAATGTTAATCTTTTTCAGTTAGTAATTCTGATGCATGTATTTCCATCAGTTCAAGGAGCCTTTATTTTTTATATCAGTCAGTAATGAACCTTATTTAAGTTAATGTGAGATATCAAATAGGTTTGTTTGATAGCTTTATGAAAATGTTTGAGAGGCTTGACAATAGTTTTTCATTGGAAAAAATAAATATCTGTTCATTTAAAGAGTCAAAACTGTTTTTGGTTTTGTTCATAGTATTGATGTAATGATCTTAGGTATGTGTGTGTGTTATCGGTTTTAAATAACAGTTATGGTGCATCCCCAGTTTCTACCAGTATCTGTAGTCTGGGCTGATTAACTGGGCCCAGTGTCGGGCCTCTGATCCGACTTCATCTTTCCATCTGTTAGAGCTTTAATCAGTTAACAGTGATGTTTAACTGGATGTAGCTGGATAGTTAAATAAAACCATCCTCCTGGAGATGCAGCTGAGAGGTGTGAGGCCCTGCACTAGGCCCGTCCATCTGTTGGACCAGGACGGGTGTGAGGCCCTGCACTAGGCCCGTCCAGCTGTTGGACCAGGACGGGCCACTCTCGTTGGGCCTCGCTCTGCAGCAGCTCAGCAGCAGCAGGACCTAAAACAGGACCGGCACCGCTGAGGCCCAGTACAGAGACTTCCTCTGCCAGCTCTGTAACACTGACCCAGAGACGGGACACCTGGTCAGCTGACTGAGAGCTGGGGGGGGGGTCTGCAGGGAGACGTACCTGAACATCCACGGACCAGTCAGGTGGACTCATCTGACGGCTGACCCTCCTCCATGATTAGAGTCCAGCTGGGGGGGGCAGCACACCTGAAAGGACCAGAACCAATGAGACCACTGTTACAGATGTTTATTATTTAATCAGGGCTGGGCAAGTTAACTGGTCATTATCACGTTAACTCATTATTGACGCCAACATTCATGTTAACTTTTGCTGTTTGTCCCTCCCCCCGTTTTCTTCCTGTATGTTTCCAGTCAAGAGCTACATGCTAAGCTACATGCTAAGCTACAGTTCCCTCCTCCGACCATCCCAGCGTTGACCTCATATGTGCTTTTACCTACATACAAATAAAGCTGAACTGAAATAATTTAATTAAATCAGATTATCACTAATGTACTTGTAGATGGAGAGATTTTATATCACCAATTAGCCTGTAGACGTGTCAGAGGCACGTGCACCCTCCCAAAGCTCATGTAGTTCAGCCTTTTTGAGAATAATGTCAAAACCGACCGAAATCTTCCAAAACCCCGAGTCCTGGGAACCCGAGCACCTTAAAACACCCGTTTCCATCAACGGGATGATGAGATAAACCAGATATCCTGCTAACATCCTGCTAACAGACGCCATTTTGAACCCGCGTGCTCCCTGCTGCAGACGAGACAACGGCAGCTGCTCACAGATCTATAGATCTACAGTTTTCACTGATCTCCAGGTTTCACAACATCTTAATGAACAACTAAGTTCACAGTCGTTTTCACGGTAAAACCGTGTCAGGAGTCATATATTTACTTCAGAAATCTACGCCAGTGAAAACAGGGTTGACTTTGTAAACATTAACCTAACTCTAACATCGGGATTTGACCTTTAATCAAACATCGTATTTTATAACCACACCAAGAATAAACTGACGTAAAGACTCACAACTCCCAGGTGAAACCCTCCGCTCCTCCCGGAGGACATGACTCCTCCAGACCTCCGACCCACTGAGAGACGGAGCGGATGTGGAGCTCACATTTATAACCTCTCTGCCGCTGTGCATTGTGGGAGACGTGACATCCGTAAAAGATCGTTTCTGGACCAGATGTACCACCTGTGTGTGTTTTTTTAACACCTCACCACAGATCATTTCTGAGAGGATGTCGGTCTCCGCCATTAGAACCGGAACCTTCAGGTGGTTCTGTCTTTAATATGACTGAAGAATTAAAACATCAGTAACATCAGTACAATTACCACCGCTAATGACGATAATAACGACAGACAGACAGACAGACAGACAGGGGTTAGGAGTTAGAGGGTAGGAGTTAGAGGTTAGGAGGTGGGAGGTAGGAGGTAAGGGCTTAGGAGTTAGAGGTAGGAGGTAGAGGTTAGGAGTTAGGAGTTAGGGGATAGGAGGTAGAGGTTAGGAGGGTTTAGGAGGAGTTAGGAGGTTAGGAGGAGGTTTAGGAGGTTAGGGTTAGAGGTTAGGAGGTTTAGGTTTAGGGGTTAGGAGGTTAGGTAGAGGTTAGGGTTAGGTTAGGAGGTAGGGGTTAGGAGTTAGGAGGTTAGGTTAGGAGTTTTAGGAGGTTAGGGTTTTCGGAGGGTTAGCGTTCGGAGTTTAGGTTCGTTAGGTTTCGAGGTTAGGAGGTTAGGAGGTTAGGGGTTTCGGGGTTTCGGAGTTAGAGGTTAGGAAGTAGGTGGATCTGTTCTGAGAGGAACATCCAGGTCGACACAAGAACCAAGAACAAATAAATTCTTTTTGAATCTGTCAAGAAGAATAAATCCAGTTGAAGGAAACATTTTTAGACAGATATTTTAATTTGTGAAAGGCTTTTATAATGTTCAAAGAAGTTGACACTAAATATGAATATAACAGAAGAAAAACAAGTATAACTGGGGAATGTTTGAAATATTTAGATATTTAATATTCAATTATTGCATGAAGGAGATAATAACACTTCACATATGAAAGCAGTCAGGGGTCAGGGGTCAGGGGTCAGAGGTCAGGGGTCAGGGGGTCAGAGGTCAGGGGTCGGGGGTCAGGGGTCAGTGTCAGGGGTCAGGGGTCAGTGCGTCATCAGAGCATCATGGTTATTATCTTTATTTGCTGCTGGGTGTCTAACAGGAAGTCAGAGTTGAACCTGGGAACACGGCTGCACCAAGTCGTCTGCAGAATTGACTCTTCTGAAAAAGACAAAAAACCAGTTTAAAGAGATAAAAGGAGAGAAAACCTGGTTTGATCATTGAGGCTTCATAGTTCCAGATAAACTGAAATAACATCAACAGAACCAAAGATGAAGAGATAACGACTGTAGAAGCTGAACTCTGGGACTCTGGGGAGGAGCTACAATGGGGAGGAGCTACAACGGGGAGGAGCTACAACGGGGAGGGGCTACAATGGGGAGGAGCTACAGCGGGGAGGAGCTACAACGGGGATGGCCCGTGCTTCCACCGTACCCTCCGGGGAATGGACACTAACTTTAACCCTGACCCTGAGATTAACCCTGACCCCTGACCCTGACTCTGACCCCCGACCCCTGACCCTGACTCTGACCCCTGACCCCTGAGACTGACCCTGACTCTGACCCCCGACCCCTGACCCTGACTCTGACCCCTGACCCCTGAGACTGACCCTGACTCTGACCCCCGACCCCTGACCCTGACTCTGACCCGTCTCCAAGGGACATGTCTATATTTAGAAGAAAGCAGAATGACATCAGCAGTGCTGCATCCCTCGTTTCCCTCCAGAAGACACCAGAACGGCTTTTAACTGTCGTGACGAGGAATGAAAACATTTCAAACTGAACCTTTCCTGTTCCCTCAGTACACAAGCACAAAGGTCCAGATGTGTTGTTCTTCCAGCTGTGGCTACACCCCCCCCATACCTGCCCATCCCGCAGATAAACGACAGATAAACGACAGATAAACGACAGATAACTAACAGATAAACGACAGATAACTAACAGATAAACGACAGATAAGAGCCTCGTGTCCCCATCAGACCTGTGGACGTTCACGGCCATGATGCTCCTGACCGGCGTGCTCTTCGGACCAGGAGCAGGATGGAAGACGGGCTCTCGATGGGCCAGTTTGGACCGACGAACCACGTAGGGATCAGCAGAGTGTGAAGGATAAGAGTCAAAGGTTCCTGCTTTCATTCCTCCGATCTGAGACACAATCGTTCCAGCATCAACCCATCAGTCAGGACAGAGCTGTCCTCTGCTGGAGACACAACCAAGCACACTCACCCGTTTGCTGGGGGACGGAGGCTTGAAGGGGACCACAGAGACCTGCTCCTGAGGTGGGAGGGGCTTCTTTGCAGGTGGGAGGGGCTTGTCATTTCGATATGGATTTGTCTGGAAGTAATCTTGGGGGTGAAGGCTGATCTTGAAGGGACCATCTCTGAACTTGGAGCGATGGACTGCTGCCTCCCTCTGGATCACAAACACACAACACCAACTTAAAACCACGCTGATTTAAAAGTTTTAACAAACCCGTCTGGATCTAACTGGTCTGCTTTAGCAGTTATGGCTCAGCCAGAGGAGGTGGTACGTTGGTGCGGTGGATCCAAGACGTCTTCACCACGCTGATGGCAGGTCTGGCCAGACGTGGACCACCCGTCACAGCTTCTACATGGGGGGGGGGGGGGGCGGGTCCCATACGCACCAGACAGGGACTGAAGGTTTGGACCAGAACTGATGGACTTGTGACCAAGTTCAGGCAGCTACACAGACCCTTGAAGGGACCGTCATCAGCAAACAGCTTTAAATTAGCCTTTACATCTCTTTTAGAGTCGTTGGGCGTCTCACTGAACTGAAAGTGAAAGAACCGACTCACTGCTTTAATCATATCCTGGATCTGGTTCTGGTTCTCACCTATGGTATAGATACTCATCACCTGTTAGTGTCGCCGCTGAATTCTCTTCTCTCGGACCACCATTTAATTACATTCAAGTTCAGCATTTGTGGCATTAAAACAGGAAATGAAACGTGTCATTACAGCAGATGTCTTTCTGAAGATGCTGTGAATAATTTTAAGGAGGTCATTCTCTCTCATCTCCCTATGGTGGAATATGATAGAATAGCTGAGGGCACCGACCTGAATTTTACTCTCCGGCAGACATTGATCACCTTGTTAACAATACTGCTGATATGTTACATTCAGCCCTGGATGCTGGTCGCTCCTCTGATGGAAGAGGGTTTCTTATCTTAGGAGCTCAGCTCCCTGGTATAATTCACATATTCGCATGCTGAAGCAGAATGCAGGTAAAATGGAAAGGAGGTGGTACTCCTGTAAATCTGCGGACTCCCATCGTGCCTGGAGAGATAGTTTAATAGTTTACAAAAGAGCCCTACGCAGAGCTAGAACATCTTATTATTCTTCGCTAATAGAAGATAACAAACATAACCCACGTTTTCTGTTCAGCACTGTAGCCAGGCTGACAAAGAGCCACAACTCTGTTGGTCCATGCATTCCTGCTACTCTCAGTAGTGAAGACTTTATGAGCTTTTTTAGTGGGAAAATAATCAAAATTAGAGATGAGATCGGCCAGGCCCAGCTGTCGGCGGCTGTGGACGTCCCTGCAGTTTCGTTGATTTCTTCCGTTTCTGATTTGACTCTGGACTGTTTTTCTCCTGTGGGCCTCTCTGAGTTGACCTCAACTATCAGTAAAGCTAAACCATCTACATGTCCTGTTGGATCCCATCCCAACTCGACTGTTCAAGGATGTTATGTCCTCTATTGGTATATCAATTTTGGATCAGATTAACCTATCTCTACAATTAGGATATGTGCCACAGGTTTTTAAAGTTGCAGTCATTAAACCTTTGCTCAAGAAACCATCCCTTGACCCGGACATCTTGGCAAACTATAGACCAATATCCAACCTTCCATTTATCTCTAAAATTCTGGAAAAAATAGTTGCTAGCCAGTTAGGAGAACACCTGCATAGAAATGATCTATTTGAGGTCTTTCAGTCAGGGTTTAGAACTCATCATAGCACAGAAACTGCACTGATTAGAGTCTCCAACGACCTCCTCATGGCCTCAGACAATGGATTAGTTTCTGTCCTGGTTCTGCTGGACCTCAGTGCTGCTTTTGATACCGTTGAATCACGGCCTTTTGCTGTATAGATTGGAGCACACTGTTGGAATTAAAGGGACAGCATTAGGCTGGTTTAAGTCATACCTATCTGACAGGTTCCAGTTCGTCCATGTTAATAACGTTTCTTCTGCACGGACTAGGGTCTGCTATGGCGCCCCACAGGGTTCAGTTCTGGGACCAATCCTTTTCACTTTATACATGTTGCCCTTGGGAAAAATTATCCAGAACCATGGCATAAACTTTCATTGCTACGCTGATGATACGCAGCTGTACTTATCTATGAAACCAGAGGAAACAAAACCTTTGGCTAAACTTCAAGGGTGTCTTAATGACATTAAGTCCTGGATGAGTCTTGGATAAGTCCAGATGCTATACAAATAAAACTGAATTGAAAGCTTACCTTGAGCACCTGTCTGGCTCTGTCGTACGGGTCTGAGGCGTACTGCTCGGTCTTAGACAGGGTCACGTTGGGATAGCTGCAGGAAATGACAGGTGAGTCACTACGACTGCTCAAATAACTGTTACTGTCTGGAGTTCCTTTCTGCTGCTCTTATTGATCATCTCAAACAATCAAACTGCTCCCTGATCCTCACTGACCAATTTAGATTTTATATACACTGGAAAACAACAACGGCAGTTTTAGCTCAGCTGTAACGACTACTGGGGAGAAGTGAGTGTAAAATATGCTGGTTGAGTGTTTGGGAACTACGTCTGCTGGCCGTACACCTGTATCCACTGCCTTTCTTTGGGGGTGAGGTGATGATGTTGCGCCCAGGTGAGCGGTGAGGTTGTCGGGGGGCTGGCAGGGCGCTGACGGCTTCGACGGGTCCCGACAGAGTCCCGTAGTAACTCCCTGAACCACAGCTGAGGGCGACACAGCCACAAATACAAGCATTAAATCACTCCGAGAGCGTCGCAGCTCGTGTCCCGGAGGATTTTCCCGCTCATCTCTGAAACCTGCGTTCATTCTTTGCATCGTGAATGTTAGCCGTTCTCCCTATAACCTCTGCATCGGTTCGTTTACGTGTGCTAATCTCACAGCTTCTTGGTCCCGCCGCAGGGCAGGAAGGCCTTGCCCAGGTTCTTCTTGGCCTGCTCCATTCGGTTCTGCCGGGCCAGTCTCAGGGGTTCGGTCAGCGCCTCGCGCTCAAAAATACGTTTGAAGGACTTGTCGAAGAGTCCGCTCTGCAGAGCGCAGCGGTGCTTTGAAACGCCGGCCTGCATCTGACGACTCCGATGTGCCGCCTCGTTGAACGGACCTGGATGAAGAAGGAAGACGACACAAGGAGCTCAGTTGATGGAGTAACATCCCTGAACAACCCTGCATGACCCGAACCCACTGATCCTGTCTGACCCGAACCCTGACCCTGTCTGACCCTGTCTGACCCTGTCTGACCCGAACCCACTGACCCTGTCTGACCCGAACCCTGACCCTGTCTGACCCTGTTTGACCCTAAAACTGACCCTGTCTGACCCTGTCTGACCCTGTTTGACCCTAAAACTGACCCTGTCTGACCCTGCATGACCCGAACCCACTGACCCTGTCTGACCCTACGCGAGACCCTACTGGCGAGAACAAGCCGCAGACGCAACGAGCACCCCGCCGGAGGTGCGCGCCCCCATCCGCCCAAACCGACCAGTCGACCACCCAGAACCACCCACAAAACAACACAAGTCCTCCAACCAAACAGCATCCAGACGCTACAACCAACCAGCCAATCAGCTGAAACAAATGAAACCCCCCCCCCAACAAAACTCCCCCCACACACCACTCCCCCGTGACACAGGTTTGATCCCCAGCTTCTGAGGGTGAAGTCAGAGCCGTCAGACTGGAGATGAGCAGGTTCCTGCGGTGAGTCCTCCAGAACCTTGTCTGGTACCAGACCAGATGGAAACCAGCTGATCCAGAGGTTCTTCTCACCGTTGTAGATGTGTTTACCCACCGTTTTAAACTAAACCAGAGATGCACGCTGGTGTTTGATATCAGAGGCTGTGACTGGTCCCAGTTTAGGGAAATAAATAAAAATAAAAAGGTATTCTTACGGCTGTGGGCCGGAGCGTACTGGTCTCCTACAGAGATGTAGCTCATCTCCATGAAGACTCCCAGACGGTCCATGTCAGTCTTTCTGTGGCCTGATGGCATCCTTACACACACACACACACACACACACACACACACACACACGCACACACACACACACACATGCACAGTTACGCCCTGTTGAGCCTCAGTTACTGCTTTAAGGTTTTTTTTCTGTCATAACTGGACTAAAATACTAACAGTAGTGAGTCTGGAGCTGCGTCAGACGGTTTAAAACAGTAAATAAACATGTACACGTTAATCTAAACATACCTGGAGCTGGACTATCAGCTGGACTACACCTTCTGGATCTGTGTACAAGGCTGGTTGCCATGGAGAAGCGGATGTGGAAGTTAGGAAGAGGTGTCTTCAAAATAAAAGCATGAATGAAACAGTGCAAAGCTGAAGATGAATGCTGTCATGATGGAATGAAAAACATCTCATTTTAAACAACAAACTATATGTATGTGTATATATTACAGCTGGGCAATGATTAAGATTTTTAATCGTGATTAATCATATGATTTCCCTGATTAATCACATTGTATATGGAGAATCCAATAATGAATTCAAAAGTAGTGTAAAGGTCACTTTTATTTAAATGTTCTGCTGCCATATGAACTAAAGTGTCATAACATTTGTTGTTCAAACACTTTTAACATCAGCACTTGTCAGTAACACATATTTAGTGTAAATCTCATCTTAAATAATGTAAAATAAAATAAAGCTTATTGCCACTGCCAGGGCATTAATGTCATCCTGTTTTTATAAAAAAATAAAAAAAAGTCTACCAACAAAATCCTGAGCCACAATCAGAACATTAAAACATTAATTTCTGACCAGAAACTTTAACAGGGAGCAGCGTTACCAGCGTTACCAGCGTTACCAGCGTCACCAGCGTCACCAGCGTCACCAGTCTGTTCAGGACCAACTGTTCCTGTTAGAAAATGTGAAGCACAAAAATATTCACCAGTGAAATTTGCTTTAAAGGGGACGAGAATGTAAAGAGCATGTTTATACAGGAGTTCTGTTTTTATTCGCATGTTTTTCCGCCAATTCTTTTCCAGGTCCGGTTCCGACTTTTCAAAGCAAAAGCATATGAGCAGCATACGTTAACGCACGATAAAATAAATGTCAGCGTAAATAAATAAATGAGCTAATGCAATAATGACATGTTATCTTGCCCAGCCCTAATATATATATATATATATATATATATATCTATATATATATATATATATATATATATATATATATATATATATATAATATATATATATATATATTATATACTATATTGATTGATTCTCTTTGTTGTCATTGTCACAAATACAACGAAAAGTAAGGTGCAGGCCTTCAGTAGAGTGCACTATAGACAATATAATATAAACAATATAATATATAAAACCGATATAAAAACAATATAGAAACAATATACAGACTTACAAAGTCTAGGGAACAACAGACTTATTTAGTAAACATGGTTTACTAATGCGTAGTATAAAGCCAACAGGAAGGTAAGTGTGCAAGTATGGCCAATGGGATATTACACAGAGGTAGTGCAGTTGTAAATGATGGTAATAAAGAAAGTGCAGTTGCATTAGACAGGTCTAATATACAGTATATATATATATATATATATATATATATATATATATATATATATATATGTATTATATATATATATATATATATATATATATATATATATATATATATATATATATATCTATATATATATCTATCTATATATATATATATATCTGTACTATCTATACTCTATATCTATCTCTATCTCTCTATATCTCTCTCTATCTCTATATATCTCTCTATCTCTCTATCTCCATATCTCTCTCTATATCATCTATATCACTTCACTCTCAGAAGAAACCTGTTACTGTTGTTGGTTTTAATCAACAACAGGGCAGAATATCGGAGCAGCTACACGATGACTCATAAAAGGAAACTAGAAGACCTGGAGGAAACCAGAGGACCTGGAGGAAACCAGAGGACCTGGAGGAAACTAGAAGACCTGGAGGAAACCAGAGGACCTGGAGGAAACTAGAGGACCTGGAGGAAACTAGAGGACCTGGAGGAAACTAGAAGACCTGGAGGAAACCAGAGGACCTGGAGGAAACTAGAAGACCTGGAGGAAACCAGAAGACCTGGAGGAAACCAGAGGACCTGGAGGAAACTAGAAGACCTGGAGGAAACCAGAGGACCTGGAGGAAACTAGAGGACCTGGAGGAAACCAGTGGACCTGGAGGAAACTAGAGGACCAGGAGGAAACCAGAGGACCTGGAGGAAACCAGAGGACCTGGAGGAAACCAGAGGACCTGGAGGAAACTGGAAGACCTGGAGGAAACCAGAGGACCTGGAGGAAACCAGAGGACCTGGAGGAAACCAGAGGACCTGGAGGAAACCAGAGGACCTGGAGGAAACCTGGAGGAAACTAGAGACCTGGAGGAAACCAGAGGACCTGGAGGAAACCAGAGGACCTGGAGGAAACCCCTGGAGGAAAGGACCTGGAGGAAACTAGGAGGACCTGGAGGAAACCCTGGAGGAAACTGGAGGACCCTGGAGGAAACCAGAGGACCTGGAGGAAACTAGAGAACCTGGAGGAAACTAGAGGACCTGGAGGAAACTAAGAGAGACCTGGAGGAAACCTGGAGGAAACCTGGAGGAAACCAGACCTGGAGGAGGACCTGGAGGAAACCAGGAAGGACCTGGAGGAAACCAGAGGACCTGGAGGAAACTGGAGGAAACCAGAGACCTGGAGGAAACCAGAGGACCTGGAGGAAACTAGGAGGAAACTGGACCCTGGAGGAAAACCAGAGGACCTGGAGGAAACTAGAGGACCTGGAGGAAACCAGAGGACCTGGAGGAAACCAGAGGAACCTGGAGGAAACCCTGGAGAGGACCTGGAGGAGGAACTAGAAGGACCTGGAGGAAACTAGAGGAGGAAAACCTGGAGGAAACTAGGACCTGGAGGACCTAGGAGGAAACCAGGAGGACCTGGAGGAAACCAGGAGGACCTGGAGGAAACTAAGAGGACCTGGAGGAAACCTGGAGGAGGACCTGGAGGAAACCAGAGGACCTGGAGGAAAAAGGACCTGGAGGAGGACCTGGAGGAAACCAGAGGACCTGGAGGAAACCAGAGGACCTGGAGGAAACCAGAGGACCTGGAGGAAACTAGAAGGACCTGGAGGAAACCTGGAGGAGGCCTGGAGGGAAACCAGAGGACCTGGAGGAAAACCAGGAGGACCTGGAGGAAACTAGAAGGACCTGGAGGAAACCAGAGGGACCTGGAGGAAACCAGAGGACCTGGAGGAAACCAGGAGGAGGAAAACCTGGAGGAAACCAGAAACCAGGAACCTGGAGGAAACTAGAGGACCTGGAGGAAACCAGAGGACCTGGAGGAAACCAGAGGACCTGGAGGAAACCCTGAGAAAGGACCTGGAGGAAACTAGAGGAGGAAACCTGGAGGAAACTAGAAGGACCTGGAGGAAACCCTGGAGGAGGACCTGGAGGAAACCAGAGGACCTGGAGGAAACTAGGGAAGGACCTGGAGGAAACTAGAGGAAGGACCTGGAGGAGGAAACCAGAGGACCTGGAGGAAACCAGAGGACCTGGAGGAAACCCTGGAGGAAACTAGACCTGGAGGAAACCTGGAGAGGACCTGGGAGGAAACCTAGGAGGACCTGGAGGAAACTAGAGGACCTGGAGGAAACCAGAGGACCTGGAGGAAACTAGAGGACCTGGAGGAAACTAGAGGACCTGGAGGAAACCAGAGGACCTGGAGGAAACCAGAGGACCTGGAGGAAACTAGGGGACCTGGAGGAAACTAGAGGACCTGGAGGAAACTAGAGGACCTGGAGGAAACTAGAGGACCTGGAGGAAACTAGAGGACCTGGAGGAAACTAGAGGACCTGGAGGAAAACTAGAGGACCTGGAGGAGAGACCTGGAAACCAGAGGACCTGGAGGAAACTAGGAGGACCCTGGAGGAAACTAGAAGGGACCTGGAGGAAACCAGGACCTGAGGAGGACCTGGAGGAAACCAGAGGACCTGGAGGAAACCTGGAGGAGGACCTGGAGGAAACCTGGAGGGACCTGGAGGAAACTAGTGGACCTGGAGGAAACTAGGACCTGGAGGAACCTGGAGGAAACTAGAGGACCTGGAGGAAACTAGAAGGACCTGGAGGAAAACCAGAGGACCTGGAGGAAAACCTGGGAGAAACTAGGACCTGGAGGAAACTAGAGGACCTGGAGGAAACCAGAGGACCTGGAGGAAACTAGAGGACCTGGAGGAAACCAGAGGACCTGGAGGAAACTAGAGGACCTGGAGGAAACTAGAGGACCTGGAGGAAACTAGAGGACCTGGAGGAAACCTGGAGAACCTGGGAGAGGACCTGGAGGAAACTAGAGGAAACCTGGAGGAAACCAGGAGGACCTGGAGGAAAACTAGGACTGGAGGAAACCAGAGGACCTGGAGGAAAACCTGGAGGAAACGAGGACCTGGAGGAAACTAGGAGGACCCTGGAGGAAACCAGAGGGGACCTGGAGGAACTAGGAGGACCCTGGAGGAAACCAGAGGACCTGGAGGAAACTAGAGGACCTGGAGGAAACTAGAGGACCTGGAGGAAACCAGAGGACCTGGAGGAAACTAGAGGACCTGGAGGAAACCAGAGGACCTGGAGGAAACTTTTGGAAACAGTTTGTTCATTAGCTTTTAATCATCTCTGTTAAACCATAAACAAGTAAACGCACGTCTGGTTTTACACAAACAGTAAATGAGACATCAGTTAACAGAATCAACTGCTGTGTTACTAACAGACTAGTTTCACTCTTTGATATAATGTTGGAAGATAATTGTCAGTAACTTTGGTAATAATTTATTTGTTCCCAGTTTTATTTCACTCACAGAAAACAATCTGCAGAAGCTGATGTTTGTTCCCTCTACGGCCACCAGGTGGCAGGCCTGTATCATAAGTGAGGATGGTTCTCTGAAGTAAATTTATTTCACATGCATTACGTGTACAGAAATAAACCGGTCTAACTCCCTTTACAGCTTCTTTTTTCTGCAGTAATGTTGCTGATGTTTGATCTGAAGAGCAGAGAAGACAGAGTTGACCAGAGAAACGAACGGATGCTGGGAGAGGAGATGGAAAGGTGGAGAAAAGGAGAGAAATGGGTGAGACAGACACGGAGGAAAAAAAACGGAGACAGACGGGCTGAGATAAAAAATACAGAAGTTGAAGAGCAGGTAGGAAGATATGGACCATCACAGGAGCACATGGAGACGCTACCAGGGGGGTTCTGCAGACCAGGTGTCCTTGGAGAGGAGGTCCCAGGGTCCAGGACAGGTGGACTGGTCTCCAATCCAGGTTCCCCTGTTGAACACTAACGGTTTTAACACTTAACAGAAATAAAATAATCTGGTCAACAAGTTTTGAAGTTCATTAGAAGAAACATCGTAAATGTCACTGTGCAGATATAAATAGAGGATCCAGGTGGAAGTGATGATAGATGTGGTTCACCTTAAAGAAACGCTGCTGCCAGGAACTGAAGACGAGTAAACCCAGTTACATCGCACACAAAGATAAGGAAAAGAATTTAGCTTCACTGAAATATGAGGGATGTGATCTCCACCAGGGCGGCAGCAGAGAACTGAGAACAAGCTTCAGGTGGACAGGTAGACCTTCTCACCTGGTCTTCAGGCTCTAAAAACACCTTTATGATCACACAAACTCTTACCTGTTAGTGAAGCCTTGTTTTATACACAATGATGATCGTATCCTGGGCAACGTGGGCTTCAAGGATCTCCAGGTCCAGATCCTCAGTCCAGTGATGAGGACCCAGGTAGAGCTGTCCACGTCCACGGACTCGCTGTCACAGGACCTTAAACCTGGAGGAGCCACATCTGAATAAAGAAGATGAGAGGTCCTGTTTTTACCTTTCAGGGTTACTGCTCGTCTGAATATAATCATTTATAAACAGGCTTAAATTAAACACGCAGGTCGTTCTAAATGACTCTGATTAGAGGTTCGCTCGGAAATTAAAGGGATCTTCTGGTTGAGGTCTGAGAACCTCCAGAAGATTAAAAGTGACCTTCAGTCAAAGGCTGTTGTCCTGCTGTCCATCTGAGACAGCTGTCCATCTGAGACAGTTGTCTCCGGATGGACTTCTGCTGCTCATCAGAACTCAACACCAAACACAGATCTACCCTTACAGCAGCTTTTAATTTTCTACAACGTTGGCTGTAAGCCTTCTTCCAGACGCCCCAAACAATCAGGAAAGGGGATTGATCAGAGAAAATGTCTTCACCCCAGTCCTCAGCAGTCCAGTCCCTGTCCCTTCTGCAGAATACCAGTCTGTCCCTGATGGTTTTACTGGAGAGAAGTGGCGTCTGGAAGAAGGCTTGTTGGGAGAAGACGAGGTGAGCGCCACCATCAGTCCTGTCTCATTAACAGTGAAGCATCCAGAGACCAGTCATGTGGGGGGGGGGGGGCAACTTCTCCCAACCATCCAAGGGCAGTTCAGTGATGAAGATGGAGCATCTCACCATAAAGCAAAGGTCATAACGAAATAACTCGGGGAACAAAACATTAAGATTTTGGGCCTTTGGCCAGGAAACTCCCCGGATCTTAATCCCATTGAGAACTTGTGGTCAGTCCTCAAGAGGCGGGTGGACAATCAGAAACCCACAAATTCTGAAGAACTCCAAGCATTGATTATGAATGAACTGGAATCCGTCAGGATTTGGTCCAGAAGTTGATTAACATCATGTCAGAGAGAACTGCAGAGGTCTGGAAGAAGAAGAAGGGTCAATAAAAGCTTTTAAAACTGATGAAATGCTTCTAATTGTATTTCATTATAACATAGAAACACCTGACAAAAACATATAAAAACTCTGAAGCAGCAGACTTTGTGAAAATGTGACATTTGGCCGCGACTGTGAACCACCTGGCAGTCACCTCACTTCCTCGGCCACTATCATTGATCTCTTTCACCTTGACTGTTGCACCTGGCAGATGAGAGAAATTGAGAGATTTTTTACAAAGTATGTTTTTTCCAAGTTGTTTGCAAAATGTGAAAAATAAAGGGTTCTGTATTTTAAAGGTGGGGTAGGTGATCTTTGAAAAAACGGTTCCATCAATCCAACTCAAGTGAGATTTTGAAAATAAACACTCCCTCCCTCCTCCCAAAGGCTCCGCCTCCTCCTCTTCAGCCCGCCCCTCTAAACCACGCCTTCACATGATTCACCACTACCTGAACCACAGGGAGGGAGGGAGGGGTGGGGGGGAGTGTATTGATATTTGATGGATGTATTAGGCAGCCAATCAAAATAGTGATGATCACTATTTTGATTGGTCAGAGTTTTTCTCTGATTATTCCCTCTAGACTGGACCAAAACTTTTAGTTTATTTTGCAAACATTTTATCTCAGTGGGTGTAATGGGAATGTGAAAAGGTTTTCAGGCAATATTGTAAAAAGTGCTGCAAAAAAAGATCACCTACCCCACCTTTAACTGCAACTATCATCATTCTGATTCCTTCACTTAATCAGAATAACGAGTGCCACCTCTTTGTAAATAGTATCATTTTGTGAGGCCATGCAAACCTGTATTAATACTAGTGAAGATATGAATGTTTTTCTACAATATTCACTCCTCCTGACAGTAAAATAGGTCATTCTAAGACAATTTACTGCAGCAATTCCTCTAAATGATTTGAAAATGTGGTTAACACCCAGTTGTGCCTTCAAAAAAAAAAAACGTGATATACTGTGAAAGACACCGTGATATAAATCTTTGGTCGTACCTGTAGATGCTGCATGTCTCCACAGCAAACAGAAGCTCGTCCTGTGAGTCTGGTCTGGTTTTGTAAAAGGGAAACTGTCAAACATGTGGTCATTTGTCATGAAAATAATTCATATTCACTGAATATATTGTGATGGAAGCAGAAAACGGTGTAAAGCATTTGTGTAGAAATGAGAACAACACTGATGGACTTCCTTTAGCCATAAAACAGATGAACGTGATGAGCATCGCCTCATCTGATGATTGAAAATGTGGCAAACTGTGCACGTGTGCCGTTCAGCGTGCGCTAATGTGTCATGGCCGGGGGCTGCTTCCCCACCAGAACCCGTTAGTTTCTCCCAGAACCAGTGTGACAGTCGCAGTGTACGTGAGAGCCGTCCCACTCCTTCAGGATGTGGACGCTTCGTCAGCAGACTTGTGAAGAACAGAAGTGGACCAGAAAGTTCTAGTGAATCTGCTGCAGACTGAAAGGAAACCCGTCGATGATTTAAGGAAGATTATACACATTAAACATCATGGAGCAGTCGCAGCACCTCCACCGCTGATCCAAGAGGAAAATCTGAATGGACCGAATCTGGCACCGGTCTGTGGGGTTTAGAGCAGTGGTTCTCAACTGGTGGGTCGCGACCCAAAAGTGGGTCTCAGACCCGTTTTCAGTGGGTCGTGGGCCTTTACCTGGGGAAGGAAATGCTAAAAAAAAAAACAAAATAAAACAACGTGTCATTCATCCTCCTCAACAGTAGATGGTGATAATGTCCTGTAATGTGAGTTGACACCCGCCAGTTCACACCATAGAAGAAGACCTGCAGAGTTTGTTTCCATATGTTTAAAATGGTGAAACAGATACAACCAAATATATATGAGATATGGATTTTCTTATCTTGAAAACAAAGGTCAGTGATGGTTATTCAGATAAAACTATATATTTTTAATTCTTTTTGAAACTACTGCTCAGTGGTTCCACTGTTTTATTTCATGTTTGTGCATAAAAGCACTGTTGAGTCTTAAAAATGGCTGTTACTGAAATGTTCTGATTGTTATGTCAGCTTTATGATTAATGCTTAAATAAGTGACTAGATAGTTTTAATAGGAAATTGTTATATATTCAGGAAGTGGGAACTCAGCAAATGCTACATATTTGAGTTCTTTTTGAAAACTACTGCTCAGTGGTTGCACTGTTTTATTTCATGTTTGTTCATGTTGAGTCTGTTAAAAAAAGCTGAAGTTACTGAAGTGAAGTGTTTTGGATTTAATTAAAATGCAGCTAATTGAGCATCAAAGGGAATATTTCCCACTTGAAGTCATTTTGGTTCACCAATAAACTTATATTTTTGTGTTGGCATTCTATGATATTCTCTTCTACTATCTCTGATTCAAACTGCACGATCTTTTCATTCAATAA
This sequence comes from Hirundichthys speculiger, assembly GCA_018398805.1. Lineage (NCBI taxonomy): Eukaryota > Metazoa > Chordata > Actinopteri > Beloniformes > Exocoetidae > Hirundichthys > Hirundichthys speculiger. The sequence goes on along the minus strand of JAGFBZ010000069.1, from coordinate 238,854 downwards.
ATTTGAGAAGTTGTAAATTTTCCTTGATTTGGGTCACAGCTGGTCATTAATGGTGATGGTGGGACCTGAAGCCGGACCAGTTCAGAACCACTGGTTTAGAGTCTCGACTAGTTTACAGAAACCTCCTGTTCTGGATCAGAGGAGCTCCGCTTAAACGTCATCAGGTGAAGAAAGGAAAGGTCCAACCTGGACGGACTTCCTTACAGGGTCACATGGGGACAAGCGAGACCACAACCGTGCACGCTCATGCACGCTCATGCACTCCTTTTAAAGTCACCAACATCCCTATTATGCATCATTTTGGACCGTTGGAGGACGAGGACTGAAGCACAGAAAAGTCCAAACGAGATTTAAAAGGAGGACCTGGTCTAGTAGACGGCAGTGTCAACCAGCACACCGATCTCAGCTGGGTTAGGGTTAGGAGATAGCTGGCCTCCACAGAGACACAGGAGATAAAACTGATGATCTCCGTCTTAGAGGAGAAAAGAAAACGACGGGAGCTGAAAATCTATTTTAGATACGTAGTTCAGTTTTCCAGGAAAGAAACGTCTGATCAGGCAGTCGTCATTCATGGATGAGTAACATCAGATATCTGCTGCTACATCAGCAACAACAAACACCCTCAGTACCTCACTACCTCACTGCCTCACTATCTCAGTACCTCACTACCTCACTACCTCAGTACCTCACTGCCTCACTACCTCACTACCTCACTACCTCACTACCTCACTACCTCAGTACCTCACTACCTCACTACCTCAGTACCTCACTGCCTTACTACCTCACTATCTCACTACCTCACTACCTCACTATCTCAGTACCTCACTACCTCAGTACCTCAGTACCTCACTACCTCACTACCTCAGTACCTCACTGCCTCACTACCTCACTATCTCACTACCTCACTACCTCACTATCTCACTATCTCAGTACCTCACTGCCTCAGTAGCTCAGTACCTCACTACCTCACTGCCTCACTATCTCAGTACCTCAGTACCTTATTATCTCAGTACCTCACTACCTCACTATCTCACTACCTCACTACCTCACTATCTCACTATCTCAGTACCTCACTGCCTCACTAGATCAGTACCTCACTGCCTCACTAGCTCAGTACCTCACTGCCTCACTATCTCAGTACCTCACTACCTCACTATCTCATTATCTCAGTACCTCACTATCTCAGTACCTCACTATCTCACTATCTCAGTACCTCACTACCTCAGTACTCATCTCACTATCCTCACTATCTCACTATCTCAGTACCTCACTATCTCAGTACCTCACTACCTCACTACCTCACTATCTCACTATCTCAGTACCTCATTATCTCAGTACCTCACTGCCTCACTATCTCAGTACCTCACTACCTCACTATCTCAGTATCTCAGTACCTCACTAACTCACTATCTCAGTACATCACTACCTCACTATCTCAGTACCTCACTACCTCCCTACCTCAGTACCTCACTACCTCACTATCTCAGTACCTCACTACCTCCCTACCTCAGTACCTCACTACCTCACTATCTCAGTACCTCACTATCTCAGTATCTCAGTACCTCACTACCTCACTATCTCAGTACCTCACTACCTCACTATCTCAGTACCTCACTATCTCAGTATCTCAGTACCTCACTGCCTCACTATCTCACTATCTCACTATCTCAGTACCTCATTACCTCATTACCTCAGTGCCTCAGTATATCAGTATCTCAGTACCTCAGTATCTCAGTACTTCAGTTACTCAATACCTCAGTATCTCAGTATCTTAGTACTTCAGTATCTCAATACCTCAGTACCTGAGTATCTCAGTATCTCAGTACTTCAGTATCTCAATACCTTAGTATCTCAGTACTTCAGTTACTCAATACCTCAGTATCTCAGTATCTCGGGATTTCAGTATCTCAATACCTCAGTATCTCAGTACCTCAGTACTTCAGTATCTCAATACCTCAGTACCCAAGTACCTGAGTATCTCAGTATCTCAGTACTTCAGTATCTCAATACCTCAGTATCTCAGTACCTCAGATCAGTACCTCAGTACCTCAGCATCTCAGTACTTCAGTACCTCAGTTAATCAGTTCACAGATGTTCTCCAGATGAAAGTCTTTCTGTTTTTATTTTAATTAATTTAAGAAACGGTCCAGCCTTTCTGAAGTTTAGGTTGTATATTGTCACGTGCACACATTCCTGTAGAGCATCAGAGCCTGAGGACTCGGTCTGGATCCTGGTCAGTGAGGAAACCTGGAGTTGACGGAGGTGGTGCTCATGTCCTAAATGTCCAGCACCTCCAGGTGTTACGGTTCACAGCGACGTGGAGACGCCACCGCTGAGCTCCAGGGAGGCTCCTCCCTGCAGAGGAGTGAATTAGGCTGAAGAAGACAACGGTTTCCTGTTTAGAGCCAGTAACGTGAGATAAAGTTATTTACAGCAGATTAAAACAGGAAGACCCTGTTTCTAATTTACACTCATTCAACGTGAGATGTCGCTCTCAGGATAACTCGATACATTTTTTTTCCTCTCTCACATTGTTTAATCTTTCTCTCTTGTTATTTGCATTATCGTGATTTAAAAAAGAAGAAGGATCTGAGTCTAACCCCGGACAGAAAGACTACTTTTATCATGAATGTACTTTAGGCCGAAAACCAGCCGAGACTAATGAGGAAGAAAGGAAACAGAACAAAGTAAAAGCTTCTGTTATGAGCTGGGACGTGTAAAATAAAGTACACTGGAAGTTTATGCTGCAGTTGCTCCTATAATGTAATTGCATCTTTAATTCTGCGTAGACTAAAACCTCCTTCACACACTCGTACAGCTGGAGGAGCAGATCTGGAGGTTTATTGCCTCCATTATGCTGTAAATCCAGAGTGGAACATACGAACATGAAGCACGTCACCTCTCACACGGCACGAGTCGTAAAAGCAGAAATGTTTGCTTGAGTTTTACTGTGTGGTGAGCAGAGACGGAGGAGAAGCTCAGTGATTTAGAGGGACGTAAAAGGGGGAGGAGCCAGGAGACCAGTATCTCTGCTCACCACCAAAGATACTGGTCTCTGCTCAGCACCAGCAGACTCCCTCTGCCTGATGGCTTCAGGTGGAAGATGGACGGATAAAAACTAAAGGGAAGAGACAGTCTCATCAAATAAAAACATGAATGTTCTGATTGACTACAAGAACAATGAAGCAGTCAAGAGTTCCTGCCACATGGCCCCGCCCCCTTCCAGCCCCCCTTTGTTATTCTGGCGTTTTGATGACGGCGCTGCCGCTGTCAGAGTGAAGATGCTGTTGTCTGGAGACACCAGTCATGACATCATGATGACATCATGATGACCCCCCTGATGATGAGCCAGTCCTCTCAGAACCAGCTCTGACCAGTCCAGGTCTGGTCTGGTCTGGTCTGGTCTGGTCTGGGTCTGGTTATGTCTGGTCTGGGTCTGGTGTGACCAGACCAGTCCAGACCAGACCAGACCAGTCTAGTCCAGACCAGTACAGACCAGTCCAGACCACACCACACCACACTACACCACACCACACCAGTCCAGTCTAGTCCAGACCAGACCACACCAGACCACACCACACCAGACCAGACCAGTCCAGTCTAGTCCAGACCAGACCAGACCAGACCAGTCAAGACCAGACCAGTCCAGTCTAGTCCAGACCAGACCAGACCAGACCAGTCAAGACCAGACCAGTCCAGTCTAGTCCAGTCCAGACCAGACCAGTCCAGTCTAGTCCAGACCAGACCAGACCAGACCAGTCCAGACCAGACCAGACCAGACCATCCAGACCAGACCAGACCAGACCAGTCCAGACCAGACCAGACCAGACCAGACCAGACCAGACCAGACCAGACCAGACCAGACCAGACCAGACCAGACCAGACCAGACCAGACCAGACCAGACCAGACCAGACCAGACCAGACCAGACCAGACCAACCAGTCCCGAGACCAGTCACCAGACCAGACCAGACCAGACCAGACCAGACCAGTCCAGACCAGACCCAGACCAGACCAGACCAGACCCAGTCCAGACCAGACCAGACCAGACCAGACCAGACCAGACCAGACCAGACTCAGAGACCAGACAGACCAGACCAGACCAGACCAGACCAGCCAGACCAGTCCAGTCCAGACCAGACCAGACCAGTCCAGACCAGACCAGACCAGACCAGTCCAGACCAGACCAGACCAGACCAGACCAGACCAGACCAGACCAGACCAGACCAGACCAGACCAGTACCAGACCAGACCTCCAGACCAGACCAGACCAGACCAGTCAAGACCAGACCAGTCCAGACCAGTCCAGTCCAGACCAGTCCAGACCAGACCAGTCCAGTCTAGTCCAGACCAGACCAGTCCAGACCAGACCAGTCCAGTCCAGACCAGACCAGACCAGACCAGACCAGACCATCCAGACCAGACCAGTACCAGACCAGACCAGACCAGTCCAGACCAGACCAGACCAGACCGTCCAGACCAGTCCAGACAGTCCAGACCAGACCAGTCCCAGACCAGACCAGACCAGACCAGACCAGACCAGACCAGACCAGACCAGACCAGACCAGACCAGACCAGACCAGACCAGACCCAGACCAGACCAGACCAGACCAGACCAGACCAGACCAGACCAGACCAGACCAGACCAGACCAGACCAGACCAGACCAGACCAGACCACACCAGACCAGACCAGACCAGACCAGACCAGACCAGACCAGACCAGACCAGACCACCAGACCAGACCAGACCAGTCCAGACCAGACCAGACCAGACCAGACCAGACCAGACCAGACCAGTCTCAGACCAGACCAGTCCAGTCCAGAGACCAGACCAGTCCACCAGACCAGTCCAGCAGTCCAGACCAGTCCAGACCACCAGACCAGACCAGTCCAGTCCAGACCAGACCAGACCAGACCAGACCAGACCAGACCAGACCAGACCAGACCAGACCAGACCAGACCAGACCAGACCAGACCAGACCCACCAGACCACACAGACCAGACCAGACAGACCAGACCAGTCCAGACCAGACCAGACCAGACCAGACCAGACCAGACCAGACCAGACCAGACCAGACCAGACCAGACCAGACCAGACCAGACCAGACCAGACCAGACCAGACCAGACCAGACCAGTCCAGACCAGACCAGACCAGACCAGACCAGACCACAGACCGACCAGACCAGACCACCAGACAAGAACCACAGTCCCCAGACCAGTCCAGACCAGACCAGACCAGTCCAGACCAGACCAGACCAGACCAGTCCAGACCAGTCAAGACCAGACCAGTCCAGTCTAGTCCAGTCCAGACCAGACCAGTCCAGTCTAGTCCAGACCAGACCAGACCAGTCCAGACCAGACCACACCAGACAGACCACACCAGACCAGTCCAGTCCACTCCAGTCCAGACCACACAGACCAGACCCCAGACCAGACCAGACCAGACCAGACCAGACCAGACCAGACCAGACCAGACCAGACCAGACCAGACCAGACCAGACCAGACCAGACCAGACCAGACCAGTCCAGACCAGTTCAGACCAGTCCAGACCAGACCACACCAGACAGACCACACCAGACCAGTCCAGTCCACTCCAGTCCAGACCACACCAGACCAGACCACACCAGACAGACCAGACCAGTCCAGACCAGTCCAGACCAGACCAGACCAGACCAAACCAGACCAGACCAGCACCAGAACTTCTCCAGATGGAGCGTGTGTCCTCTTCGTCGGAGCTTCGTCAGCATGTGTCCTGACTTCATCTGGTCCCAGTTCAGGTCCACAGAGACCAGTTTCTGTTCCAGTTCCAGAGTTCTAACGTCCCAGTTCTCTAAATCTCTGCTGAGCTGGTTTGGACCCGGCAGACAGAACCGGACCTGAACTGGTGCTGTTGTCACTTTGACCTCTGACCCTTCTTCTCCACCATCTCCTCCTCTGGCAGGACGGTATGATGTCATGTCTCAGTGCCCCCCCCACCCGTCCCCCGTCCCACGAGACTACAGCCAATTAACCAAAGTGCTGTCCCCTCCCTGAACCTCTTAACTCACCGTCCCACCGTCCAGCTCCTGACCCCCCCCCCCTCCCCGTTATCTCCCCGTTATCTCCCCGGGGAGGCCATCTTCTGTGAGATAATTAACATGCGCATCTCTGATGGACTGAAACAGTGTTTCTACGTGGTTACCTGCGCGTCCGTCACACCTGATGGGTCACATGTCTTCTTCTGACAGGTGCACCGCTCAGAGGTGACACCTGGAGACAGACGGAGACCTGAGGTCCTCTGTATTAATAAATGGAAAGATCACTTCATCAACACTTTAAAGTCTATTAATCAAAGCAGGTTGTGAAGTCAGAGACGTATAAACACTGAAATATGGACTTGTTGTCAAGTGTGTTAAAATAATAAAATAATGGACTTGTTGTCAAGTGTGTTAAAATAATAAAATAAGTGACTTGTTGTCAAGTGTGTTAAAATAATAAAATAATTGACTTGTTGTCAAGTGTGTTAAAATAATGGCAGGAACTGTAATTGATATAAATGTCTGGCAATAAAAGACTCGTAGTAATGGATCTAAGTCATCACCCCGTTAAAAAACGGTAGACGACCGACTGGGAGGAAGAAGAGAAGAAGAGTCTGGATGGAAGACGAGAGGAGAAGAGAAGAGAAGAGAAGAGAGGAGAAGAGAAGAAGAGTCTGGATGGAAGACGAGAAGAGAAGAGAAGAGAAGAGAAGAGAAGAGAAGAGAAGAGAAGAGAGGAGAAGAGAGGGATCATCTCCAACCTGGAAACTGTCCTCCTCTGTTCACTCCGTTTTCCTCCTCTGTTCTCTCCGTTTTCCTCCTCTGTTCACTCCGTTTTCCTCCTCTGTTCTCTCCGTTCTCCTCCTCTGTTCACTCCGTTTTCCTCCTCTGTTCTCTCCGTTCTCCTCCTCTGTTCACTCCATTTTCCTCCTCTGTTGTCTCCGTTTTCCTCCTCTGTTGTCTCCGTTTTCCTCCTCTGTTCACTCCGTTTTCCTCCTCTGTTCACTCCATTTTCCATTTCCTCCTCTGTTCTCCTCCATCTTTCCTCCTCTTTTTCACTCCGTTTTCCTCCTCTGTTCACTCCGTTTTCCTCCTCTGTTCACTCCGTTTTCCTCCTCTGTTCTCTCCATTTTCCTCCTCTGTTCACTCCATTTTCCTCCTCTGTTCACTCATTTCCTCCTGTTCCTCCTCTTTTTGTCCTCCTGTTGTTTCTCCGTTTTCCTCCTCTGTTCACTCCGTTTTCCTCCTCTGTTCACTCCATTTTCCTCCTCTGTTCACTCCGTTTTCCTCCTCTGTTGTCTCCGTTTTCCTCCTCTGTTCACTCCGTTTTCCTCCGTGTTCACTCCGTTTCTCCTCTGTTCTCTGTTCACTCCGTTTTCCTCCTCTGTTCCCTCTCGTTTCCTTTTCCTCCTCTGTTCACTCCGTTTCCTCCTTTTCCTCCTTTTCCGTTTTTTTCCTCTTTTCCTCAGTTTTCCTCCTCTGTTTCCTCCTCTCTCCGTTTTCCTCCTCTGTTTCACTCTGTTTTCCTCCTCCCTCTTTTTCTCTCCCTCCTCTAGTTTTCCTCCTCTGTTCTCTCTGTTTCCGTCCTCTCTGTTCTCTCCGTTTTCCTCCTCTGTTCTCCTCTATTTCTCCTCGTTCCGTTTTTCCTCCTCCCTCTGTTGTCCTCCGTTTTCCTCCCTGTTCACTCTTTTCCTCCTATTCACTCCATTTTCCTCTGTCGCTCCGTTTTCCTCCTCCTCTGTTCACTCCTCTGTTTTTCCTCCTCTGTTCTCTCCGTTTTTCCTCCTCTGTTGTCTCCGTTTTCCTCCTCTGTTTCCCCTCCCCTCCTCTGTTCCTCCTCTGTTCTCTCCTTTTTTCCTCCTCTGTTGTCTCCTGTTTTCCTCCTCTGTTTCACTCCTGTTCATTTTCCTCTCTGTTCACTCCGTTTCCTCTGTTACTCTTTTTTTCACTCTTTCCTCCTCTGTTCTCTCCGTTTTCCCTCTTTTCCTCCGTTTTCCTCCTCTGTTTCCTCTGTTTTCCTCCTCTGTTCCCTCCGTTTTCCTCCTCTGTTCTCCTCCTGTTTTCCTCCTTTTTCCCTCCGTTTCTCTCTGTTCACTCCCTCTGTTTTCACTCCTCTTTTTCTCCCTCTGTTTTCACTCCATTTTCCTCCTCTGTTGTTTTCCTCCGTTTTCCTCCTCTGTTCACTCCGTTTCCTCCTCTCTGTTTCACTCCGTTTTCCTCCTCTGTTCACTCCGTTTTCCTCCTCTGTTCTCCTCCGTTCCCTTCCTGTTCCTCCGTTTTTCACTCCTTTTCCTCCTCTCGTTCTCCTCCTCTTTTCCTTCCTCCTCCTGTTTCTCTTTTTCCTCCTCTGTTCTCCTCCTTTTCCTCTCCTGTTCCTCCTCTTTTCACCTCCCATTTCTCCCGTTTCCTCTCTGTTTCCTCCTTTTTCCTGTTTTCCTCCTCTGTTCCTCCTTTTTTCACTCGTCTCTTCTCCTCAGTTCCTCCTTTTTTCCTCCTCTGTTTCTCTCCGTTTTTCCTCTCCTTTTTCCTCCTGTTTCCTCCTCTCGTTCACTCCGTTCTCCTCCTTCTTTGTTCACCTCCTTTTCCTCCTCTGTTCTCTCCTGTTTCCTCCATTTTCCCATTTTCCTCCTCTGTTTCACTCCGTTTTCCTCTTCTGTTCTCACTCTCATTTTCCTCCTCTGTTCTCTCCGTTTTCCTCCTCTGTTCTCTCCGTTTTCCTCCTTTGTTCACTCCGTTCTCCTCTTCTGTTCACTCCATTTTCCTCCTCTGTTCACTCTGTTCACTCCGTTTTCCTCCTCTGTTCTCTCCGTTCTCCTCCTCTGTTCTCTCCCTTTTCCTCCCTCCATCCCTCCATTCTGCTGCTGCACCACAACGCTGTCCTTCAGGTTGGAGGAGTTTGTTGAGGTTGGGGAAACGTGACCTCCAGATGTTGACCTCCACCAGCTGTGGAGCCTCTGGCTGCGTCCCACCAGCAGTGTTTCATCATCTGAGGAGCTTCTAGGCATCTCAGCTGCTGCTGAAAGTTCTCGTCCAGTATCTCCAGTGAGACAGAGACGGGTCTCTGATGGGACGCTTCTGAAACGCACCGCTGCAATAATCACAAACCCTAACCACATCTGGAACAGGGCTCTTCACCAGCCAGGACGTTACTAGTGGAAGGTGTTGCTCCTGCTCGTCCACTGGGCAGGGAAGGACCTTCTGGGACCTGAGGTTGGACTGGGGACACAGTGAGAACATGGACGTGTGGCATTTCTATGGGTCCCAAGGGTTGTCCTGGTTCAGGTCCCTGAGGGAGCCAGAGGACACCAAGGGTTGTCCTGGTTCAGGTCCCTGAGGGAGCCAGAGGACACCAAGGGTTGTCCTGGTTCAGGCCCCTGAAGAAGCCTGGATTCTGGATATCAGAAAAGTGAGAGACAGAAATGTTTGTGGTGACCACGAACATTTTTATTCACTTGTCAGTCATTTAGAGAAGATGTCCTGGTGGAGACAGCCCATCATCTGTTGTCTGTGTGAGACATCACCTCTGCAGGACAGAGTTTAGACCTCATCAGACCTCATCATCTCAGCTGTGACGTGTCTACGTTCAGACCTCATCATCTCAGCTGTGACGTGTCTGCGTTCAGACCTCATCATCTCAGCTGTGTGCTAGCGTCTACGTTCAGGACCTCATCATCTCAGCTGTGGCGTGTTTCAGACCTCATCATCTCAGTGTGATTGTGTCTAGTTCAGACCTCATCATCTCAGCTGTGATGTGTCTACGTTCAGACCTCATCATCTCAGCTGTGATGCGTCTACGTTCAGACCTCATCATCTCAGCTGTGATGCGTCTACGTTCAGACCTCATCATCTCAGCTGTGACGTGTCTACGTTCAGACCTCATCATCTCAGCTGTGATGCGTCTACGTTCAGACCTCATCATCTCAGCTGTGATGCGTCTACGTTCAGACCTCATCATCTCAGGTGTGACGCGTCTACGTTCAGACCTCATCATCTCAGTTGTGACGTGTCTATGTTCAGACCTCATCATCTCAGCTGTGATGTGTCTGCGTTCAGACCTCATCATCTCAGCTGTGTGCGACTCTGTGATGTTTGTACGTTCAGACCTCATCATCTCAGCTGTGATGCGTCTGCGTTCAGACCTCATCATCTCAGCTGTGACGTGTCTACGTTCAGACCTCATCATCTCAGGTGTGACGTGTCTGCGTTCAGACCTCATCTCAGCTGTGACGTTCAGACCTCTACGTGTGACAGACCTCATCATCTCAGGTGTGACGTGTCTACGTTCAGACCTCATCATCTCAGGTGTGACGTGTCTGCGTTCAGACCTCATCTCAGCTGTGACGTGTTTACGTTCAGACCTCATCATCTCAGCTGTGACGTGTCTACGTTCAGACCTCATCATCTCAGCTGTGACGTGTCTGCGTTCAGACCTCATCTCAGCTGTGACGTGTCTACGTTCAGACCTCATCATCTCAGGTGTGACGTGTCTACGTTCAGACCTCATCATCTCAGGTGTGACGTGTCTACGTTCAGTTCACCTCATATCTCAGCTAATGACAGTCGCGTTCAGACCTCATCTCAGCTGTGATGCGACGTTCAGACCTCATCATCTCAGCGTGTGATGTGTCTACGTTCAGACCTCATCATCTCAGCTGTGATGCGTCTACGTTCAGACCTCATCATCTCAGCTGTGACGTGTCTACGTTCAGACCTCATCATCTCAGTGTGACGTGTCTACCTTCATCTCAGACCTCATCTCCTCATCTCATCTCTGCATTATTGCTGCTTCTTCTCTGCTCTCTATTCATTTGGAGCTCACTTCCTCTCATTAAACTTCTCTCTCTGGGCTCCTCTCTGCTTCTGTCCCTGCTGGCACTGACTTCTAATGAGAAAACACAGGGGACCAACACAATAATTAGGTTAATGTAGATTTGCATGCCCCCCCCCCCCCCCCACCACCACCACCACACATCCTTCTGTACTGAGATACACACATGCAGACACACACAGTCTACGTAAATATGATTATTGTTGAATGAGGGACAGTTGTGTGCGTACTGTACACCTGTGTGTACGCTACACACACGCACACACACGCACACACACGAACGCGCTGTATCTGCAGCCATTACTGTCAGACTCATCTGCCTCTAATTGGCTGTGATTGGAGCCCGTCGACCCTGGAAGGAGGGGCCCCAGATTGAATTAAACTGTGTGATTTGGTCCCTTTAAATATTTAATGTCTGGGACTAAAAAAAGCCACGACAACACTTCCTGTAATCAAACTCATGGTCAGTGTAGACGGGGTCGGTCCGTACATCTGGTCCACCAGCAGCACGGAGGACAGCTGTCAGCTAAGTGTGTGTGTGTGTGTAGGTGTGTGTGTGTGCCTCTGCCTTCTATACAATACAATTTATTTTTTTCAACCTGTGTGTTTTCATGTGTGCTGATTTAATCTTTGATCTGAAATACAGTATACAAATCTTCCTCTGAAGTGTGAGTTGTCCCATTCAATTTTATGCCAGATTGTTGTTGTGTGCATGTGTGTGCATGTGTGTGCGTGTGTGTGCATGTGTGTGTGGGTGTATACATATGAAAGCATGCATGGGCAGTTGGCAGCTAAATTCTGCTGTGTGTTTGCATCCTCTAAGTGTGTTTGTGTGTCCCAGTTAATCCGGCGGCTCAGAGGAGAGTGACTGCAGCCATCAGAGGCTTTTCTCCTCATCCAGCCAGCGCATGCACGTGCACATGCACATGCACGCACATGCACGCACACACACACGCTTGCATAGACTGCCGTGGTCGACCAACAATCAGCAAGACAAGCAAAAAGGAAAGAGAGAGGCTTAACTGTCGATGCCACTCCACAAAACATTGTAGTAGTGAAAAAAAAACAGATAGACATAAAGGAGGAGCAGTTGGAAAACAAAGAGACAGAAATATGAAGAGGCCAAAGAAAGAAAGAACAAAGAAAGATGTATTTACACAAACATCTTCTTCTTGAAAAGCCAAACATCCTCACCTACATAGAAAAGAGGAAGAGAGTAGGAGTGAGCAAGAGACAAGAAGAAGAGTTAAGAAGGGTGTGGGAGGTTCAGAAGAAAGGAAGAATGAAGGAAGAGTAGGAGGTATATGATGCACACACATGGTGAATAGATGGCTGTATGGGAGACAAAGGAAGGGAGGGAAGGATGGACAAGACGGATGATGAATGCAGAGATGAATGCTGGATCATCTTTGGAGAAAATGGTGTTGCTGCTGGAAGACTTGGAACAAAATCAGTGAATTCATCATCGCTGATGATCCATTAAGAAAATGGCTTTGTCACATTCCCACAGTCGCGTCGTGACTCGAGCTTTATTGTTCCTGCAGAAACAGATGAGAGATGCACAGTTTGTCCTGCAGCTGGTTGTTTCATTAGAGAGCTGTCAGCCAGGTGTGCATCACGCAGGTACACGTACCTCAGAGCGTTAACGCCGACGTCATCGACTCCTACATAGATTATACATGTGCTTAAACATTTAAACCTGCACGAGACCGTTTGGCTCAATATTTAAACATCTCATCCGTCGCATCACTTCCAGGAGTTTGGAGCAGAGACGTCGTAAAGACCATGAGCTTTGGACAACGTCACACAAGACATGTCCTCCAAGGACAGTTCCCCGTTAAGAGACAAATAAAGATGTCCTTCCTCTTTGTCTTCCTCCATATTGGCCAAGAACCAAACAAATAAAAAACATCATTCTTCTTGTTGTGAGCTGATCATACAGTCATGGAAAAAATTATTAGACCATCCTTGTTTTCTTCAGTTTCTTGTTCATTTTAATGCCTGGTACAACTAAAGGTACATTTGTTTGGACAAACATAACGATAAACACAAAGATTGCTCATAAGAGTTTTATTTAAGAGCTGATATCTTACCATTTTCCATGGTTTTCTTGATTATAACCTAAATCACTTAAGTTTTTACATCAATAGCTATGGCGTTGTACTGCCAAAAACACTGCTTTTATGCATTCAGTGTTTTCTTTTCTGTCTGTTTTAGTCACATGATGACGTTTAGTGGTACCAGATTTGTGTAGATTTGTGTCATCAGCATAGCCACGGTAACATATTTTGTTGTTTTTAATAATTTGAGTGAATGGGAGCATGTAGATGTTAAACAGCAGTGGCACCGAGATGGAGTCTTGGGGAACTCCACAGGTTATTTTAGTTTGCTTTTAGTTACCAATAGACACAAAGTAGTCCCTGTCTTTTAGAAAGGACTCAATTCAATTAATTGCATTGCCAGAAAGTCGTACCAAATTTTTCAGCTAGTCCAGTGAGATGTTATGGTCGACCGTGTCAAATGTAGCACTGAGATCCAGTAGTACCAGGACTGAAATGTTTCTACTATCCGTGTTCATTAAGGACCTTAACTAGAGCATTCACAGTTTTGCGATGTGGCCGAAAACCTGACTGGTAAACATCAAAACAGTTATTCAGTGTCAAGAAGTTGTTTAGTTGTTGAAAAACAGCTTTATCTATTATCTTACTAAGAAAAGGGAGGTTTGATATTGGCTTGTAGCTGCTCATGAGTGACGAGTCTAAGCTGGTCTTTTTCAGGAGAGGCTTGATGGCTGTTTTTAGGGTTTGAGGGAAGACACCTGACAGCAGGGAAGTGTTTGATATTAAGGTTAAAATATTTGAACCAGGTTTGAATTTGAATTTGAACCAGCCAGGTTTCAAAGCAGCAGTCCTGGAGTCGGGGGGGGGGGGGGGGGTCAGGCCAGGTAATAATAGTCTGTCTTTTGGGCTTTGTTTGTCGGCTAAGGGGGGTGTATGCTGGGGCCAGGAACAATGGGTGCGTTTACATGGGAAGTTTAATTCCTCTTTAATTCAGAATTAAAGTTAAAGCCGAATAAAAGTTACCATGTAAACACTTAATTCCATATGAAAATGTCAATTCCGAATTAAACTTAATTCCGAAGTAAGTGGCTGGTTTATTCCCATTTTAATTCCACATTAAATAATTCCGCGGTCATGTATACACTCATTCCTCTTTAAATTAATTCCCGTCTTTCTGCGCATGCTAGTTCTCTTGCCCGTCTGTCGCGATGACGCTTATATTCCGGCAGCACGCAGTAAACGGTGTTCAAGAGCAGAGACGATTTATTTAATAAATAGCTTGGAGGAACTGGAAATAATTAAAAGAACAGAGATGGCAGGAAACATAAAAATTGTGAGCTTTTCAAAGTTGTAGCGGCCAGGTTAAATGAAGGAGGTTTCACAGATAGAGACGCCACCCAGGTCAAAAATAAGTGGAATGTTGTTGCTAACCGAGTTAGCTAAGTTTGTTTTCTTCCGGTAGATGTAAAGACGTCCGCCCCCCCCATCCAATCAGAACCCTTCCCAACCCCCAGACCTAAAGCGGAGTTGGATAAAGCCGAACAAACGTGTTTTCCATGTAAACCTTAATTCGGAATTACTATTTCCATGTAAACTCAAAGGAAAATAGTTTAATCAGGAATTATTTAATTCCTGATTTTAATTCCGAATTAAAAAACATCATGTAACCGCAGCCAATGAGAGGTGATCAGACTGTCCCAGGTGTGGAAGGGGTGTGGCTCTGTATGCACTCTTGATGTTGGAGTACACATGATCCAAAGTTTTATCTTCTCTTGTTGGACATTTCACCTTCTGGTAACATTTCAGCAAAACAGTTGAGATTTGCCTGATTAAAATCTCCTGCGCTAATGTATGCGCTGCATGGGTAGGTACGCTGTAGCAGAGAGAGAGCGGTTCTCACGTTAGCATCCGGTGGTATGTAGACGGCAGTAATGGCAGCTAAAAACAGGGTCTGCATCTCACGGATATGAATTCTAGGTCCGGGGAACAACGTCCGTCCAGGGTTAGGGTTAGGGTTAGTGGTTAGTGGTTAGTTAGGGTTAGTGCTGTTATTACACCGACCTTCATTCACGTAGATGCAAAGCTGCTGGTCCTGTCTGATCTGTGTAGCGTGCTAACTGCTAGCAGCACCGCATCGTCAGGTATTTGTGGATGGAGCCACGTCTCTGTGATGATTAACCATCTAATTAATTATTATTATTATTATTTTAAAATAATTTTTTCAATCTTTGTTTGGCATAACTCTTATGGACTTTAAAAGTTTACTTTAGTTCACAGTTCTTGTGCACAGGCCGGTTTTTAATTAGAGTCTGTACTTGATGCTTCTGTTTGTAGCTATTAAAGATACGTTATGTAGAGTCCATTTTATCGACGCAACCAATTAGTATCTTTCTGTTACCTTGTAAATTTCCAGTTAACCATAGAGCTGAAGTCCAATGCACATAATTAAAATTTTATGTGAATACATTATAAAGCTACTCAGTATTCTCAGATGAAATCCTGTAAAAAAAATAATCCTACTGTTCTGAAAAGTTCATTCTTCTTTATTCTTTTTTTCTCTGCAGTTCTGCACCGTGAAATCTTTAATTTGGACCACATTATCTCGACACTGATCAGTTACGACAAGTGGAATGTCAAATTGTACTGGAGAGCATAAAATTATATCCAAATGAAACTGGATAGACTGCAAGTTGGAAATGAAATAGTTTAAATTATTTTAGCACTCGTCTGCCACGCTACGAAAGCTGTTCCATAAAATGGCTTTTTTTAATGTGAGCATTTTTTCACGTCACATCTTCAGCTGTTGCTCTCTGCTGGAAGGTTGTAGGAGATACTTTCAGTAATTCTGGAGAAAACCTCAACATTGAGGAGCAGCAGGAGATTTTGGATTGTTGATCCTGAGAAGAAGAGAAGAGAAAAAGGAAACGAGTCTCCTCAACATCTGGAAAGTTCTCACTCAGCCTGGAAACCCTGCTGGAAGGATTTTCTGTTTCAGTGCAGATAGTGATGGTTCATTTACCATTTAAGATAAAATCACATCGTATTGTCCTCGTGGAGCCGAAGATGGTTCAGTGTCATCATCAGAGCTTGATTACATGACTGTGACAGGAGCAGCCTACTCCCTAGCCTAGCCTAGCCTAGCCTAGCCTAGCCTAGCCTAGCTACTGTCGTTCTCCGGTGATCACCGTCTCTCTGAAGACTGATGTTGGAGACTCTTGATCATGTGACTGCTCTGACCAACAACATGGAGACGTTGGGTGAAAGTTCCCAGATGTGCGACGTCAGTGCACTCAAAAAAAAAAAAAAAAGAAATGTCCCTATTGTTGCCAATTAAACATAGTATTATGTTTTAATTAGTAATTCGTTTTTTGTTTCAGCTTAAATTAGTAGTTGTGTTTGAAGGTAAAAGTGTGCGACGTCAGGTTTACTTGGCTTTGTTACGTTTCCCCAACTCAACTCTGTAAAGTGAAAATTATGTGAAATGGAAAACATTTCATTAATTTAGTAGTTTGTCCGTTACAGGACACAGTTTATCCTGTTTGCTCTCATTCAAAATCACACGATTATTCTTTCTGTTGCGCTTGGAGCGTAAAGATAAAGCTGCAGCTTTAAATACAGGTGAGTGAGAGGTGCCATTACTTCATAAAGCAGTTAGCATTAAGTATTTTGTAAACATTATATTTATGGTTGCTCACCGAAAAACGATTCCAAGTACGTCCGGTTCTGGAATCGTTGAGAAGATTTTTGAATTTCGATTACTTTTTTTGGTTTCTAAATGTCCGCGCTATTTTTATTTATTTCTTTTATTTACTTCACTAGTTTGTTGATGCTACTCCGCCCAGCGTTCTCAACTCCGCGCTAGTGTCGACGTCACGTCCGTCACCGACGGGACTTCACTCGCCACAACATGGATCCAAGAGACGCCGCTCTGGAGTTTGGCTGCATTTCAGTCCAGGAAATGACGGCTACCTGGCGCAGGTAAACACCTGCGGGAAGCGTGTTACTGCCAAAGGAGGGAGCACGACTAATATGGCAAAACACCTTCACCTGCATGACATCAGGTAAATAAATGAGTGTAGCGTATTAAATTGACCTTTCGGTAAGCACCGCCCCCTTCCTAGTTACTGTTGCTAGGTCGTACAAACTTTCTGCTCTTCCGTTAAGGACTGTGTCAATTCGCTATTTTTCTTTTCTTTTTTTTTTTTTTTTGTGCCTGCATGGTTAGAGCCATCATCTAGCAAAACCATCTAGCATGTTTATGCAATTTAATCTTATAGCAGACTTTTTTTGTGGGGGTGTGAAGGGTGAATGTGTCCTTCAGTCCTCTCTGGCAGTAAATTCTAACGTCTTTATTAACATCTTAAATCCTGATTTTGTCAGAGAGGACTAAAAAACCCCAGCAGTGAAACATTTAAAGACAAGACAGTTAAAGAGACAGGACAGTGGGGGGGGGGTGGTGTGTGCTGGGTTGTGTAGTGTGTGTGTGGTGGGGGTGTTGTGTAGTGGATTGTGTTTTGACAGCGAACAAACTCAGAGGATAAAATGTAAGAAGCAGAAACTACTAACAAGAAAACTGGATGAACACCTTCTACCAGCTACAGATCTGTAGATGGAGAACTGATGTAAACATTATTGATTGATTGTGTTGACAGTAGAGGGAGGGGGGGGGGGTGGTCGGGGGAGGGTGTAAAGAATAAATGTGTCCGTGCTCATATAGACCTCCCGCAGCCACGCGACACACCTTGACGACAAAGCGCAGTCGTCATATTGGAGTGAAAACAACAACCATTCAACATTTTTTTTAATTGATTTAAAGGAGTCAGTTATCAATATGAGATTAAAACGGTGCAGTTTCATGTGAAGTGTGTGTTTTCAGTGGGAGAGTTTTCTGGAACGATCTTCACAGTGAGAACCCTGATGACGTCCAGGCAGATCCGGATCAGACGCTCGTCAGCATCCATGTGATTAAACAGGCAGGTGCAGACGGCAGATCGACCTCCAGAAGATGTTAGCATCGTAGCTGAAGGTGTGCAGGTGCTTCATGAACTCAAAGATGTTTGGGATCACCTGTGACCTGAACCTGAGCCATCCAGCTGACCTCAGGTACACTTCTGAATGAACCTTGACACTCAGGCTTTGGAACAAGATCCAGGTACTTGTCCTGCCCTAACCCCTAACCCTAACCCCTAACCCCTAACCCCTAACCCTAACCCTAACCCTGACCCCTAACCCCTAACCCTAACCCCTAACCCTAACTCCTAACCCCTAACCCCTAACCCTAACCCTAAACCCCTAACCCCTAACCCCTGACCCCTAACCCCTAACCCCCTAACCCTAAACCCCTAACCCTAACCCTAACCCTAACCCCTAACCCCTAACCCCTAACCCTAACCCCTAACCCCTAACCCCTAACCCCTAACCCTAACCTAACCCTACCCCTACCCCTAACCCCTAACCCCCTAACCCCTAACCCCTAACCCCTAACCCTAACCCTAAACCCCTAACCCCTAACCCCTAACCCCTAACCCCTAACCCCTACCCCTAACCCCTAACCCCTAACCCCTAACCCCCTAACCCCTAACCCTAACCCTAACCTAACCCTAACCCTAACCCTAAACCCCCTAACCCCTAACCCCCCCTAACCCCTAACCCCTAACCCTAACCCCTACCCCTAACCCCTAAAACCCGAACCCTAACCCCTAACCCCTAACCCCTAAACCCTAACCCCTAACCCCCTAACCCTAACCCCTAACCCCTAACCCTGACCCCTAACCCCTAACTCCTAACCCCTAACCCCTAACCCCTAACCCTAACCCTAAGCTAGGCAGTTAACAGCTAAAGGTTCCCCGATAAAGACAAAGCTTGACTTTTCTTGTTCTTTAATGAAGTCTCTTGTTTGTCTTTTTTGTTAAACTGAAACATGTTACAAAACAGAAACATAATCAGCCGTGTAAATGTAGTTCCATCAAACACCAATTATTAAATGATTGACAGAATTAAAAAGCACCATAAACTAGCAACACATGTGTTCTGTAAATCTCTATCGACTCATACTTGAGAGGTTTGACTGTCCATGAGCCTTTTTTTATTTTATTTCTTTAATGTTACTGTTTTATCTGAAGGTAGAAGTTTTAAATTAAACTCTCAGCAGTCGTATCTGGGACCAAATTCAGCCTGTTGACACTTTTGTGAAGTCGTCTGTTAAGAGTTTAATTTGTTTAGTTTTGTCTTCTTGTCATGATTTTTCTCATTTTGTGTCGAACTGTGTGTAGAGGATTTCCAGTTGCTGTTAGCTCTGATTATAGCCGCCGTTAGCGCTACTGAGGAGAAGATTCTAGAAACCTCCAGGTGTTCATTTATGTCGTCACCTACACAGAAACTTTACCACACTGTTAATGTTCTGCTCTTATTTGAACCAGGTAAAGCTCGTGACCCCCGACCCCCCCCCCCCAGAGGCCGAGCCCTCGCCATGTTCAGTAAAATATATTTAAAGAGAAATGAAGTGGCACTTTATAATTTTGTGTTAAAATGTACTTAAGGGTGATGTTTAAACGAGTGGATCGTGTGTGTGTGTGTGAAACCTTAGCAGCAAAGCAAACACCTGCTTTATGAGGACTCTGCAGAACACGCTGCACTTCAAAGACATTATCGGTCTTTTAAGAATTTTATTAGAAACCTTGAAGCTGCTTCACACTAAAATTGCACTTGTTTTAACTGAAAACCTTTAATGTTATTCTTTTTACCATTTTATTGTATTTAATGCACAAGTGGACTTGTATGTTTGTGCTTATTTGTCATTGTCTCGTAACTGTTTCTGTCTGCTCATCGTACCTCAACGGGACGACCTGGTTAAATAATGAGGACCAGCGGCGTGTCGATGCTCTTACAGACTGAGACTGAGACTTCTGCCTCATCTTTGCTCGTCAGCGCTCATTATGAGGCGCTCAGACCACGCGAGCGTGACCATAAATGTGCACAGATGGACGTATTAGCTGCTTGAGAAGCTGCAGCGTAGCTGTGACATCCTCGTTGTTTGTTCAGGTTGAACTGCAGCAGTAACTTCCTGCCACCTCCTCTCCAGCTCCAGAACGCCGTTTCCCTCCGTGAGACGGCGTTTTGGTGTTGAAACAGAAAACGCCGTGAGCTATTCAGGAAAATAAGACGTTTAACAACAGACTCAGCCCGCTGAACATTTTATTGTTGAAGGGTTTTGCATGCTAACATGTCTCCTGCTGGCAGAGCTGCTCAGCTGCGGGGGGGGGGGGGGGGGGGGGGGGGGGGGGGGGGGGGGGGGGGGTGGAAATCCAGGTGAGCTTCAGGAGTCGTTTCCTCCTCCATCTTTAACGTTCACAGCTGGTTCCAGCTCCAGCAACGACCCCAAACTGGGCGAACTGGGAGTAACTGGAGTCTCTGCAGAGTGAAAAACAACGTCGTTTATTGTGAAGCACTTTGTGACACATATAAAATAAACCTTACTTATTTATTGTCGGTTATTTGTATGGTATATATTGCAATAAAAATAGTCTCAGACTCCTGATTTAATAATGAAAGAAAGAAAAATGAGTCTAAAAACAATTGATAACAAATAGAGTTTATCTGGACGTGTTGAGTTCATCTTCTCCTCCTCTCCTCTTCTCCTCCTCTAGTGTTCTAGTCCTCCAGGATTATCAGTCCGGCAGCAGCATCCATGAACACCTGCCCAGGTGTCTGTCCCGTCACGCCAACACAGCAGAGAAGAAGAGAAGACGGAGAGAGACGGAAAAAAAAGACAAGAAAAGGAGCGTTTTACTGTCTAGATGGAGCAGCGCAGAAGAAAGAATAAAAGAGGAGAGAAACGTCTATGTGCAAATGTGTGATAAAGCGACGGCTTGGAGGGAAGAACGATAGAGAGACAGACGACAGGAAACAAAGAGACAGAGGAACATGAGAACGGACTATTGAGGTTCTGAACCGGGTTTCTGAACCGGGTTCTGTCTTCCACTGGTGGATGGAACCGCCGCTGGTGACTCACTTTATTGGACTTCAATGTTCTGAACACAAATAAAGAAGCTGCTGTTTACTGAACAAACAGGAACCCTGCAGAACCCTACAGAACCCTGCAGAACCCTACAGAACCCTCCAGAACCCTGCTGAACTCTGCAGAACCCTGCTGAACCCTGCTGAACCCTGCTGAACCCTGCTGAACCCTGCAGAACCCAGCAGAACCCTCCAGAACCCTGCAGTCCCTCCAGAACCCTGCAGTCCCTCCAGAACCCTGCTGAACCCAGCAGAACCCTGCTGAACCCGGCTGAACCCTCCAGAACCCGGCTGAACCCTCCAGAACCCTGCAGTCCCTCCAGAACCCTGCTGAACCCTCCAGAACCCTGCAGAACCCTCCAGAACCCTGCTGAACTCTGCAGAACCCTGCTCTTTTCCTGGGTGTTTCTGTGTTTTCAGCTCTGACTGGTACCAGCTCAGCTCTAACTGGTACCAGCTCAGCTCTAACTGGTACCAGCTCAGCTCTAACTGGTACCAGCTCAGCTAACTGTACCAGCTCAGCTCTACTCTGGTACCAGCTCAGCTCTGACTGGTACCAGCTCAGCTCAACTGGTACCAGCTCAGCTCTACTGGTACTCAGCTCTAACTGGTACCAGCTCAGCTCTGCTGTACCAGCTCATCTCTGACTGTACCAGCTCATCTCTGCTGTACCAGCCACTCAACTGGTACCAGCTCATCTCTAACTGGTACCACCTCAGCTCTACTGGTACAACTGGTACCAGCCTCAGCTCTGACTGGTACAGCTCTGCTGGTACAGCTCAGCTCACTGGACCCGCTCAGCTCTGACTGTACCAGCTCAGCTCTGACTGGTACCAGCTCACTCTAACTGGTACCATCTCTGACTGGTACTGCTCAGCTCTACTGGTACCAGCTCAGCTCTAACTGGTACCAGCTCAGCTCTGACTGGTACCAGCTCAGCTCTAACTGGTACCAGCTCAGCTCTGACTGGTACCAGCTCAGCTCTAACTGGTACCAGCTCATCTGACTGGTACCAGCTCAACTCTACTGGTACCAGCTCAGCTCTAACTGGTACCAGCTCAGCTCTAACTGGTACCAGCTCAGCTCTAACTGGTACCAGCTCAGCTCTGACTGGTACCAGCTCAGCTCTAACTGGTACCAGCTCAGCTCTGACTGGTACCAGCTCAGCTCTAACTGGTACCAGCTCAGCTCTAACTGGTACCAGCTCAGCTCTGACTGGTACCAGCTCAGCTCTAACTGGTACCAGCTCAGCTCTAACTGGTACCAGCTCAGCTCTAACTGGTACCAGCTCAGCTCTGACTGGTACCAGCTCAGCTCTGACTGGTACCAGCTCAGCTCTGACTGGTACCAGCTCAGCTCTAACTGGTACCAGCTCAGCTCTGACTGGTACCAGCTCAGCTCTGACTGGTACCAGCTCAGCTCTGACTGGTACCAGCTCAGCTCTAACTGGTACCAGCTCAGCTCTAAACAGCTCTCTCAGCTGACTGGTACCAGCTCAGCTCTGACTGGTACCAGCTCAGCTCTAACTGGTACCAGCTCAGCTCTAACTGGTACCAGCTCAGCTGGTACTCTGGTACCAGCTCAGCTCTAACTGGTACCAGCTCAAGCTCTGACTGGTACCAGCTCAGCTCTAACTGGTACTCAGCTCACTGGTACCAGCTCTGACTGGACCCAGCTCAGCTCTAACTGGTACCAGCTCAGCTCTGACTGGTACCAGCTCAGCTCTAACTGGCTCAGCTCTACTGGTACCAGCTCAGCTCTGACTGGTACCAGCTCAGCTCAGCTCTACTGGTACTGGTACCAGCTCAGCTCTAACTGGTACCAGCTCAGCCAGCTAACTGGTACCAGCTCAGCTCTGACTGGTACCAGCTCAGCTCTAACTGGTACCAGCTCAGCTCTGACTGGTACCAGCTCAGCTCTAACTGGTACCAGCTCAGCTCTAACTGGTACCAGTCAGCTCTAACTGGTACTAGCTCAGCTCTGACTGGTACCAGCTCTGCTCTAACTGGTACCAGCTCAGCTCTGACTGGTACCAGCTCAGCTCTGACTGGTACCAGCTCAGCTCTGACTGGTACCAGCTCAGCTCTGACTGGTACCAGTCAGCTCTAACTGGTACCAGCTCAGCTCTGACTGGTACCAGCTCAGCTCTGACTGGTACCAGCTCAGCTCTAACTGGTACCAGCTCAGCTCTGACTGGTACCAGCTCAGCTCTGACTGGTACCAGCTCAGCTCTAACTGGTACCAGCTCAGCTCTGACTGGTACCAGCTCAGCTCTAACTGGTACCAGCTCAGCCCTGACTGGTACCAGCTCAGCTCTGACTGGTACCAGTCAGCTCAGCAGCTCTCAGCAGCTGACTGGTACCAGCTCAGCTCTGACGGTACCAGCTCAGCTCTAACTGGTACCAGCTCAGCTGTAACTGGTACCAGCTCAGCTCTAACTGGTACCAGCTCAGCTCTGACTGGTACCAGCTCAGCTCTAACTGGTACCAGGTACCAGCTCAGCTCTGACTGGTACCAGCTCAGCTCTGACTGGTACCAGCAGACCCAGACGGGTCTCGTCTTCGTCCACATTGTGTTTGATCCTCTGCGACCGTTAGCCAGCGCTTCCATTCACGCCTTCACGCTCCTGATCTGCCTGTCTGTCTGGGCGTACGTGCACGTGCGCGTGTGCGTGCGCGTCCCCGTGTGTTTGCTACTCGTGCTAATGCGCTGCTGCTCGGTCGTTTAGCTTGTTGACACTTTGGGGTCAGAGTCGTGGAGGGGACTGGTGTCGGCTGACAGCTGGAACCTCTTCATTATCAGCCATAATGTTCTCATCGCCGTCGGCTCCTCCACTCCTCCACTCCTCCACTCCTCCACTCCTCCACTCCTCCACTCCACATCCCTCCGCTCTCTCTCTCCCTCTCCTTCTCTCTCTCTCTCCCTCTCTCACAGAACCACACCTCTGCTCTTCATCATTTCTGCTCTGCCTTTCCTCCATCCATCCTGTCCTTCTCCTGCTTATTTCTCCTCCTCAGTGCTGTCCATTCATCCTCCATTCATCCTCCATTCATCCTCCATTCATCCTCCACGTCTCTTTTCTTCTGTTCATCTCCGTCTCCATGTACCTGCTCCTCTCTCTCTCTCTCTCCATCTCTCTGACCTCATTCCACTGAAGTTATTACTTTTTCAGTTTCATGCTTTCCTCTTTTATCACTTTTATTTCCAGATTCAGAAATCAGTCGCTGCTGTGCTTCAGAAACCTATAATGGATTTATGTTTACCAGTCTGGTTAATCCCAGGAGACGTGTCCTCTAACGTCTCTGAGCCAGAAGACCAGAGTGTCTCAAGCCAACGTTCTCAGTCTGAGGATGCTCAGATGGTCCAGGACCTGCTGCAGAACTTCCTCCAGCAGCTCTGTAGAACTTTAACCCGCCGACCGTGGTGTTCTCATGGAAGCTTCTGGAAAAGAAACGACTGAACCAACTGAGCTGCTGAACCCAGTTCAACCAGTTCAACCAGTATGAAACTTTTATGTGACGTGACAACGAGCTCCTAAAGGTGCACGAGGTTATTATCATTAACGAAAACTAGAATTAAAAAAACATTTTCGTTAATTGAAATAAAATAAAAACGAGTGACTGAAACTGTGTTATGTGTTTATAAAACAAACTGAAATTAACTATAATAATGTCAAGAACTTCCTTTGTTTTTGTATTTGGGATTTTTTTGAAATCTATTAACTTCGCTCCGCCGTACAACAAGTGCTATAGTGCTATAGGTCTATGGTCTATGCTGCTATAGTCTATGCTGCTATAGTCTAGCTGCTATAGGTTTAATGCTGCTGCTATAGGTCTATGCTGCTATAGGTCTATGCTGCTATAGGTCTATGATCATGCTGCTATAGGTCTATGCTGCTATAGGTCTATGCTGCTATAGTCTACGCTGCTATAGGTCTATGCTCTAAGCTCCTATAGCTGCTATAGGTCTATGCTGCTATAGGTCTACGCTGCTAAGGTCTACTGCTATAGCTATAGGTCTATGCTATAGGTCTATGCTGCTATAAGGTCTACGTTGCTATAGGTCTACCTGCTATAGGTCTATGCTGATAGGTCTATACTATTGCTATAGGTCTATGCTGATATAGGTCTACGCTGCTATAGGTCTACGCTGCTATAGCTATGCTGCTATAGGTCTACGTGCATAGGTCTATGCTACTATAGGTCTACGCTGCTATAGGTCTATGCTGCTATAGGTCTATGCTGCTATAGGTCTATGCTGCTATAGCTGCTATAGCTGCTATGGTCTACGCTCTATGCTGCTATATGGTCTATGCTGCTATGGTCTATGCTGCTATAGTCTATGGATAGGCTATGCTATAGGCTGCTGCTATAGGTCTATGCTGCTATAGGTCTATGCGCTATAGGTCTATAGCTGCTATAGGTCTATGCTGCTATATGCTGCTATAGGTCTACTGCTATAGGGCTGCTATAGGTCTATGCTATGGCTATAGTCTATGGTGCTCTAGGTCTACGCTGCTATAGGTCTACACTGCTATAGTCTATGCTGCTATAGGTCTACGTTGCTATAGGTCTATGCTGCTGCTATAGGTCTACCTGCTATAGGTCTACGCTGCTATATGGTCTGGCTGCTCTAGGTCTATTTGGTCTATAGGGTCTATGCTGCTATAGGTCTACGCTGCTATAGTCTATGCTGCTATAGGTCTATGCTGCTATAGGTCTATTGCTGCTATAGGTATAGGTCGCTGCTATAGGTCTATGCTACTATAGGTCTATGCTATGGTCTATAGTAATACTTAGCTGGTTTGTGCTATAGGTCTATGCTGCTATAGTCTTCTAGGTCTATGCTGCTATATGTGCTACGCTGCTATAGTCTATGCTATAGGTCTATGCTATAGGTCTATGCTTCTATATTATCTACGTTGCTATAGGTCTATGCTACTATAGGTTCTACGCTGCTATAGGTCTAGGCTGCTATAGGTCTATTGCTATAGGTCTCTATGCTGCTATAGGCTCTACCTATAGGTACGTTAGGTTGCCTATGGCTATAGCTGCTATATGAGCTGGTCTAATAGTGTGCTGCTATAGGTCTGCTGCTGCTGCTATAGGTCTACGCTGCTATAGGTCTAGCTGCTATAGTCTATGCTGCTATAGGTCTAGCTGCTATAGGTCTTGCTGCTATAGGTTGAGGGCTATAAGTCTATCGCTATAGTCTATGTTAGGCTATAGTCATGCTGCTATAGGTCTATTATAGGGCTATAATAGTAGCTATAGGTCTACGCTCTATAGGTCTATGCTGCTATAATGCTGCTATAGATGTGCTATAGGTCTATGCTGCTATAGGTCTATGCTACTAGGTCTCGCTATAGGTTAGCTGCTATAGGTTCTTATAGCTACGCTGCTAGGTCTACGCTGCTATATAGTGCGCTATGGTCTACGCTGCTATAGGTCTACCTGTCTATAGGTCTAGCTGCTATAGCTGCTATAGTCTAATCTCTACTGCTATAGGTCTATGCTGCTATAGACGCTTAATATGCTATAGATTACGCTGCTATAGGTGCATAGGTTACTATGCTGCTATAGATCTACGCTGCTATAGGCCTACGCTGCTATAGAAGGTCTGCTATAGGTCTATGCTGCTATAGGCTATGCTGCTATAGATCTACGCTGCTATAGATCTACGGTGCTATAGGTCTACGCTGCTATAGGTCTACGCTGTTATAGATATTTGCTGCTATAGGTCTATGCTGCTATAGATCTACGCTGCTATAGATCTACGCTGCTTTAGGTCTACGCTGCTATAGGTCTACGCTGTTATAGATATTTGCTGCTATAGGTCTATGCTGCTATAGATCTACGCTGCAGGGAGACACCACCATGATCCACTGACTGGTGTCCTCACTCCTCTAGTCTCTCCTCCCTTCAGCTGGATCCATAATTAATTAATTAGGAGCAGCTCATTATTGGAACTGAGCTTCATTGATCCTGGAGTTTTTTTTCTGTCCTGTGCCCCCCCCCCCCCCTTTTCTTTCTCTAATCTTAGTCACTGATATTTGCTCAGGGGTCCTGGTCTCTGGGAAGCACCTGGAGATAGTTTGTTGTGTGACAGACACCTGAACTGAATGAGTGTGAGTCAGGTGACCTGAGTCAGGTGACCTGACAGGTATCATCTCTGTTACTGTAGGTTTTTCTGTAAAGGTTTTTATTCAGCCCCCCCCCCCCCCCCCCCCCCCCCCCCACCTTTAACCGTCGGACCTCACACCTCCACAGCTCTGAGCCTCTTTTCTTTGGCCTCTGATTCTCATTCTTCTTTGAACTTCAGTCTCCGGAGCTTCTTTCTTCGACCCTCCACTCGTCTCCCAGTCACTCAATACTTTCAATTTACTCTCCTCCTCTCTAATCTGCCGCTCCATTCATTCCAGGCTCTCCTTCATTATCTCCTCCTATCGTCCTCCGCCTTCTGTCCTCCTCTCGCTGCTGGTTTTTCTGAAGGATCCTCTTTCTCCGTCCACTCGATAGTTCCCACCACGTCTCCTTCCTCGGTGGCGACTGGGTTCACTGGTAGACGGGTTTTTGTGTGGCTCCTTTCTGAAAGAGATTAAACTCTGAGTGGGTCAACAGAACATTGGACTGTGACATCTGGCAGCACAGCTGGACCATGTAAGCAACAGAACCTCCTGGTGTGGCCTCAGCAGCGATCCAGATGTGGCCCAGCGTTGTGTCTTTGACTTCTGCACACCTGAACCGACCCAGAAACCTTCACGGGCTCCGTTAATGACGGTCGTTAATGATCGTCTGATAAATGACCTGGTCCATCTTCAGGACTTTCTAACTTCCAGTCAGTGATTGACACCTGAACAAAGGCTTTGGGTTCTGGTTGGCCCGGTCGACACCATCCAGAACCTGCCAGTCATATGTTTTATGACAGTCCTTTTATTTTTCAGTAATTTGTCTTGAATGTGGAAGAGCTCTGAAGTTCTCATCATCCAAATGGCTTTTTTAGTTTTCCGTTGTTTGAAAAGTGTAATTGTTGTTGTTACTAAAACTATTTATTCATTGGAAACACGGCCAATCAGGAGCTCCAATTACAGCGATTTTCACGACTGGAGACTGATAGTTAAAATAAAAGAGTGAGCTGGAAGATTTTCTCTGTTGATTTCTAACTGGACATGTTTTTATGGAGCAAGAAAAAAAACAACAACCAGCAGATTGATTAAATACTTTAAAATACAGAGGCTCACGTGAAATGTAAGTGCAGAGTTTTGTGAGCTTTTTTAAAGTTAAAATGTCAGATAAATTCATAGGGACAAACATCTAAAAAAATAAATAAGAAACTGAAACTAATCTGGTCAGTTTTAAAAATATTGCTCAGTTATAGATAACATAATATTCTGTCAGATGATGAAGAGAGGACGCTCCAGTAATTGATCCACAATCACACCGAGAAGCGGGTCCAATATTCCTGTTCCAATATTCCCAGTGGTGACGGGCTGACGGGCCCGGACGGGTCAGCAGAGCCTGAACCTCCGATGGGAAACCCAGTAACTAACCTGACAGACGAGCACCTGGAGGAAACCCATAACCCTGACACATTTTTCACATCATCCAGAGTTTGTCTGATGTTTAAACTCTGCCGAGGCTCAACAGTTAACTCAGTTAACGGTTAACTCTGAGTTGAACCTAAATAAACAGCTGTTAACCTCAAACAAATTCAAATTCAAAATTACTTAAAAAAAATACAAGGGGGAAATTTAAGTTTCAGTACACCAGGAAAAATCTGGTGTACGAGAGGAGCTGCTAGCGTCCAGTGCTCCTTTTCATGCCCGGTCCGGTGGTCCGAGTGCTAACTCCAGTTAACAGCCGTTAAAACAGTTAACATCCGTTAAAACAGTTAACATCCGTTAAAACAGTTAACATTCGTTAAAACCGTTAACAGCCGTTAGAAAGTTAACACCGTTTTTTAACAGCCGTTAAACAGTAACAGCCGTTAGCCAGTTAACAAAAGCCGTTTAACACAGTTAACAGCCGTTAACACAGTTAACAGCCGTTTAAAACAGTTAACAACAGCCCGTTTAAACAGTTAACAGCCGTTAAAACAGTTAACAGCCGTTAGAACAGTTAACAGCCGTTAAAAGCAGTTAAAACAGTTAACAGCCGTTTTAAAACAGAACAGTTAACAGCCGTTTTAAAACAGTTATTAACAGCAGCGTTAACACAGTTAAACAGCCGTTAAAACAGTTAACAGCCGTTAGAACAGTTAAAACAGTTAAAACAGTTAACAAACAGTTAAAACAGTTTTAAAACAGTTAACAGCAGTTAACCGTTTAAAATTAAAACAGTTAACAGCCGTTAAAACAGTTACAGCAGTTAACAGCCGTTAGAACAGTTAAAACAGCCGTTAAAACAGTTAACAGCCGTTAAAACAGTTCCAGCCGTTAGTTAACAGTTAAAACAGTTAACCGTTAAAAAACAGTTAACAGCCGTTAGAACAGTTAACAGCCCAGTTAAAACAGTTAACAGCCGTTAGAACCAGTAAACTCCATAACGATGACCAGTGAGATATCTCCAGGTCAGAGGAGGAAACACAGATGAACCAGACCGTCTCCTCTGGGAAGACCGAGCTCCTTCAGTCCGCGAGCGACGGAGCCGACCGTCCCAGAGCCCGGTTCATCATGCGGACCGGACCAGGCCGTTGTCGTCTCCCCCGGCGGTGCTGGGCCCCACCAGGTCACCAGACGGCCCCTGCCAGGTCAGCTGATCCATCCGGCGTGTAGACAGCTGGACGGGGGCAGCATGCCGCCGCCGCTACGTCGGGGGCTCCCGTCCCGGCTCCGTGACGCCGCAGCCCGGATCCAGTGGCGGTGGTTGCCGCGGGTAGCAGTTCAGGACTTAGCTTAGCTTAGCTTTCCCCGAACCGGCCTCCAGCGACACCGTCCATGTTCGCGGTGGCAGGTCTCCACCAGCCGCAAGAGGACCGATCCGTCCCCTGCAGACAGGATGTAGACATCCGACCGCAGATCACCACAAACCGGGGACAAACTGGAGCGTCCAGCGTCCAGCGTAGCAGAGACAAGTCCCGGAGCAGCAGCGAGTAGCCTCCATGCCAGGCGTCGTCCGGGCAACGACGGCTGGTCTGCTGAGGAGTGCTGGTTGGATGAGCACCAGC
Source organism: Hirundichthys speculiger (assembly GCA_018398805.1). Taxonomy (NCBI): domain Eukaryota; kingdom Metazoa; phylum Chordata; class Actinopteri; order Beloniformes; family Exocoetidae; genus Hirundichthys; species Hirundichthys speculiger. The sequence continues at coordinate 208,767 of JAGFBZ010000069.1, read as the reverse complement.
GCCAGTGAGGAGAAAGCAATAACTCAGCAGTAAAACATGAACCTGTGAAACGATCTGCTGCACAGATGGAAACAGTCAACAGAAGAGCGTAGAACTTCCCGTGTTCAACCCAAGGAAGTTCCCTTCAGACGCTTTCACTGGAGCGTCTGAGGAGACGTCAAACTCAGAAGGTTTCACAGTGATTCTGATGCATAAAAGAAAAACAGCACATAAATAGATGCAGTATTGAGACGACAACAAGCCCTCCACTCATAGAGACTTAGTTTCAGTAGGAAACATCAGCCAGCAGCAGCGGTGGAGGTCCAGCTGAGAACGAAGAACCTGTTGGACCGTCACACACCTGGACGGAGACTTGGAGCTCTGAGGTGTTCTGGTGTAACGTGTCGAGCCTCAGTACGCTTTTTCCAAACCCAACTAACCTTTTGAAAATGCAGTGCCTTGTTCTTGAAATCATAGTTCCAGAACCAGAAGAAGCCGTGGTGAAGACCCTCCTGATGACTGGACCCGTACCAGAAGCACCGACATGGTTACGGTGGACTCTGTTTGGGTTCAGGTCTTCACGGTGCCAGAACTTTGATCGGTGCTGTCTGGTAGGTCTTTACTATGTTCAGGAAACGAGTCGGAGCAATAGAACCTGCAGAGGTAGATGGATGACACCTGGTGACATCACCAGAATCAGCAGGTTCTTTTCTACTTCTGGTTTGTAGTTTAGCTTTTATTATTTGAGTTCATAGAGGTGAGTGATGCTGGTTAGTACCCTGGTTAGATCCCTGGTTAGTACCCTGGTTAGATCCCTGGTTAGATCCCTGGTTAGATCCCTGCTTAGATCCCTGGTTAGTACCCTGGTTAGATCCCTGGTTAGATCCCTGCTTAGATCCCTGGTTAGTACCCTGGTTAGTACCCTGGTTAGTACCCTGGTTAGTTCCCTGGTTAGATCCTTGGTTAGATCCCTGGTTAGTACCCTGGTTAGTACCCTGGTTAGTTCCCTGGTTAGTCCCTGTCCGGTTAGATCTGGTTAGTACCCTGGTTAGATCCTTGGTTGATCCCTGGTTAGTACCCTGGTTAGTTCCCTGGTTAGTACCCTGGTTAGGTTAGATCCCCTGGTTAGTACCCTCCCTGGTTAGACCTTGTTAGATCCCTGGTTAGTACCCTGGTTAGACCCTGGTTAGTACCCTGGTTAGTTCCCTGGTTAGATCCTTGGTTAGATCCCTGGTTAGTACCCTGGTTAGTTCCCTGGTTAGATCCCTGGTTAGTACCCTGGTTAGTACCCTGGTTAGATCCTTGGTTAGATCCCTGGTTAGTACCCTGGTTAGTTCCCTGGTTAGATCCCTGGTTAGTACCCTGGTTAGTTCCCTGGTTAGTTCCCTGGTTAGTACCCTGGTTAGTTTCCTGGTTAGTACCTGGTTACGGTTAGTTCCTGGTTAGTCCCGGTTAGTACCCTGGTTAGTACCCTGGTTAGTTCCCTGGTTAGATCCCTGGTTAGATCCCTGGTTAGTACCCTGGTTAGATCCCTGGTTAGATCCCTGGTTAGTACCCTGGTTAGATCCCTGGTTAGTACCCTGGTTAGTACCCTGGTTAGATCCCTAGTTAGTTCCCTGGTTAGTACCCTGGTTAGTTCCATGGTTAGTATCCTGGTTAGATCCATGGTTAGTACCCTGGTTATTACCCTGGTTAGTTCCCTGGTTAGTATCCTGGTTAGATCCATTGTTAGTACCCTGGTTAGTTCCCTGGTTAGTACCCTGGTTAGTTCCCTGGTTAGATCCCTGGTTAGTTCCCTGGTTAGTACTCTGGTTAGATCCCTGGTTAGTACCCTGGTTAGTACCCTGGTTAGATCCCTGGTTAGTTCCCTGGTTAGATCCCTGGTTAGATCCCTGGTTAGTTCCCTGGTTAGTACCCTGGTTAGTTCCCTGGTTAGATCCCTGGTTAGTTCCCTGGTTAGTACCCTGGTTAGATCCCTGGTTAGTACCCTGGTTAGTTCCCTGGTCATCAGTGATTAATTAGTCCAACACTCCTGAGGTCATTAAAACACAGACGGAGGTGAAACCAGGCTTACCTCAGTTATACGTCACAATAAATACATAAGTCGGATGAATCTGTCTGGTTTTATGAAATAATCCTGAACAGCGTCTCACTGACGATGAGAAATCATTAATTCATCTAAGGCAGCGATTCCCAAAGTGTGGGCCACAGCCCCCTGGTGGGCCGTCGTGGTACTGCAGGTGGGCCGTGAGAGGTCATTAAAATTAAACAAATATGTCCTTGATCTTTTTAAAATATGTTTTAAATGACTGTATAATATTAACGACACAATTCAAAAACATTAAGAAGTAACAAAACAAACCAGTTAAGTGTTATTCTACTGTCAACTTAACTTAATATGACAAGTGTCACCTTATTTGTTGACCCCTCACATTAATATCAGATCATGGTTCCTGGTCCTGGATGTTGATCACAGTTGTGATTAAAGGTTCTGGTGGACTGAGGAGATTTTTCACATTTCAAATTGGGCCTTTGTGTTCTGAAGTTTGAGATGTCTGATCTAAGGGAAGGAATTAACTGCTGTTGCATCCCTGTTGATCACTGGTGGTACCTGAACGAAATACAGCTGTCAGGTGGGCTCAGGTGGGTTCAGGTGGGCTCAGGTGGGTTCAGGTGGGCTCAGGTGGGCTCAGGTGGGATCAGGTGGGTTCAGATGGGCTCAGGTGGGTTCAGGTGGGCTCAGGTGGGCTCAGGTGGGCTCAGGTAGGTTCAGGTGGGTTCAGGTGGGTTGACGTGGGCTCAGGTGGGCTCAGGTGGGTTCAGGTGCGTTCAGGTGGGCTCAGGTGGGCTCAGGTGGGTTCAGGTGGGCTCAGGTGGGCTCAGGTGGGCTCAGGTGGGTTCAGGTGGGCTCAGGTGGGTTCAGGTGGGTTCAGGTGGGTTCAGGTGGGTTCAGGTGGGCTCAACTCTCTTTTCTTTTTTAATAGCAGTGATTCTTTGGTCTTCATTTACGGTGAAGAGGAGACAGGAAACCAGGCCAGCAAAGAGCTGCAGGCCGGGAATCGAACCTGTGACCTCCTACTTGTACTTGGAGGTAGTCGTACATGTACTGCGCTGAGTATTTCAGTACTTTCTGCATCTCTGATGTCTTGTGTCTGGCGTGCAGTGTGAATTGATGAATTAATCCAGTTATTCCCGCCGCTGCAGGACCAGACGACGGTACGTCAGTCCCTCTCAGACACCTGAATGAAACCCGACACCGTACGCTGTAATGCAATAAGGCTGAGGCTCTAAATAAACTCGTCCCACGACTATCGTTGACGTGACGCCACCCATCGATATCTCAGCAGCTCCAGCTCCACATGTTCATCTTTAATAAGCAGCTTGCGTGTGCAGAGCGGAGCGTGATTTGTTTTAGCGTGTGCGCCAGATTACTACTGAGACAATGACCTTCCGCTCCTAAAGGTTTAAATTCTGAGGAGTTATCATGCAAATACGTAAACTGAAGTGAAACTCGTGGCGGTGATAAATATCGCAGCGACACGGATGTGTAAATTCACAGCAACGCAGCGAGTCTCTGCAGGATCAAAGAGTTCAACGCTGCACCATCTGCAGTCGATTGTTTATGGATCACACTGTCACATGCACTCAGTATACTGGATGACATATGCACATATTTATGAGTTATATTTACACCTGTGTCTCTGTCACAGCAGCGTCTCCGTCTCAGACCTGAAACGCTCTTCGTCTGTAAATCACAGCCCTTCATCACCAACAGCAGCCTCGTCTGCATCAACGGAAGATTCAGTCTGAACCACTGAAGCTCAGTCCAACTGTCATCGTACAGAACTTCAGATAAGGTCTGGGACTGTCTCCTTGGTCTGGGACTGTGTCCTGTGTCTGGGACTGTGTCCTGTGTCTGGGACTGTGTCCTGTGTCTGGGACTGTGTCCTGTGTCTGGGACTGTGTCCTGTGTCTGGGACCGTGTCCTGTGTCTAAATCCCGTGTCTGGGACTGTGTCCTGGGTCTGGGACTGTGTCCTGTGTCTGGGACTGTGTCCTGTGTCTGGGACTGTGTCCTGGGTCTGGGACTGTGTCCTGGGTGTGGGACTGTGTCCTGGGTCTGGGACCGTGTCCTGTGTCTAAATCCCGTGTCTGGGACCATGTCCCGTGTCTGGGACTGTGTCCTGGGTCTGGGACTGACTCCTGTGTCTGGGACTGAGTCCTGGGTCTGGGACTGTGTCCTGTGTCTGGGACTGTGTCCTGGGTCTGGGACTGTGTCCTGTGTGTAAATCCCGTGCCTGGGACTGTGTCCTGGGTCTGGGACTGTGTCCTGTGTCCTGGGTGTGGGACTGTGTCCTGGGTCTGGGACCGTTTCCTGTGTGTAAATCCCGTGTCTGGGACCGTGTCCCGTGTCATGGACTGTGTCCTGTGTCTGGGACTGTCTCCTGGGTCTGGGACTGTCTCCTGGGTCTGGGACTGTGTCCTGTGTCTGGGACTGTGTCCTGGGTCTGGGACTGTGTCCTGGGTCTGGGACTGTCTCCTGGGTCTGGGACTGTGTCCTGTGTCTGGGACTGTCTCCTGTGTCTGGGACTGTGTCCTGTGTCTGGGACCATGTCTCGTGTCTGGGACTGTGTCCTGTGTCTGGGACTGTGTCCTGTGTCTGGGACTGTGTCCTGGGTCTGGGACTGTCTCCTGTGTCTGGGACTGTGTCCTGTGTCTGGGACTGTGTCCTGTGTCTGGGACTGTGTCCTGGGTCTGGGACTGTGTCCTGTGTCTGGGACCGTGTCCTGTGTCTGGGACTGGGTCCTGTGTCATGTACTGTGTCCTGTGTGTAAATCCCATGACTGGGACTGTGTCCTGTGTCATGGACTGTGTCCTGTGTCTGGGACTGTGTCCTGTGTCTGGGACTGTGTCCTGGGTCTGGGACTGTGTCCTGTGTCTGGGACCGTGTCCTGTGTCTGGGACTGGGTCCTGTGTCATGTACTTTGTCCTGTGTGTAAATCCCATGACTGGGACTGTGTCCTGGGTCTGGGACTGTGTCCTGTGTCTAGGACTGTGTCCTGTGTCTAGGACTGTGTCCTGGGTCTGGGACTGTGTCCTGTGTCTGGGACTGTGTCCTGTGTCTGGGACTGTGTCCTGTGTCTGGGACTGTGTCCCGTGTCTGGGACTGTGTCTCTGTGTGTGTCTGTGTCCTGTCCGTGTCTGGGACTGGTCCTGTGTTCCTGGGTGGTCTGTCCTGTGTCCTGGTGTCCTGGACTGTGTCCTGTGTCATGGACTGTGTCCTGTGTCTGGGACTGTGCCCTGTGTCTGGGACTGTGTCCTGTGTCTAGGACTGTGTCCTCTGTCATTGACTGTGTCCTGTGTCTGGGACCGTGTCCCGTGTCTGGGACTGGGTCCTGTGTCATGGACTGTGTCCTGTGTGTCCTGTGTCTGGGACTGTGTCCTGTGTCATGGACTGTGTCCTTGGTCTGGGACTGTGTCCTGTGTCTGGGACTGTGTCCTGTGTCATGGACTGTGTCCTGTGTCATGGACTGTGTCCTGTGTCTGGGACTGTGTCCTGTGTCTGGACTGTGTCCTGTGTCTGGGACTGTGTCCTGGGTCTGTCTGTGGACTGTGTCCTGGTCATGGACTGTGTCCTGTGGTCTGGGACTGGTCCTGTCTGTGTCCTGGGTCTGTGTCCTGTGTCTGGGACTGTGTCCTGTGTCTGATACTGTGTCCTGTGTCTGGGGACTGTGTCCTGTGTCATGGACTGTGTGGTCTGGTCCTGGGACTGTGTCCTGTCTGGGACTGTGTCCTGTGTCATGGACTGTGCCTGTGTCTGGGACTGTGTCCTGTGTCTGGGACTGGGACTGTCCCATGTCTGGGACTGTGTCCTGTGTCTGGGACCGTGTCCCATGTCTAGGACTGTGTCCTGTGTCTGGGATCGTGTCCCGTGTCTGGGACTGTGCCCTGTGTCTAGGACTGTCCTGTCACTGTGTCCTGTGTCTGGGACCGTGTCCCGTGTCTGGGACTGTGTCCTGTGTCCTGTGTCCTGTGGGACTGTGTCCTGTGTCTGGGACTGTGTCCGGGTCTGTGTTGGACTGTGTCCTGTGTCTGGACTGTGTCCTGTGTCATGGACTGTGTCCATGTCTGGGACTGTGTCTGGGACTGTGTCCTGTGTCTGGGACTGTGTCCTGTGTCTGGGACCGTGTCCCCTGTCTAAGACTGTGTCCTGGGTCTGGGACCGTGTCCTCTGTCATGTGTCTGTGTCTGGGACTGTCCTGTGTCTGGGACTGTGTCCTGTGTCTGGGACCGTGTCCCGTGTCTGGGACTGTGTCTGGGACTGTGTCCTGTGTCTGGGACTGTGTCCTGTGTCATGGACTGTGTCCCATGTCTGGGACTGTGTCCTGTGTCTGGGACTGTGTCCTGTGTCTGGGACTGTGTCCTGTGTCTGGGACTGTGTCCTGGGTCTGGGACTGTGTCCTGGGTCTGGGACTGTGTCTGTGACTGTGTCCTGTGTCTGGGACCGTGTCCTGTGTCTGCGACTGTGTCCTGTGTCATGGACTGTGTCCCATGTCTGGGACTGTGTCCTGTGTCATGGACTGTGTCCCATGTCTGGGACCGTGTCCTGTGTCTGGGACTGTGTCCTGTGTCTGGGACCGTGTCCTGTGTCATGGACTGTGTCCCATGTCTGGGACTGTGTCTGGGACTGTGTCCTGTGTCTGGGACCGTGTCCTGTGTCATGGACTGTGTCCCATATCTGGAACTGTGTCCTGTGTCTGGGACAGTGTCTCGTGTCTGGGACCGTGTCCTGTGTCTGGGACCGTGTCCTGTGTCTGGGACTGTGTCCCATGTCTGGGACTGTGTCCTGTGTCTGGGACTGTGTCCTGTGTCATGGACTGTGTCCCATGTCTGGGACCGTGTCCTGTGTCATGGACTGTGTCCTGGGTCTGGGACTGTGTCCTGAGTCTGGGACTGTGTCCTGTGTCTGGGACTGTGTCCTGTGTCATGGACTGTGTCCCGTGTCTGGGACCGTGTCCTGGGTCTGGGACTGTCTCCTGTGTCTGAGACTGTGTCCTGTGTCTGGGACTGGGTCCTGTGTCATGGACTGTGTCCCATGCCTGGGACTGTGTCCTGTGTCTGGGACCGTGTCCTGTCTATGGGACTGTGTCCTTTGTCTGGGACTGTGTCCTGTGTCATGGACTGTGTCTTGTGTCATGGACTGTGTCCTGTGTCTGGGACCGTGTCCTGTGTCTGGGACCGTGTCCTGTGTCTGGGACTGTGTCCTGTGTCTGGGACTGTGTCCTGTGTCATGGACTGTGTCCTGTGTCTGGGACCGTGTCCTGTGTCCCATGTCTGGGACTGTGTCCTGTGTCCCATGTCTGGGACTGTGTCCTGTGTCTGGGACTGTGTCCTGTGTCATGGACTGTGTCCTGGGTCTGGGACTGTGTCTGGGTCTGGGACTGTGTCCTGTGTCTGGGACTGTGTCCTGGATCTAGGACTGTGTCCTGTGTCATGGACAGTGTCCTGTGTCTGGGACCGTGTCATCTCTGCAGTCTTGGGTCATGTGACGATGGTTCTGGCAGCAGAGCTTCAGGTACAAACAGACACCTGGATGACATCTCACCTGTGTGGACCGTGAAGGCAGAAGCAGGTAAAGCAGCGCTGCTCCCAGCTGTCTGTGAGCTCTTCATACGTGACGGCATCAACAGCTGCGTGTTACGGTCGTGACGTCCCCTCCGACTGAAGTTAGAGACATCTGTCTGTCCTCTGTTCCGTCCTCATCTTAGCTGTGATTCTTGAACATGCAGCTGTGGAAGATAAATGAATGTTTGTCTCGGTGATGTCTGGAGGAGCTGGCAGGTTCTGGCCCGGTCCATCTGTAAACCTGCTGAGCTGCTCACCACCACATCAACACCATGCTGGGCGTCTCAGTGGACGTCTGAGGGGACGTCTGAGGGGACATCAGCGCTGGAGGCTCTGGGATCTCAGATACAGATGTACTGATGCCTGTTTTCTCTCCACGACGATTGTTTCTGTCTTCTTGTTGTTTCTGTTTTCTTCTCTCTTGTTGTTTACGAATTGTTTCCATAGCTACGAAGACATTCGCCATGCCCCACAATGCAACAGGTGGTCACGATCCCAATAAGCGCACATCTGGATGCACAAATGTTAGTTCCAGATGTGTTTAAATGATGACGGTTTTTTTTTTCATTTAAAATGATTTTGGCCATTATGCTCCACCAGAGTAGATCTGAATGAAACTACCGGGACGTGACCCAGCTGAGATCTGAGTCCTCCGGTCCGGTCCGGTCCGGTCCGGTCCGGTCCACGTCCCCGGCAGCCTTTGATCTGCATGTTCTTGATGTTTCTGCAGGACTCCTGATCCAGGTGAATGGATCACCATCTGCACGGGTCGGTTAATTTATGATCCACCTGTTTAGGTCAGACGTGTTGGAGCAGGGAAATGTTTACCATCATCCTCATCATAATCATCCTCATCCTCATGCTAATGCTGCTCATCATCACCGCCTTCATCATCCCCATCCTCATGGTCGTCATCATCATCATCATCTTCCTCCTCCTCCTCCTCCTCCTCATCATCATCATCATCATCATCATCATCCTCCTCCTCATCATCCTTATAATCCTCCTCCTCATCATCATTATCATCCTTATCCTCCTCATCCTCATCATTCTCCTCCTCATCATCCTCATCATTATCATCATCATCATCATCATCATCATCATCATTATCCTTATCATCCTCCTCCTCATCATCATCATTGTCTTCATCCTCCTCATCATCCTCATCATTATCGTCCTCATCATCATTGTCTTCATCATCCTCCTCCTCATCCTCCTCATCATTATCATCCTCATCATCATCATTTTCTTCATTATCCTCATCCTCATCTTCATCATGCTTGGTCAGACCTTTACAGCAGCACCTGAAAGAAGCTGTTTGTGGGTCTTCTGTGTTCAGCTTCATCTATAAGAAACAAGTGAGCTTGTTCCACCAGCAGCTGTGCACGTCCACCAGCATGCACAGGTGCTTCAAAACGAAGCGTCAGAACATTGATACTTCAGAAAAGAACATCTGACCCAGTCAGATTTCTCATCATCCTCATCATCCTCACCATTATCATCCTCATCCTCCTCATCAGCATCATCCCAGCAGTGGAGTACGGTAGAGGGAGCATCATGATTTGGACTTGCTTCTCTGCGTCGGGGCCTGGACCACTTGTCCCTTGGAGGACATCAAGCTGTCCTCCAGGGGCATTTCTGCTGGACTGTGAACAGGTAGCCGGTCCCAAAGACAACCAGTCACACTGCTGGGGACCACGGAGGACCATGGAGGACCATGGAGGACCGTGAAGGCCATGAGGACCAGAGGACCATGAGGACCATGAAGGACATGCCATGGAGGACCATGGAGGACCATGGAGGACCATGGAGGCCATGGGACCATGGAGGACCTGGAAGGACCATGAGGACCATGGAGGACCATGGAGGACCATGAAGGACCATGGAGGACCATGGAGGACCATGAAGGACCACGGAGGGACCATGGAGGAGGACCATGAAGGACCATGAAGGACCATGGAGGACCATGGAGGACCATGGAGGACCATGGAGGACCATGGAGGACCATGGAGGACCATGGAGGACCATGGAGGACCATGGACCATGGAGGACCATGAGGACCATGAAGGACCATGACCATGGAGGTACCATGAAGGACCATGAAGGACCATGGGACCATGGACCATGGAGGACCATGGAGGACCATGGAGGACCATGAAGGACCATGGAGGACCATGAAGGACCATGAAGGACCATTAAGGACCATGGAGGACCATGAAGGACCATGAAGGACCATGGAGGACCGTGGAGGACCATGGAGGACCATGGAGGACCATGGAGGACCATGAAGGACCATGAAGGACCATGGAGGACCATGGAGGACCATGAAGGACCATGGAGGACCATGGAGGACCATGGAGGACCATGGAGGACCATGGAGGACCATGGAGGACCATGGAGGACCATGAAGGACCATGGAGGACCATGGAGGACCATGAAGGACCATGGAGGACCATGGAGGACCATGAAGGACCATGAAGGACCATGGAGGACCATGGAGGACCATGAAGGACCATGGAGGACCATGGAGGACCATGGAGGACCATGGAGGACCATGGAGGACCATGAAGGACCATGGAGGACCATGGAGGACCATGGAGGACCATGGAGGACCATGGACCATGGAGGACCATGGAAGGACCATGAAGGACCCATGGAAGGACCATGGAGGACCATGGAGGACCATGGAGGACCATGGAGGACCATGGAGGACCATGGAGGACCATGAGGGACCATGAAGGGACCATGGAGGACCATGGAGGACCATGGAGGACCATGGGACCATGAACCCCCCATGAGGACACGAAACAAAGGACCATGGAGGACCATGGAGGACCATGGAGGACCATGGAGGACCATGAGCCCAAGCATCCACGTGAACCCCCGTCAGGAGGCCTAGTCCGACCGGGTCCGGTTCCTTCCTCTGAGCCCACACAGATCTGATGGGAGGAGCTCCTCCCTGGTGCAGGAAAAGGTTGAACGTCCCTCCAGAACCTCGTGCAGGTCACGATCAGTGTCTGTGTGAGATGATTGGTTATCATCAGAGGCTGGAGGAGACCTGGACGTCTCTCAGATTCTTGTTCGTCGTCGCAGATAAGGAGGCTGTTGATGCCGCTTTAAGGAAGTGTTTTTGGAGATGAGCTCATTCTGCAGACGCTGTCACGTTAGAAACCTGAGCAGATGAGCTGATGATGTCTCCATGACCACGTGGACATGTTTCCCTACGAACACCATGTCAGCAGAGGAAAACAGATCAACTTCAGAGGAGCTGGAGAGCACGTGTCGGGGGAGCTCTGCAATGTGAACCCAGAGAGCTGCATGGTAATGCGCCTGAGTGTCCGTGCATGCGTGAGTGGACTGTCAGTAGTCGCAGCACTGCCAGTACTTCATATTCATGTCCCTCTCTCACTCCATCCCTGCGTCTCTCTCTCTTTTTTTTCTTTCTTTCTTTCTCCCTGCGTCTCTCTCACCTGTTCATTTGTCGCTGCTTGACAGTTCTCATTATTGCTTTGGCACTAGCTCAGCATGTCCTGCCAAAGCAAGACACTGAAATGGAATTTGAGAGAAAGAGAGTGTGTGGGAGATTGTAAATGAAGAAAGGGAGGAAGATGCTGACAGAGGGAGGGGGAGGGAGGGGGGAGGGAGGGGGGCGGAATCAAGAAAAGGGAATCAAATGAGAGAAAATGAGAAGAGACAAAGAGACGGGGTGGGATGTTGCAGCATAATTAAGAGTACTTACCTCTCACCTGAATGACAATGAAGCAGCAGCAGTGAAGGAGGCTTTAACATGGACACGTTCACCTCAGACTCGTCTCAGCACCGCCTCCTTCCTCTCACCTGGACCAGCAGACGGGCCCGACGCTACCTGTGAGACCATCAGGACAGGAGCTCACCGCTACAGAGGACGTACATTTCTGTTCACGTACCCTGGTGGTCCTAACCCTGACCCAACCCTCCCTGACCCAACCGTCCATACCCAACCCTCCCTGACGACCCAACCGTCCATGACCCAACCCTCCCTGACCCAACCGTCATGACCCAACCTCCACTCCCTTGAAACCGGACCCACCCCCTGACCCAACCCACCCCTCCCTGACCGTCCATGACCCAACCTCCCTGACCCAACCGTCCTGACCCAACCCTCCCGACCCAACCCCACCCAACCTGACCCATCCTGACCCAACCCCCATGACCCACCCTCCTGACCAACCTCCCTGACCCAATCCTGACCCAACTCCCTGACCCAACCTCCTGACCCAACCCTCCCTGACCCAACCTCCCTGATCCATGACCCCCTCCCTGACCCACCTCCCTCCCTGACCCAACCTCCTGACCCAATCCCTGACCCAACCGTCCCTGACCTCCTGACCCCCAACCCTCCCTGACCCAACCCACCTATGACCCAACGTCCCTGACCAACCCTCCCTGACCTCCTGACCAACCCCCCCAACCACCCTCAGGACCCACCCTCCCTGACCCAACCTCCCTGACCCAACCCTGACCCAACCTCCCGACCCACCCTCCCTGACCCAACCGTCCATGACCCAACCCCCCTGACCCACCCTCCCTGACCCAACCTCCCGACCCAACCTTCCCCGACCCAACCGTCCATGACCCAACCGTCCCTGACCCCAAAACCCTCCCTGACCCAACACCGACCCTCCCTTGACCCCCGTCCATGACCCAACCCCCTGACCCAACCGTCCATGACCCCAACTCCCTGACCCAACCTCCCTGACCCACGACCCACCCTCCCTGACCCAACCTCCCTGACCCACCTCCCTGACCCAACCCTCCATGACCCAATCCTCCAATGACCCAACGTCCCTGACCCAACCCTCCTTGACCCAACCTCCCTGACCCAACCCTCCCTGACCCAACCTCCTCCCCCTGACCCAACCCTCCCTACCCAACTCCCGACCCCCTCCAACCCATGACCAACCGTCCCTGACCCCACCTTCCTGACCCAACCCCCTGACCCAACCTCCCTGACCCAATCCTCCATGACCCAACCGTCCCTGACCCAACCTCCTTGACCCCCCCCTGACCCAACCTCCCAACCCTCCCTGACCCAACCTCTCCCAAACCTCCATGACCCACCGTGACCCACCCTCCTGACCCAACCTCCCACCCACCCTCGACCCAACCTCCCTGACCCAACCCTCCATGACCCAACCCTCCCTGACCCCAAACCTCCCTGACCCAACCCTCCCTGACCCAACCTCCCTGACCCAACCCTCCCTGACCCCCCTCCCAACCCTCCCTGACCCCAATCCTCTCTGACCCAACCCTCCATGACCCACCCTCCCTGACCCCACCTCCCTGACCCAACCCTCCTGACCCAACACTCCCTGACCCAACCCCTCTCTGACCCACCCTCCATGACCCAACCCTCCCTGACCCAACCCCCTCCCTGACCCACCCAACCCACCAACCCTCCCTGACCCCTCCCTGACCCAAACTACCTGACCCAACCTACCTGACCCAACCTCCCTGACCCAACCCCTCCCGACCCACCCTGCCTGACCCAACCCTCCCTGACCAACCTCCTTGACCCAATCCTCTCTGACCCCAACCCTCCCTGACCCAACCCTCCCTGACCCAACCTCCCCCCCCAACCCTCCCTGACCCAACCTCCCAACCCTCTGGACCCAACCCAACCCTCCCTCCCTACCCAACCCTCCCTGACCCAACCTCCCTGACCCACCTCCATGACCCAATCCTCCCTGACCCAACCTCCCTGACCCAACCTCCCAGACCAATCCTCCCTGACCCAACCCTCCTTGACCCACCCTCCTGACCCAAGTTCCTCCCTGACCCAACTACCTGACCCAACCTACCTGACCCAACCTCCCTGACCCAAACCCACTCCCTGAACCCTCCTTGACCCAATCCTCTCTGACCCAACCCTCCCTGACCCACCCTGACCCAAAACCTCCCAGACCCAACCCTCCCTGACCCAACCTCTCTGACCCAACCCTCCCTGACCCCCCTGACCCAACTCCCAGACAACAATCCTCCCGACCCAACCCTCCCTAACCCAACCCTCCCTGACCCCCCTCCCACCCAACCCTCCCGACCCAATCCTCCCTGACCCAATCCTCCCTCCCTGACCCACCTTCCAACCAACCTACCTGACCCAACCCCCTCCCACCCAACCCTCCCAACCTCCTTGAACCAACCCTCCCTGACCCACCCTCCCTGAACCAACCCCCTGACCCAACCCTCCCTGACCCAACCCTCCCTGACCCAACCTCCCTGACCCAACCTCCCTGACCCAACCCTCCCTGACCCACCTTCCCGACCACCCAACCGTCCAGACCCAACCGTCATGACCCAACCCTCCTGACCCAACCGTCCATGACCCAACCTCCCTGACCCAACCGTCCCTGACCCAACCCTCCTTGACCCAACCCTCCCTGAACCAACCTCCCTGACCCAATCCTCCATGACCCAACCGTCCATGACCCAACCTCCCTGACCCAACCGTCCATGACCCAACCCTCCCTGACCCAACCGTCCATGACCCAACCTCCCTGACCCAACCGTCCCTGACCCAACCCTCCTTGACCCAACCCTCCCTGACCCAACCTCCCTGACCCAACCTCCCTGACCCAAACCTCCATGACCCAATCCTCCATGACCCAACCGTCCCTGACCCAACCCTCCTTGACCCAACCCTCCCTGACCCAACCCTCAATGACCCAACCCTCCCTGACCCAACCTCCCTGACCCAATCCTCCATGACCCAACCCTCCCTGACCCAACCCTCCTTGACCCAACCCTCCCTGACCCAACCTCCCTGACCCAAACCTCCATGACCCAATCCTCCATGACCCAACCGTCCCTGACCCAACCTTCCTTGACCCAACCCTCCCTGACCCAACCTCCCTGACCCAATCCTCCATGACCCAACCTCCCTGACCCAACCCTCCTTGACCCAACCCTCCCTGACCCAACCCTCAATGACCCAACCCTCCCTGACCCAACCTCCCTGACCCAAACCTCCATGACCCAACCGTCCCTGACCCAACCCTCCCTGACCCAACCTCCCTGACCCAACCCTCCTGACCCAACCTCCCTGACCCAACCCTCCATGACCCAACCCTCCCTGACCCAACCCACCCCCAACCCTCCCTGACCCAAAACCTCCCTGACCCACCCTCCCTGACCCAACCTCCCCCAACCTCCCTGACCCAACCCTCCTTGACCCAATCCTCTCTGACCCAACCCTCCATGACCCAACCCTCCCTGACCCAACCTCCCTGACCCACCCTCCCTGACCCAACCCTCCTGACCCAACCCTCCTTGACCCAACCCTCTGACCCAACCCTCCATGACCCCTCCCTGACCCAACCTCCCTACCCAACCCTCCCTGCCCAACCCTCTTGACCCAACCCTCCCTGACCCAACCCTCCTCCCTGACCCAAACTACCTGACCCAACCTACCTGAACCCAACCTCCCTGACCCAACCCTCCCTGACCCAACCCCCTGCCTGACCCAACCCTCCCTGACCCAACCCTCCTTGACCCAATCCTCTCTGACCCCAACCCTCCCTGACCCAACCCTCCCTGACCCACCCAACCCTACCCACTCCCTCCCTGACCCAACCTCCTGACCCAACCCTCCCTGACCCAACCTCCCTGACCCAACCTCCCAGACACAATCCCCCCTGACCCAACCCTCCTACCAAACCCTCCCTGACCCACCCTCCCAACCCAACCCTCCCTGACCCAAACCTCCCTGACCCAATCCTCCTGACCCAACAACCCCCAACCCCCTCCCTGACCCAACCCTCCCTGACCCAACCCTCCCTGACCCAACCCTCCATGACCCAACCCTCCCTGACACAACCCTCCCTGAACCAAACCCTCCCTGACCCAACCCCCTTGAACCAACCCTCCCCTGCCCAACCCTCCTGACCCAACCTCCCTGACCCAACCCCCTGACCCAAACCTCTCTGACCCAACCCTTCCGCCCAATCCTCCCTGACCCAACCCCCAGACCCAACCCTCCCTGACCCAACCTCCCTGACCCACCAACCCTGAACCTCCCTGACCCAACCCTCCCTTGACCCAACCCTCCCTAACCCACCCTGACCCCGACAACCCTCCCTGACCCAACCCTCCAGAACCAACCCTCCCTGAACCTCCTGAACCAACCTGACCCCACCCTCCCTGACCCAACCCTCCTTGACCCAATCCTCTCTGACCCAACCCTCCCTGACCCAACCCTCCCTGACCCAACCTCCCAGACCCAACCCTCCCTGACCCAATCCTCTCTGACCCAACCCCCCCCTGACCCAACCTCCCTGACCCAACCCCCTCCCACCCTCCCTGACCCAACCCTCCCTGACCCAACCTCCCTGACCCAACCCTCCCTGACCCAATCCTCCCTGACCCAATCCTCCCTGACCCAACCTCCCTGACCCAACCTCCCAGACACAATCCTCCCTGACCCAACCCTCCCTGACCCAACCCTCCTGACCCAAACCTCCCTGACCAACCCTCCCTGACCCCAACCCTCCCTGAACCAACCCTCCCTGACCCACCCTCCCTGACCCAACCCTCCATGACCCCCAACCTCCCTGACCCAACCTCCTACCCAACCCAACCCTCCCTGACCAACCTGACCCAACCCTCCCTGACCCAACCTCCCTGACCCAACCCTCCTGACCAACCCCCCCCCCCAACCCCCTGACCCCCTGACCCAACCCTCCCTGACCCAACCCTCCCTGACCCAACCTCCCTGAACCAATCCTCCCTGACCCTCCCTGACCCAACCCTCCCTGAACCCACCTGACCCCCTCCCTGAACCGTCCCATGACCCAACCCCTGAACCAACCCTCCACCCAACCTGACCCAACCCTCCATGACCCCCTGACCCAACCCTCCCCCAACACTCATGACCCTAAACAACCAATCCTCATGACCCACCCAACCCTCCCTGACCCAACCCTCCCTGACCCAACCCTCAACCCCCCCCTCCCAACCCTCCCTGACCCCCCCTGACCCTCCCTGACCCTCTCTGACCCAACCCTCCTGACCAACCCTCCCTGACCCCAACTCTCCCGACCCAACCGTCCAACCGTCCATGACCAACCCCCCTGACCCAACCGTCCATGACCAACCCTCCTGACCCAACCGTCCGTGCCCCACCCCTGACCCAACCCTCCTTGAGCCACCCCTCCCTGACCCAACCTCCCAATCCTCCATGACCCCGTCCTGACACAACCCTCCTGACCCAACCCAATGACCAACCCTCCCTGACCCAATCCCCCTGACCCAATCATCCCTGACCCAACCCTCCCTGACCCAACCCCTGACCCAACCCCCTGAGCCCAAAACCCTCCATGACCCAACCCCCTGAACCAAACCCTCCCTGACCCAACCCTCCCTGACCCAACACCCTCCATGGACCAACCCCCTGACCCAACCCTACTACCCCTCCCGACCCAACCGCCAGCCCAACCCTCCATACCCAACCCCCAGACCCACCCCCTGACCAAACCCTCCCTGACCCAACCCTTCATGACCCAACCCTCCTGACCCAACCCTTCCCATGACCCAAACCCTCCCTGACCCAACCCTCTCTGACCCAACCCCCCTGACCAAACTCCCGACCCAATCCTCCATGACCCACCTCCCTGACCCAACCCCCTGATCCCAACCCCCTGACCCAACCTCATGACCCCAAACCTCCCTGACCCCAACCGTCCCTGCCCCAACCCTCCTTGACCCCTCCCTGACCCAACTCCGACCCAATCCTCCATGACCCCAACCGTCCCTTGACTCAACCCTCCTTGAACCAACTCAATGACAAAACCCCCGACCCAACCTCCCGGACCCATCCTCCATGACCCAACCCTCCCTGACCAACCTCCTTACCCAATCCCAACCCTCCCTGAACCATCCTCCATGCCCAACCCTCCTAACCAATCCTCTCTGACCCAACCATCCCTGACCCAACCTCCCTGACCCAAACCTCCATGGCCCAAGAGTCACGGAACCAATCCTCCTGACCCAACCACCTGACCAACCGCCTGACCCCAACCCTCCCACCCTCACTGACCCAACCCCCTACCAACCCTCCCTGACCCAAACCTCCTTGACCCAATCCTCGTCTGACCCAACGCCTCCCGACCCAACCCTCCCTTACCCAACCTCCCTGACCCAACCCTCCCTGACCCAACCTCTCTGACCCAACCTCCTGAACCCAACCTCCTGACCCAACCGTCCCAGCCAATCCTCCCTGACCCAACCCTCCCTGACCCAACCCTCCCTGACCCAACCTGACCCAACCCCTGACCCAACCTCCATACACACCCCCTTACCACCCCCTGCCCCACCCCTCCCTGACCCCACCCCTCCTTGAACCAACACCCTCAGGTCTACCCAACCCTCCCTGTAACCAACCTCCCGTTACCCAACCCTCCTTAACCACCCCTCCCTGACCCAGCAACCTCCCTTACCCCCCTCCCTATGCCCCCACCCTCCCTGTACCCCCCCTCTCTTAACCCAACCCTTCTTGACGCACCATCCTCCCTTACCCCCACCCCTGCCCTTGACCCCACCCTTCCCTTCCCCGCCCCTCCCTTAACGCCTCCTCCTGGCATCACTTCCCCACACCCCTCAAGCCCTTAATCCCCCCCCTTACCTTCCGCCCCCCCTCCTTTAACCACCCTCCCTGACCCAACCCTCCCGAACCAACCCTCCCTGACCCAACCCCTCTTGAAACCAACCCTGTGCCTGACCCAACCCTCCCTGAACCCACTCCTTGACCCAATCCTCTCTGACCCAAACCCCGCCCTTGAAAAACAAAAAAAAAAAAAAAAAAAAAACCCACCCTCCCTGACCCAACCTTCCCAGACCCACCCTCCCTGACCAATCCTCTCTGACCCAACCCTCCCTGACCCAACGCTCCCTTACCTCAACCTCCTGACCCAACCCTCCCTAACGCCAACCCTCCTGAACCCAACCCTCCCTGACCCAACTCCCAGACCTCCCCCCTCCCTCCTGACCCAATCCTCCTGCCAATCCTCCCTGACCCACCTCCCTTACCCACCCACCTCCCCAGACCCAACCCTCCCTGACAACCAAACCCCTCCCTGACTGTACCCAACCCTCCGACCCAACCCTCCCTTGAACCAAACCCTCCCTGACCCAACCCTCCCTGACCAACCCTCCCTGACCCACCCAACTCCTCCTTGAGAACCACCCTCCCTGACCCCAACCCTCCCTGACCCAACCGCCCAATGACCCAACCCTCCCCTGAACCCAATCCTCCCTGACCCAACCTCTCTGACCCACCCTTCCTGACCCAAGCCGCTCCTCCCTGACCCAACCCTCCATTGACTCCAACCCTCCCTGACCCAACCTCTCTGACCCCACCCTTCCTGACCAACCGCCCTGCCCCCAACCCTTTCCTGACCCAATCCCCCCCCGACCCAATCCTCCCGACCCAACCCTCCCTGACCCAACCCCCCTGACCCAACCCTTCCCTGACCCAACCCTCCATGACCCAACCCCCCCTGAACCACCCTCCCTGACCCACCCTCCTGACCCACCCTCCCTGACCCAACCTCCATGACCCACCCTCTCCCTGACCCAACCTCCATGACCCAACCCTCCCGACCCAACCTCCCTACCCAACCCTCCATGACCCAACCCTCCCTGAACCAACCCTCCTACCAACCCTCCTGAACCAACCTACCCGAACCCCCCTCCCACCTCCCTGACCCACCTCCCTGACCCAACCTCTCTGACCCAACCCTTCCTGACCCATCCTCCTGACCCCAACCCCTCCATGACCCAACCGCCTGAACCAACCTCCCTGACCCAACATCCTGACCAACCTCCCCTGACCCCAACCCTCATTGAACCAACCCTCCCTGACCCCAACCCTCCCTGCACCAACCCTCCCTGACCAACCCTCCTTGAACCAACCTCCCTGAACCACCCCCTGACCCCCAACCCTGCCTTGATGACCAACCCTCCCTGACCAACCCTCCCTGACCCAACCTCCTGACCCAAACCCGCCCTGAAAACCAACCCGCCCTGGACCCAACCCTCCTTGAACCAACCCTCCCTAGACCAACCCTCCCATGACCCAAACCCCAACCCTTCCTGACCCAATCATCCCTGACCCAACCCTCCCTGACCCACCCTCCCTGATCCAACCTCCCTGAAACCAATCCTCCCTGACGCCAACCCCTCCCTGACCCAACCCTCCCTGACGCCCACCCTCCTGGACCAACCCTCCCTTACCCAACCCTCCCCTGAACCAACCCCCGCTGCCCCCAACCCTCCTTTAAGACCAAACCCTTCCTTACCCAACCCTCCCTGACCCCCCCCTCCTTTACCAACCCAATCCTCCTCTTACCCACCCGTCCCTTACCCCACCCTGCTCCCTTCAACACTCCCATACCCCCCCCTCACCTATCCCCCCTCCTCTCTGGACCACCCTCCCCTTCACCACACCTCCCTTACGCCCCCCTCCCTTCCCCCTCCGCCCCTCCCTCCCCCACACCTGCCGCTACCCAGCCACTCACCTTCCCGCCGGGCGCCCGTCCCCTACCCCAACCCCCCCCTGTCCCCCACATCCGTCCCTTCCGCCGCCACTCGGCCTCTCCCCACCCTCCCTTCCCCCAGCCTGCCCTCCCACCTCCTATCCTCCCTTCCCCCCACCCCTGCCCTGTCTTCCCATCCCCCCTTCCCTGTCCCCCCCCCTTCGCTGCCCACCACCTCCTTTCCCCGCCGCCTCCTCTCCGTTCCCCCCCCCATCCCTTCCCCCCCCGCTCCCTTCCCGGCACACCCCCTCCTTGAACCAACCCTCCCTGACTCCAACCTCCCTGACCCAACCTCCCTGACCCAACCCTCCCTGACCCAACCTCTCTGACCCAACCCTTCCTGACCCAACCTCCCGACCCCACCCTTCCTGCCCAACCCCCTGACCCACCCCCTGACCCCACCCTCCCTGCCCAACCCTCCTGACCCAACTCCCCCTACCCAACCCTCCCTGACCAACCCTCCATGACCCCAATCCCCCCTGAACCAACCCTCCCTGACCCAACCCTCCCTTACCCAAGCCTCCCTGAACCCGAACCTCCATGACCCAACCCTCCCTTCCCAACCCTCCTGTCCTCCCTGACCCAACCCTCCACCATTACCCAACCCTCCATGTACCCCACCCTACAAAGTGTGGATGGGTAGGGTGTGATCAGACACGCACCAACTTGTTGAGTGAAATTTGAACGGGTGTGGGGGCGCGGGTCGTTTGGGTGAGGAGAAGTGAGGTATGAGTGGTCGACGAAAAACGGACGGGTGGTTTTGGAGTATGTATAAGGGTGGCGGAGAAGGAATAAAGAAGGGGAAAGGGTATCTGGGGGGGATAGACGCCTTCCTGCTTCCCTCCACTCCTCCATGACCCACCCTCCATGACCCACAACCCCTCCTTGAACCCACCCTCCTTGAACCACCCTCCCTGACCCAACCCTCCTGAAACCAACCCTCCCTGACCCAACCTCCCTGACCCACCCTCCTTGAACCAACCCTCTCCCTGACCCAACCCTCCCTGACCCAACCTCCCTTACCCAAGCCCTCCCTGACCCAACTCTCTGACCCAAGCCCTTCCTGACCCACTCCCCCTGGACCCACCCTCCCTGACCCACCCTCCCTTACCCACCTCCCTGAACCAATCCTCCCCCCCTGACCCAACCCTCCCTGACCCAAACCCTCCTGACCCACCCTCCTTGAACCAACCCTCCCTGACCCCACCCTCCCTGAACCAACCCTCCCCTTCCCACCCTCTTGAACCAACCCTGCCTGAACCCAACCCTCCCTGACCCAACCACCTCCCTTGAACCCAATCCCTCGGACCCAACCCTGCCCGTGGACCCCACCCTTACCCTCCCGACCCAAACCTCCCATCCCAACCCTCCTACCCTTACCCAATCCTCTCTGACCCACCCTCTTCCCTTCCCAAACCTCCTGCCCGCCACAACCACCTCCCCTGACCAACCCTCCCTGACCCAACCCTCCCTGTACCCAACCCTCCCGACCCCCAACCGTCCCAGACCCAACCCCTCCCTGACCCTCCTCCCTGACCCCAACCACTCCCTGACCCAACGGTCCCTGACCCAACCTCCCAGACACCAATCCGCCCTTACCCAACCTCCGACCCAACCCTCCCTGACACCCAAACCGCTCCTTGAACCAACTCCTCCCTGACCGCAACCTCCTGAAACCAACCCTCCCTGACCCCAGACCCCCTTCAAACCAACCCTCCCTTACCCCACCCTCCCTGCCCCCACCGTCCCTGACCCCGACCCCCCCTGACCCAACCTCTCTGACCCAACCCTTCCTGACCCCACCGCCCTGACCCAACCCTTCCTGACCCCATTCCCCCTGACCCAATCCTCCCTGACCCAACCTCCCTGACCCAACCAACCCTCCCTGAACCCAACATCCCTGGAACCATCCTCCCTGCCCAACCCTCCCTGACCAACCCGTCCATACCCAACCCCCACCCCCCTCCCCGACAACCCTTCCCTGACCCAACCCTCTCTGGAACCCAACCCCCCTGAACCAAACCCATCCCTGACCCAACCCTCCCTGACCCCACCCTCCCTGACCCAACACTCCTGACCCAACCCTCCCTGACCCCCACCCTCCATGACCCAACCCTCCCCTACCAACCCCCCTGACCCCACCTCCCATTACCCACCCTCCATTACCCAACCCTCCCTTACCAATCCTTCCATCCATGAACCAACCGCCATGACCCAACCTCCCTTACCCACCCCCCTTACCCAACCCTCCATACCCAACCCCCCCTTCACGCCCCCCTCCCTTACCCAACCTCCCGTAACCCCACCCTCCCTTCCCCCCCCCTCCATACCCCCACCCTCCGCTTACCCACCCTCCCTTACCCACCCCTGCTCTTACCCCACCCCTCATTCCCAACCCCCTCCTTACCCCCCCTACCCCTCCCTTACCCACCCTCCTTCCGCCCAACCCTCCCTTTACCCACTCTCCCTTCCCCCCGCCCTCTCCTGGCACCCCCCCTGCGCGCTTACCCAACCCTCCTTGACCCAAATCCTCTCTGACCCCAACGCCTCCCTGACCCAACCCTCCCTGACCCAACCTCCCGACCCCAACCTCCCTGACCAATCCTCCCTGACCCCACCCTCCCTGACCCAAGCCCTCCATGACCCGAAACCCCCTGGACCCACCCTATCCCTGACCCAACCCCTCCATGACCCCAACCCCCCTGACAACCCTCCCTTACCCAACCCCTCCCTGACCCACCCCTCCTGAACCAACCCCCCCCTGAACCACCCTCCCTGACCCACCCCCTCCCTGACCCAACCTTTCCCTGAACCAATCCTTCCCGTTACCCAACCCTCCATGACCCAAACCCTCCCTGTACCAACCCTCCCTGAACCCAAACCCGCCCTTACCCAACCCCCCGGAAACCAACCCTCCCTGCCCCAACCCTCTCCCTTACCCAACCTCCCTTCCAAACCCTCTTACCCCAACCGCCATGACCCAACCCGCCCTGAACCACCCCTCCTGACCCAACCCTCCCTTACCTCCAACCTTCCCTGACCCAACCCTCCTTACCCAACCCCTCCTGACCCACCCCGCCCTGACCCAACCCTACATGAACACAACCCCCCCTGAACCAACCCTCCCTTACCCAAACCCTCCCTTCACACCCAACCCTCTTACCCAAACCCTTTCCCTTCCCTACACCCTCCCTTACCCACCCGCTCCTACCTCAACCCTCGCCTTACCCACCCCTTCCCTGACCCAACCTCCCAGGACCGCAATACCCTCCCTGACCCATCTATCCTTCCTCCCTGAACCCCCCTCCCTGACCCAACCTATCCCAGACCCAATCCTCCCTGACCCACCCTCCCTACCCAACCCTCCCTTACCCAACCCTCCCGGACCCACCCTCCTTTAACCAACCCTCCCTTACCCCACCCCTTCCCTTCAACCAACCCTCCCTGACCCACCCCTCCTTGGAACTCGGTAACCCTCCCTTACCCAACCCGCCCTTCCCCACCCATCCCTGACCCAACCCTCCCTGACCCAACCCTCTCCTGGACCCAACCCTTCCTGACCCAACCTCCCTGACCCAACCCTATCCTGACCCAATCCCCCTGACCCCATCCCCCCTGGGACACCCAACCTCCCTGACCAACCCCAACCCCCCCTGACCCAACCCTCCCTGACTCCAACCCTCCAT
This sequence comes from Hirundichthys speculiger, assembly GCA_018398805.1. Classification (NCBI taxonomy): domain Eukaryota; kingdom Metazoa; phylum Chordata; class Actinopteri; order Beloniformes; family Exocoetidae; genus Hirundichthys; species Hirundichthys speculiger. The sequence continues at coordinate 184,908 of JAGFBZ010000069.1, read as the reverse complement.
TGACCCAACCCCCCTGAAACCAACCCTCCCCCCGACCCAACCCTCCCTGAACCCCACCCTCCATGACCCCACCCCTCTCAGACACCCAACCCTTTCCCTGCCCAAACCTCCATTACCCACCCTCCCTGACCCAACCCTTCCATTACCCAACCCTCCCTACCACCCGCCCTTCACCCACCCTCCTTTAACCAACCCTCCCTGACCCAACACTCGGCCTCCCTGCCCAACTCCCTGCCCAACCCTCCCCTGCCCAACCTTCTCTGACCCAACCCTTCCTGACCAATCCCCCTGACCCAACCCTCCATGAACCCAACCTCCCTGACCCAATCACTCCCTGGACCCAACCCTCCCCTGACCCAACCCTCCCGGACCCAAACCCTCCTTGAACCCACCCCTCCCTTGACCCAACCCTGCCCTGAACCAACCCTCCCTGACCCAACCCTCCTTGGAAAACCAAACCCTTCCCTGAACCACCTCCCTGACCCAACCCCCTTGAACCAAACCCTCCCTGAACCCAACCCTCCCTGACCCAACCACCTCCCTGCCCAACCCTCCCTGAAAACCAACCCCCCTGACCACCCCTCCTTTAACCAACCCTCGCCCCTGACCAAACCCCCCTGACCCAACCCTTCCTGAACCCACTCCTCCCTAACCCAACCGCCCAACCCTCCCTGATCCACCTCCCTTAAACCAATCCCCTCCCTACCCCCCCAACCCTCCCTGGCCCCCCCCCTCCCTGACCCACCCTCCTTAACCCAACCCTCCTCCTTCCCACCCCTCCTTACGCCCAACCCCAGCCCCTTACCCACCCCTCCTGAACCAAACCCTGCCTGACCCAACCCTCCCTGACCCCCCCCTGACCCATCCTCTCTGACCCACCCCTCCCTGACCCCACCCTCCCTGACCCAACCATCACCATACCCAACCACTCCCTGACCCATCCTCTCTGCCCCACCCTCCCTGACCCACCCCTCCCTGAACCAACCCTCCCTGACCCAACCCTCCTTGAACCAAACCCTGGCCTACCCAACCCTCCCCCCTCCCTGACCCCAACCCTCCTTGACCCATCCTTCCTCCTTACCCCACCCTCCCTGACCCACCCTCCAACCCTCCCTGACCCAACCTCCTTGAAAACCAACCCCTCCCGACCCAAACCCTCCTTGAACCCACCCTCCCTGACCTCCACCCTCACCTGCCGCCCACCACTGTCCTTCCACCAGGGACCCTCCCATCCCCCCACCCTTCCCTTATCCAACCTCCCTAACCCCCCTCCTCCCTTCCCCACCGCCTCTCCCTTCCCCCCACCCTCCCTTACCCCACCCCTGCCGTTCCCCCCACCCCTTCCCTGACCCAACCCTCCCTGAACCAAACCCTCCCTGACCCCAACCGCCTTGAACCACCCTGCCTGACCCAAACCCTCCCTGACCCCAACCCTCCTTGACCCTCCTCTCTGACCCCACACTCCTGACCCAACCTCCTGACCCAACCTCCCAGAGACCCAACCCTACCCGGAACCCATCCTCTCTGACCACCCTCCCTACCCAACCCTCCCTGAACTCCCAACCTCCCGTGCCCCAAACCCTCCCTAACCCAACCCAACCCTCCTGACCCACCCCCCCTGAGACCCCACCTCCCACCAAGCCCTCCCTTACCCTATCCTCCCTTACCCATCCTCCCTTCCCCCACCCTCCCTGACCCACCTCCCATACAACCATCCTCCCTGACCCCACCCCTGCCCTTACCCCCCCCCCCCCCTTGTCCCTGACCCCACCCTTCCTGCCCCACCCCTCCTTTAACCCCCCCTCCCCTTACCCCCCCCCTCCCTTCACCCCCCGCCTCCCTCCCCCCCCCCTCCTTTACGCGCCACCCCCTTCCCCAACCCCCCCCCTTCCCTTACCCCACCCTCCCTTCCCCCCCCCTCCCTAGACCCTCCATCCTCTTATCTTCCCCCCCCCTTCCTTCTCCCCCCCGCCCCTTTCCCGCCACCGCCTGTCCTTCCCCCTCCCCCTTCCCCGCCTCTACCCCTTGCGTCCCCACACCCTCCCGTGCGCCGCGTCCCCCCTCCCTTACGCGGCCCCCCCGGCCCTCACCCCCCCGCCCTCCCTTCCCCCCCCCCTCCCTATCCCCCCCCGCCCCTGAACCAAACCCCCCTGACCCAACCCTCCATGACCCAACCCGCCAACCTGACCAACCCTCCATGACCCAACCCTCCCTGACCCAATCCTCCCTGACCCAACCCTCCATGACCCAACCCTCCATGACCCAACCCTTGAACCAACCCTCCCTGACCCAACCCTCCTGAACCAACCCTCCCTGACCCAACCCTCCCTGAACCAACCCCCTGACCCAACCCTCCCTGACCCAACCTCCCTGACCCAACCCTCCCTGACCCAACCTCTCTGACCCAACCCTTCCTGACCCAATCCTCCCTGACCCAACCCTCCCTGACCCAACCCTCTTCCAGTATCTCTTCCAGGCCTCTTCCATCCAGTCGGATCTCTACAAGAGAGAATACGATGGACGGGGTCGGACGGTGGAAACCTAGCCACATGTCCGTAGAGGCGTAGTTGTTGGATCAGGCAAGTCACCTGCCTCATGCCAGCCTCCTGACCCAAGTGAAGTGACACTTCACTTCAACGCGCTGTGAAGGTACCAGAGGGCCCACGGCTGATATGCAGACTTTTTAGTTTGGCATTTCCCTAAATTCAGAGGTCGTGTGAAGGAGCAGCAGCGAAACAAACAGCTGAAAATAACTTTTCTACAGGACAGTTTTACACTTGTGAGTGTTTAACAGCGAACAGGAACAGAGCGAAAGATCTGATGATGTTATCTCATCTCTGAAGCTGCACGAAACACATCCGGACAGAAGAAGCTGAAGGTAGCAGCTGCAGCTGAAACATCTGAAATCAAAATTTCTCTCAGCCGTTTGGATCACGAATCGTGGACTTTGAGGCTAATTATTCTCAGTCAACCATGGAGCCCTGTCATTCATTTAATGAGATAGTCTGAACATGTGATTGGAAGCCAGATGATCCCACCACCACCACCACCACCACTACCACCACCACCACCACCACCACTACCACCACCACCACCACCACTACCACTACCACCACCACCACCACCACTACCACCACCACCACCATCACCACCACCACCAGTGAAGACTGTCTCGTTGATGCCCAGCTTCAGGTAGACCCTCACCTGAACATCATCAAGGTTCCTTTGGCTGTCGATGACGATCCGCCAACATCTGCACAGCTTCACAGCTGACATGAAAGCTTCACTCATAACCGTACTCTTCCATTTTTTTTTATTTTTGTTAACAGAAACTAGAAAACAAAAAGGCAACAGCTGTCCAGCTGATCTTCCTCCGTGTCCTGGTGGTGATTCAGTCCTCCCTGAACATAACATCCGTCCTGATTTCCTCAATCTGCTTGTTCGGGTCCCACTTTACCAGGATGCTTGTGATCCCTTTATTATAAAAGTATAGAAGCAAATGTCTCATGAAAGGACCACCTACTCAGCTTACGTGCCTCCACAAATTTGGGAGTTTTCCATTTGAATTTACTGTTTCTCCTCCAGTGTCCAGTAATAGGATTAATGTTTGTAAAGCAGACTCCAACACACTGGACGCTTCGCTCTGAGAAAACCTCCTGCTTTCACTTAAACCTGCTGCAACAGAGACAACGAGAGCTGGAGACAAGAACCAAGGAACAGGAGACGTCCTGGACTCTCCCAGTCCTGATACTGGTCCAGACCAGAGAAGTCTGGACTCTCCCAGTCCTGATACGGGTCCAGACCAGAGACATCTGGACTCTTCCAGTCCGGATACTGGTCTGAACCAGAGACGTCTGAAGTCTTCCAGTCCTGATACTGGTCCAGACCAGAGACGTCTGGACTCTTCCAGTCCTGATACTGGTTCCAGACCCAGAGACTCTGGACTCTCCCAGTCCTGATACTGAGACAGACGTCTGGACTCCTCCAGTCCTGACTGGAACCAAGGACGTCTGGACTCCTCCAGTCCTGATAACTGGTCCAGACCAGAGACGTCCTGGGACTCTTCCACTCCTGATACTGGTCCAGACCAGAGACAATCTGGACTCTCCCAGTCCTGATACTGGTCCAGACCAGAGACGTCTGTCTGGACTCTCCCAGTCCTGATACTGGTCCAGACCAGACATCCACTGTCCGACCGACCATGTCTGGACTATCTGATACTGGTCCAGACCAGACACGTCTGGACTCCTCTAGTCCTGATACTGGTCCAGACCAGACACGTCTGGACTCCTCTAGTCCTGATACTGGTTCAGATCAGAGACGTATGGGATCTTCCAGTCCTGATACTGGTTCAGCCCAGAGACGTCTGGACTCTTCCAGTCCTGATACTGGTCCAGACCAGAGACGTCTGAACTCTTCCAGTCCTGATACTGGTACAGACCAGAGACGTCTGAATTCCTCCAGTCCTGATACTGGTCCAGACCAGACACGTCTGGACTCTTCCAGTCCTGATACTGGTCCAGACCAGAGACGTCTGAACTCTTCCAGTCCTGATACTGGTCCAGACCAGAGACGTCTGAATTCTTCCAGTCCTGATACTGGTCCAGACCAGAGACGTCTGGACACCTCTAGTCCTGATACTGGTCCAGACCAGAGACATCTGGACTCCTCTAGTCCTGATACTGGTCCAGACAAGAGACGTCTGGACTCCTCTAGTCCTGATACTGGTCCAGACCAGAGACGTCTGAATTCTTCCAGTCCTGATACTGGTCCAGACCAGAGACGTCTGGACTCCTCTAGTCCTGATATGGTCCAGACCAGAGACTCTGGACTCTCCTAGTCCTGATACTGGTCCAGACCAGAGAACTGGACTCCTCTAGTCCTGATACGGTCCAGACCAGAGACGTCTGGACACCTCTAGTCCTGATACTGGTCCAGACCAGAGGCGTCAGGACTCCTCTAGTCCTGATACTGGTTCAGATCAGAGGCGTCTGGACTCCTCCAGTCCTGATACTGGTCCAGACCAGAGACGTATGGGATCTTCCAGTCCTGATACTGGTTCAGCCCAGAGACGTCTGGACTCTTCCAGTCCTGATACTGGTCCAGACCAGACACGTCTGGACTCTTCCAGTCCGGATACTGGTCCAGACCAGAGACGTCTGAATTCTTCCAGTCCTGATACTGGTCCAGACCAGACATGTCTGGACTCTTCCAGTCCTGATACTGGTCTGAACCAGAGACGTCTGGACTCCTCCAGTCCTGATACTGGTCCAGACCAGAGACGTCTGAATTCTTCCAATCCTGATACTGGTCCAGACCAGACATGTCTGGACTCTTCCAGTCCTGATACTGGTCCAGACCAAAGACGTCTGAACTCTTCCAGTCCTGATCTGGTCCAGACCACCAGAGACGTCTGAATCCCAGTCCTGATATGGTCCCAGATGATACTGGTCCAGACCAGAGACGTCTGAACTCTTCCAATTCTTCCAGTCCTGATACTGGTCCAGACCAGAGACGTTCTGGATACTCTTCCAGTCCTGATACTGGTCCAGACCAGAGACGTCTGGACTCCTCCAGTCCTGATACTGGTTCAGACCAGAGACGTCTCTGGACTCTTCCAGTCCTGATACTGGTCCAGACCAGAGGCGTCTGGACTCCTCTAGTCCTGATACTGGTTCAGATCAGAGGCGTCTGGACTCCTCCAGTCCTGATACTGGTCCAGAGTCTGGACATCCCTAGAGAGACTGAACTCTTCCAGTCCTGATACTGGTCCAGACCAGACAGTCTGAACTCTTCCAGTCCTGATACTGGTCCAGACCAGAGAACGTCTGAACTCTCTTCCAGTCCTGATACTGGTCCAGACCAGAGACGTCTGGACTCTTCCAGTCCTGATAGGACAGAACGTCCAGAATTCCCAAGAGGTCCCGACCACTCTTCCAGTCCTGATACTGGTCCGAGACCAGAGACTGACCTCTTTCTGTCCTGACCTACTTCCTGATACTGGTCCAGACCAGAGATATCTGGACTCTCCCAGTCCTGATACTGGTCCAGACCAGAGACGTCTGGACACCTCTAGTCCTGATACTGGTCCAGACCAGACACGTCTGGACTCCTCTAGTCCTGATACTGGTTCAGATCAGAGACGTATGGGATCTTCCAGTCCTGATACTGGTTCAGCCCAGAGACGTCTGGACTCTTCCAGTCCTGATACTGGTCCAGACCAGACACGTCTGGACTCCTCCAGTCCGGATACTGGTCTGAACCAGAGACGTCTGAAGTCTTCCAGTCCTGATACTGGTCCAGACCAGAGACGTCTGGACTCTTCCAGTCCTGATACTGGTCCAGACCAGAGACGTCTGGACTCTTCCAGTCCTGATACTGGTTCAGACCAGAGACGTCTGGACTCTCCCAGTCATGATACTGGTCCAGACCAGAGACATCTGGACACTCTCAGTCCTGATACTGGTCTGAACCAGAGACGTCTGGACTCCTCCAGTCCTGATACTGGTCCAGACCAGAGACGTCTGAACTCTTCCAGTCCTGATACTGGTCCAGACCAGAGACGTCTGAATTCTTCTAGTCCTGATACTGGTCCAGACCAGACACGTCTGGACTCTTCCAGTCCTTATACTGGTCCAGACCAGAGACGTCTGAACTCTTCCAGTCCTGATACTGGTCCAGACCAGAGACGACTGAATTCTTCCAGTCCTGATACTGGTCCAGACCAGAGACATCTGGACTCCCCTAGTCCTGATACTGGTCCAGACCAGAGACGTCTGGACACCTCTAGTCCTGATACTGGTCCAGACCAGAGACATCTGGACTCCTCTAGTCCTGATACTGGTCTGAACCAGAGACATCTGGACTCCTCTAGTCCTGATACTGGTCCAGACCAGAGGCGTCTGGACTCCTCTAGTCCTGATACTGGTCCAGACCAGAGACGTCTGGACACCTCTAGTCCTGATACTGGTCCAGACCAGAGACATCTGGACTCCTCTAGTCCTGATACTGGTCCAGACCAGAGGCGTCTGGACTCCTCTAGTCCTGATACTGGTCCAGACCAGAGGCGTCTGGACTCTTCCAGTCCTGATACTGGTCCAGACCAGACACGTCTGGACTCTTCCAGTCCGGATACTGGTCCAGACCAGAGACGTCTGAATTCTTCCAGTCCTGATACTGGTCCAGACCAGACATGTCTGGACTGTTCCAGTCCTGATACTGGTCTGAACCAGAGACGTCTGGACTCCTCCGGTCCTGATACTGGTCTAGACCAGAGACGTCTGAATTCTTCCAGTCCTGATACTGGTCCAGACCAGACATGTCTGGACTCTTCCAGTCCTGATACTGGTCCAGACCAGAGACGTCTGGACTCTCCCAGTCCTGATACTGGTCCAGACCAGAGACGTCTGAACTCTTCCAGTCCTGATACTGGTCCAGACCAGAGACGTCTGAACTCTTCCAGTCCTGATACTGGTCCAGACTAGAGACGTCTGAATTCTTCCAGTCCTGATACTGGTCCAGACCAGAGACGTCTGAACTCTTCCAGTCCTGATACTGGTCCAGACCAGAGACGTCTGAATTCTTCCAGTCCTGATACTGGTTCAGACCAGAGACATCTGGACTCTTCCAGTCCTGATACTGGTCCAGACCAGAGACGTCTGGACTCTTCCAGTCCTGATACTGGTCCAGACCAGAGACGTCTGGACTCTTCCAGTCCTGATACTGGTCCAGACCAGAGACATCTGGACTCTCTCAGTCCTGATACTGGTCTGAACCAGACACGTCTGGACTCTCCCAGTCCTGATACTGGTCCAGACCAGAGACGTCTGAACTCTTCCAGTCCTGATACTGGTCCATACCAGAGGCATCTGGACTCTTCCAGTCCTGATACTGGTCCAGACTAGAGACGTCTGAATTCTTCCAGTCCTGATACTGGTCCAGACCAGAGACGTCTGAACTCTTCCAGTCCTGATACTGGTCCAGACCAGAGATGTCTGAACTCTTCCAGTCCTGATACTGGTCCAGACCAGAGACGTCTGAATTCTTCCAGTCCTGATACTGGTTCAGACCAGAGACATCTGGACACCTCTAGTCCTGATACTGGTCCAGACCAGAGACGTATGGGATCTTCCAGTCCTGATACTGGTTCGGCCCAGAGACGTCTGGACTCTTCCAGTCCTGATACTGGTCTGAACCAGAGACGTCTGAACTCTTCTAGTCCTGATACTGGTCCAGACCAGAGACGTCTGAACTCTCCCAGTCCTGATACTGGTCCAGATGGTGTGTGATCAGGGGAACATGCTTCTTTCGTCGTCCTAGAATAAAGTGTAATAGCACATATACTCCAGTAGGGGGCGGTGGCGCTCTCATTGTCTCAGTGTAAATAAGGAGTATTAGCTATATTGTGCCAGGTTTTTTTTTGCATGGACATACGTGAACACGACACAGAGCCGGAGATATGAAGAGACCAAAACCTCAAGAGACACAGCAGAATAAATTTTCTTCTCTGATTGACATGTTCAGTCTCTGTCCCGCCTCCAGAGACTCTAAAGACAAGATAAAGAAGATGATACGATCATCTTAGTGTCTGCAGCCTCCAGATCTGCATCTGTCTTTATTAACAGCAATGTTTCTATAACAGCCTTCTCCACCCATTCAACCCTGTCTCCACCTCCTCTCCACCTCTTCTCCACCTCTTCTCCACCTCTTCTTCACCTCCTCTCCACCTCCTGTCCACCTCTTCTCCACCTCCTCTCCACCTCCTCTCCACATCCTCTCCACCTCCTCTCCACCTCCTCTCTACCTCTTCTCCACCTCCTCTCCACCTCCTCTCCACCTCCTCTCCACCTCCTCTCCACCTCCTCTCCACCTCTTCTCCACCTCCTCTCCACATCCTCTCCACCTCCTCTCCACCTCCTCTCCACCTCCTCTCCACATCCTCTCCACCTCTTTTCCACCTCTCTCCACCTCCTCTCCACCTCTTCTCCACCTCCTCTCCACATCCTCTCCACCTCCTCTCCACCTCCTCTCTACCTCTTCTCCACATCCTCTCCACCTCCTCTCCACCTCCTCTCCACCTCCTCTCCACCTCCTCTCCATCTCCTCTCCACCTCCTCTCCACATCTTCTCCACCTCCTCTCCACCTCCTCTCCACATCTTCTCCATCTCCTCTCCACCTCCTCTCCTCTCCACCATGGAGCCTTGGTGTTAACCCCTAACCTCTACTTCTTGCATCCTCAGTGCTGTGACCGCTCCCCTTTCATTCACACACATGACTCGTATCGTATACGATACGATATATTTGGCTCACGATACGATATATATCGATATTCATCTTACAATACATTTACATCATTTTCCGAAAGATTTTAAAGGGAGAAAGTGATTTTGGTGACATCTTGTGAGTGTTCCAATGACTTTGTTTGAATTAATTGAACTTAAAGCATCAATTACACATTATATGTCTGACAGGCAGCTTGTAAACGCTGGACAACATGAATAACAGACAGCAGGATAGCGGCTCCATCACGTTCACCAGGCGCCTAAAGCTGCCGTTTTCCACCACTGAATACGTCTCAAATCCTGATAAATAAAGTCGGCAATGGACTCCGTCATTTTTTTGCTACCTGGTGAAGTAGATGGTTTGTCTCAGATCGCGCCGCAACTTCTTGGGTTTAGCAGTTAGCTCTCAGTTAGCATTAGCTTGTCCGGGTGGTGAGGTTTCAGGTGGGCTCTCAGGTTGGTGGTATTTCCAGAGTACTTCATGTTTGTGTGACACAGCTTGCAAACCGCCATACTTTCATCTAAATCTTCTCTTTCCTTTTTCTTTTTAAACCCGAACTGCTCCCACACATCTGCTTTTAAACACGCAGGCGCTGCGTTTATACTCGCCGCTGCGTTTATACTCGCCGCCATCCTCCTGACTGGCTCAGCTGTAGCTGGAAGAGAAAGAAGCTTCTGGATAACCTGTTAGAGATGCTCTACAGCGACACTAGTGGCTGGAGGACTAAATGGCACTTTGCAGGAAGATCACCCGTGCGAGACACGGGGGTTTTGAAGGGAGCTTAGAATATCGATACCCGCGGCTGAAATATCGATACTCTCTGGAGAAATAAAATATCGATATATATCGCAGAATCGATAAACTCGTCCAGCCCTACACATGACTGTCACTCGTCTCCTCTCCAGGTTTTCTTACACCTGCTCAGACTCTGCAAACATGAAGGAGTTTGACTGATGTTTGATGCAGTTTCAGTTTCACCTGAAACCCCTCCGTCACCTCCTCACTGCTGTGATGCTGTCTTCTGACATGTCTGTCCTCTGACATGTCTGTCTTCTGACATGTCTGTCCTCTGACATGTCTGTCCTCGAGCATTTCTGTCCTCTGACATGTCTGTCCTCGACATGTCGTCTCTACATGTCTGTCCTCGAGCATTTCTGTCCTCTGACATGTCTGTCCTCGGACATGTCTGTCCTCGGACATGTCTGTCTTCTGACATGTCTGTCCTCGGACATGTCTGTCTTCTGATATGTCTGTACTCTGACATGTCTGTCCTCGGACATGTCTGTCCTCGACATGTCTGTCCTCTGACATGGTCTGTCCTCTGACATGTCTGTCTTCTGACATGTCTGTCCTCGGACATGTCTGTCCTCTGACATTGTCCGTGTTCTCGACATGTCTGTCTCGGACATGTCTGTCTCTGACATGTCTGTCCTCTGACATGTCTGTCATCGGACATGTCTGTCCTCTGACATGTCTGTCTTCTGACATGTCTGTCCTCTGACATGTCTGTCTTCTGACATGTCTGTCCTCTGACATGTCTGTCCTCGGATATGTCTGTCCTCTGACATGTCTGTCTTCTGACATGTCTGTCCTCGCACATGTCTGTCTTCTGACACGTCTGTCCTCTGACATGTCTGTCCTCTGACATGTCTGTCCTCGGACATGTCTGTCCTCTGACATGTCTGTCCTCTGACATGTCTGTCTTCTGACATGTCTGTCCTCGGACATGTCTGTCCTCTGACATGTCTGTCCTCTGACATGTCTGTCTTCTGACATGTCTGTCCTCTGACATGTCTGTCCTCGGACATGTCTGTCCTCTGACATGTCTGTCTTCTGACATGTCTGTCCTCTGACATGTCTGTCCTCTGACATGTCTGTCCTCTGACATGTCTGTCCTCTGACATGTCTGTCTTCTGACATGTCTGTCCTCTGACATGTCTGTCCTCTGACATGTCTGTCTTCTGACATGTCTGTCCTCTGACATGTCTGTCCTCGGACATGTCTGTCTTCTGACATGTCTGTCTTCTGACATGTCTGTCCTCGGACATGTCTGTCCTCTGACATGTCTGTCCTCTGACATGTCTGTCCTCGGACATGTCTGTCCTTGGACATGTCTGTCCTCTGACATGTCTGTCCTCTAACATGTCCTGTACCTCTCTGCATCCTCGTTCCCTGAGCTCAGGCTCTTCCTCTAAATCCACAGAGACACGAGTCCTTCTGACATGTTCTGGACTTCTTCGTCATCATTAAAGCAACCATCTGTAGTTCTGTCTCCTGGCGTGTAATCATGAACCTTTTTCTCAACCTTACTTCCTAGATCTTTGTGTTGCTCATCAGCTTTAAACCTTCGTAGCTGCAACATCTCTGGACGTCACACTCATTGTTGGAAATCAGCTCTTTAACTGTCAGAGAGCTTATTGATTCTTCATTGTCTTCAGAGCTGCTCTCACTTTAACCTGACTGATAACGGCACTTCCTGCTCTACAGGTGCTCCACTTTCCATTCTCCAGTCTCATTTTATTCATTCATCAGTCCTCCTTCCATCTTATCCCTCATTTGAAAGCACATTTCCATCTCCGTCCTTAATCCCTCTTACCTGCTACACGTTTCCCACGTCCCCTCCATCTTTCTCTCTCACCAATTGGTAGAAATCCTTCGTTCCTTAATGTTCAGCCTCAGATACGACTCATCACTGATGTCACATCACTTTGTACTCCTTGACTTTTTTCATCTCTCTTGCTGTCTCACTTCTTTGTCACTAACATGTGCCTACTTCTACTAATCTGAACACCAACAATGTGCTTACATTATTATACAATGTACCACACACGCACGCACACACACACACACGCACGCACACACTCAATTCAATTCAATTCAATTTTATTTATATAGTGTAACTAAAATTATAATATTAAAGGGCAGCACGGTGGGTTAGTGGTTAGCACTGTTGCCTCACAGCTAGAAGGTTCCTGGTTCGAACCTCGGCAGCGGTCTTTCTGTGTGGAGTTTCCATGTTTCCTCCAGGTACTCCAGCTTCCTCCCACAGTCCAAAGACCTGCATGTCAGGTTAATTAGTGGTTCTAAATTACCCGTAGGAGTGAATGTGAGGTCCAGGTGGACCCCTGCCTTTCGCCTGTAGACAGCTGGGATAAACTCCAGCACATCCCTGTGACCAGTAGTGGAACATGTCACTGCTGGGCCGGGGGCGGGGCACATGACCGGGCCCTTTAAACCCAATAAAGCTTGTGATTACATCATTTTACAACATACGTACGCCTGCAACAGCGGGGCTTACAAGCATTACTACATTTTTGACACATTGCTTACGTTTTGTAAAATTGGCACAGCGGCCCACATGTTCACGTACAAACATAGATTCAATATAAAATAGCAGAAATACTCACCACTATTGAAAGGTTATACGACGAGCTCATCATCTTGTGCTCGCTGACGTAACCCGACAAAACCCGACATTAACTCTAACAAACCATGAGAACAAAAACATTAGGCTACCTGGCCCCTAATAATAACGTTAGGCTACCTGGTCCCTAATAATAACGTTAGGCTACCTGGCCCCTAACAATAATGTTAGGCTACCTGGCCCCTTACAATAATGTTAGGCTACCTGGCCCCTAACAATAACGTTAGGCTACCTGGTCCCTAATAATAACGTTAGGCTACCTGGCCCCTAACAATAATGTTAGGCTACCTGCCCCTAATAATTAGGCTACCTGGCCCCTAACAATAATGTTAGGCTACCTGGCCCTAATAATAACGTTAGGCTACCTGGCCCCTAACAATAACTGTTAGGGCTACCCTACCTGGTCCCTAATAATAACGTTAGGCTACCTGGCCCCTAACAATAACGTTAGGCTACCTGGCCCCTAAGAATAACGTTAGGCTACCTGGCCCCTAATAATAACGTTAGGCTACCTGGCCCCTAATAATAACGTTAGGCTACCTGGCCCCTAATAATAACGTTAGGCTACCTGGCCCCTAATAATAACGTTAGGTGGTCGGGTTACTCCGATAATAACCACATTAGCAGTTTACAACTAACTCACGTTTTGTTTTCAGTGTCAGTGATTGTGGGTAATTGTACCTGTGAATCTGGCTCCCTGACCGCGCTGAACAACAATGTCAGGTTCATCTCCAGGATTGGGACGAACAAAATACGTGTCCAGCTTTTTAAGTTTCCTTTTCTCCTGCGTTCTTTTTTCCTTTTCTTTGCGTTTTGTTGCTCCACTTTTATGTTTATATGAACTGCCACTCATAATTACATTAATCTTTGATCCACGTAGCCTCCACCGCGTTGACTTTGTTGACTAGTGATTGATGATGACGCTGATGGACGGCTGTTGATGACGATTTTACCCAAAATACATTTGGAGATCTTGTAACTTTGCACATTGTAAAGTTAACTGTGAGAGTGAACATGAAGCCAGCCATGCAGCACAACATTTAATTTACTGTGTTGAATAAACCTACATAACCAAAGTCAGTCTTAAATTTTTTGACCAACCATGATTCATTCTGGCTGGAGTAACCTATATATAAACTCAGACAAAGCGCCACACATTGCGTGCAGAAATTGTTAAATCCACGGATGTGCAAAGTGTAACCGACACTTAGGGAAAGGCCTGTTTCTTCGTCTTTCACTGGGCCCCCCAGGGCCCGGGCCGGGAGAGTACCACCCCCCCCAGTCCCCCCTGACGCTCCGCCGCTGCCTGTGACCCTTCAGAGAATGAAATAGGTATAGATAATGGATGGATGGATATAATATTAAATCCTAATCAAGGATAATATTATTGCGTCACTTCCTGTCGGTGGTTTGAGCGGTGAACTGTCTCTGATTCGTTCAACCTTTTAAAACTTAAACTAAACTCGAGTTAGTAATAACTCAACACTCTTGTTGTAAATTGTAATCTGAGCAGTCGCACGTAGTTTCCGCTTCGCACATTTTCCCTGGGATTCTCACTGCCGCTAATTACCGGTTCTTTAGCGTATTAGCTTCTTAGCATGGCTTCCTCCTCTCCCTCCGTTTCCCCCTCCCACTGCTCAGCGTGTGAAATATTTAGCTTTTCCTCTACCTTCTTTAGTCAGAATGGTAAATGCATAAAGTGTAGTTTATTCACAGCTCTGGAGGCGAGGCTCAGTGAGCTAGAGGCTCGGTTCCACCAACTAGACCATAGTCCATTAGATGCGATAGGTAGCCAGGCTAACGTAGCGGCGGAGCGGCCTAGAGTAGCTTTGGTTAGCAGTTCCCCTGCAGCACCCGAGCAGCCGGCCAGTCAGTGCAGGATTACTCTTCGTTCCTAGAATATCTAAAAGTAGGTTTGGAGGACGGGTCTTCTGGTAGTCTAAACTATAGTGTGTAGGGGCTAATATTTATAGCTACAGTTAGTCTAAACTATAGTGTGTAGATGCTAATAGTTATAGCTACAGTTAGTCTAAACTATAGTGTGTAGGGGCTAATAGTTATAGCTACAGTTAGTCTAAACTATAGTGTGTAGGGGCTAATAGTTATAGCTACAGTTAGTCTAAACTATAGTGTGTAGGGGCTAATAGTTATAGCTACAGTTAGTCTAAACTATAGTGTGTAGGGGCTAATAGTTATAGCTACAGTTAGTCTAAACTATAGTGTGTAGGGGCTAATAGTTATAGCTACAGTTAGTCTAAACTATAGTGTGTAGGGGCTAATAGTTATAGCTACAGTTAGTCTAAACTATAGTGTGTAGGGGCTAATAATTATAGCTACAGTTAGTCTAAACTATAGTGTGTAGGGGCTAATAGTTATAGCTACAGTTAGTCTAAACTATAGTGTGTAGATGCTAATAGTTATAGCCATAGTTATAGTAGCTCAGACTAGAGTAGCTCGTCTTAATCACAGGTTCGTCATAGCTATGCTGCTATAGGCCTACGCTGCAGGGAGACACCAACATGATCTGCTGAGTGGTGTCTCCACTGCTCTTCCCCTTTCCTTCCCTTCCTCCTCCTCCAGCTCATTCATAGTTAATTAGCAGCAGCTCGTTACTGTAACTGTGCTCCATTTTCTTTCCTGTAGTTTGTTGTGCTGTTTTCCCTCCTTTTTTCTCTTTTCTTTCTGTATGTTTTCAGGTCAGAGTTTCCTGAGTTTCATGCTGACCTGCAGTTCCCTCCTCTGTCCATCCCAGCGTTTACCTCCACCTGTGTGTGTAGGTGTGTGTAGGTGTGTTCAGGTTGCCGTGGTGACCGGTGATCTAGTCCTCTGACCAATCATTGGGGGAGTTTCAACTTCTCCAAAGAAGAGGAAACAGTGAAGGTCAGTGGTGAGAGTCCAGTCCCCTGTGGTTCTCCTGAGCTGCTGAGCACCTGTTCAGACCCCCCACCGTTCAGCGTCTCCAGCTGTGGTCTGTCAGTCAGGTAGTCAGTGGTCCAGGTGATGGTGGAGATCATCCAGCTGTGGTCTGTTAGTCAGGTAGTCAGTGATCCAGGTGATGGTGGAGATCATCCAGCTGTGTCTTCTGGAGGGTCTTACATGGTAAAGCAAGTTGAATCGTGTTAAAAGCGCTGCAGAAGTTAAAGAGAACATGATCTTCACAGCTGCCTGCTTTGTCCAGATGACTGGAACTCCTTCGTTTCCAGAGGCGTCGCTGGAATCGGTGACTTCAAGGTGTCCGAGCTCCGTTGGTCCTAAAACACTCCAGTACTCTCCAGAACTGGGCTTTGAGTCAAGCGTTAAACCTTGAATGTCTATTTATTTTATTTATTTATTCATTTAAAGGACAATGTGGAGGTACATTAAAAAGATGGCTGCACCAGAGTTAGCCACAAGCTAACTTCCATCTGTAGTCCTTGACAAACAAAAATAGTACACATTAGGGTTTACAATAATGACAGTATTCAAATGCAAATACAAGAAACAGACTATTGTACAATGTCATGAAACCACAATAAAAAGTTAACATTTAAAGGGCTTAGTGCCAGTAAAAATGTCCCACACCTACAAACTGGCAGCAGATGCAGATGATCAACTTAACCCCTTCAGTCCCACGGAGGCATCGGGGGGGCTCTTAGACTTCACACATGGATTCTGGATTTTAGTTTTGATTTTGTTTCAGACGGAAGGACCACGTCTAATCGGTGTGTTTAAATAATTGTAACACCTGGTGAGGATCACAGGTGTTCAGGTGTCCTGATACACCTGAAAGAGCTGCGTTCCTTGTTTTCCTCGAGCCAGTCGAGGGCGTTTCAGGAACGTATGCGTGCGTGCACGGAGGAGGATTTACGGGCAACTTAACGGTATTCTCAGCTCTCTAGATAAATACACACCCCCACATGCAGACATACACTTGAAGAGACTGTATTGATTATGATGAGTCCTTCATCCTTTCAGGTTATTAAATTATTGATCAGAGACAGAGACTTTTAATGGAATCCAAATGTCACGGAGGGTCTATGTGTGTAAATGTGTGTGTGTGTGAAAGACTAGCTAGCATGTAATGACAGAGACAAGCGTTAATGATCAGCCACCTTGTTGTTCAGTCCTGTTACCCCCCCCCCCCCCCCCCCTCTGTGCGGGTCACATGTTAAGGCGCTGGATGTGACCCGGCTGTGAAAGAAGAGGAGGCGCCGCCGTGTTCACAGCTCTGGACGGACCAACAACCATGAAGACAGACGCTATTGTCCCTTCGTCCCGTCTCTTGCTGAGCCTCTCTTCTTGTTCTGCTCGTCGTCCTGCTGGTTTTCCTATCGAGTCTCTCGCTATCACGACTACAATCAACCATGAACTATCAAAACTACTCCGCCAGTCCAGGCACAGAGAATAAATCAGGACTGTACAAACTTTCCTCCTGAAAATGAAACGATCTGCACAGCAACGATGCAGAATCTCCTAATCTGAAGACCGCCTACATGGCAGGAGGAAGATCATTTATTCACAGCAGGCCTTCGTAGTATTTACCTTAATTTTCCTCAGGCGCCCAACCAAGGTAGTTCAGGTGTGGAGAAGGAAAGGAGCCTCAAGTTATTCATAGACCAGGCAAGAGGCGAAACGGCTACACTCTGCTTAATTTACCAGCTGGATGGCCTTGCTTTCCTTTGAGGGGGAGAAACTAAATCAAATGTGCAATGAAGAACTCCAAACCTTGCATTTTATAGACTGTGTTCTTTATAGTAATTGTACATTCAAATTTGAGCTTGAGCCTTTAAGTCTAGTTATCATAGGACAGCTATACTATGATGCAATGATTGTAGGACAAAAAGCACCGGTGAATGATGGGTAATTTTATTATAGACACTGAATACAACCAGATCATTTTACATCCAGTCAAGTCAAAATATGGGTCCAGAGTATTTTTTCTCAGAGATGCAACAGACAGAAAACAGCTGCTATATCTTCACATTTAAAGACCGGAGCGTCTGTTTTAAACTGTTACTTATAATTTACATGTCATTAGTTTCAGCGCTGCTATCGAGTATAACCCATTTATTATGCTGCAGTCGCTCCAGGGTTGGCTATATTTAAGTTAATGGCCTTACATGAACAAAATACAAACCGCTTCCACAAAAGCTCTGAAGTGTTTTACTAATGTAAAAGAAATAAAGAAAAACCCTTATTTAACAGACACAAATATAAATACCAGGAGGTGTTTTACTGATGACTTGATCACGTCATTTCAGCCTTCATTTAAACTCTACTTTTGTAATGTTAAAAATTCATTCTGAGGCCTAAACTTGCTAAAACAGCTGCGTCATGCTGTCGTGACTTCTAGCCTCAAATCTTACCGATCTGAGGCCGACGGTTGTTACGGTTCTGGTTCTGGTTCTGGTTCTGGTTCTGGCTCCGTCCAGTAGCTGAGTTTTGACGTCCAGACAGATCTCAAGGTTTCTCTGTTTTCCACTTGTCGTTTAGATAAACTGTCCGTTCTTTCTGTCTTTGTCATTCTGAACGATTCACCGTTCTGTAACGACCTCGCTCTGAATCTGCAGACTTAGAGGATAAACTCGTTTTGCAGCTCCGTCGTTTGTCAGCGTCTTGTTTAACAACCGAATTGACCGCTTCACCAGCGCACAATAATAATAATTCTTACGAGTGAGAATATGTCCAAAATTATCTTCTTCTTTTTTTTTGCAACTTTGTTGTAAAAAATTAATTTTTTCATAAAAAGTTTCACAAATTTGTGACCTCTGAATTAAGATATAACTTTGTTACAAAATTGCAGAAAATGTTTATAGATGCAACTTTATATCTTATAATCTTTACATTTTGCCATGAAAATCAAATATTTTTCACTTTTTAACTCTATATTGAAACTTTTGCTACAAAGTTTCCTTTTATCAAAATTTGCAGCCTTTTGGTATAAAATTTCAACGGCCAAACTTTTTTGTTAAAATTACAAATTTTGTGACAACTTTGTGGTAAAAGGTTAGTTTTTGTCATAAAATCTAAAATTTTTACAAAATTATGACTTTTTGACATCAAATCTCAAAATTTACAAAACAATTTTTTTGACCAAAAAAATTCTAGATTTTTTTTATTGCCACTATTGCACATTTTTGTTGTAAATATCAAAAAAATTGTTTTAAAAAATCAGCTTTTTGAATTAATATGGACACTTAACTTCCCAATTGCTTTTTAATATCCCCTTTTTCTTTAAATTTAGATTTCCAACTTTGTCGTCAAAAACTGTGAATTTCACGACTTTTTGACATAAAATCTGATTTTGTCATAAAAATTACAAGTTTTCTGAAATCGTGAATTAATGTCAAAAATTTTCAACTTTTTTGTTTCAATTTTTTTGTTTCAACTTTTTGACGTCGGCCCGCTGCGACGCTGAAACAGCTCCTCAGGTGGCCCCGCAGAAACGACACCCGTCCAGCCAGAGAGCGAAGGGGGAGGAGCCTGAGCGTCCAAATTCTCATTTAACAATGGTGTCCCCGGGTTTTTAATTTGTTTTTTTTTTGCGTTTTGTCTGCTGGTCATTCGCTGCGATCCTGGATCGGGGGAGACTTGGCTCCTCTTGGTTCATAAGTTCATTAGCCTTGGAAACCCGGCCTCGTGAAGGGCTGATCGGTGGCGACTGGTCGGTGGCGACTGCTTGGTGGCGGCTGGACGGTGGCGGCTGCTCGGTGGCGACTGCTCGGTGGCGGCTGCTCGGTGGGGGCTGGTCGGTGGCGACTGCTCGGTGGGGGCTGGTCGGTGGCGACTGCTCGGTGGCGGCTGGTCGGTGGCGACTGGTCGGTGGGGGCTGGTCGGTGGCGACTGGTCGGTGGGGCTGCTCGGTGGCGACTGCTCGGTGGCGCTGGTCGGTGGCGGCTGGTCGGTGGCGACTGGTCGGTGGGGGCTGGTCGGTGGCGACTGCTCGGTGGCGGCTGGTCGGTGGCGACTGCTCGGTGGCGGCTGGTCGGTGGCGGTGGGGGCTGGTCGGTGGCGACTGCTCGGTGGCGGCTGGTCGGTGGCGACTGCTCGGTGGGGGCTGGTCGGTGGCGACTGCTCGGTGGGGGCTGGTCGGTGGCGACTGGTCGGTGGCGACTGCTCGGTGGCGGCTGATCGGTGGCGGCTGCTCGGTGGCGACTGGTCGGTGGCGACTGCTCGGTGGCGGCTGATCGGTGGCGGCTGCTCGGTGGCGGACTGGTCGGTGGCGACTGCTCGGTGGCGGCTGATCGGTGGCGACTGGTCGGTGGCGACTGCTCGGTGGCGACTGCTCGGTGGCGACTGCTCGGTGGCGGCTGGTCGGTGGCGGCTGGACGGTGGCTCCGTCCAAGGTTCTGTCCAAGGCTCCGTCCAAGGCTCCGTCCAAGGCTCCGTCCAAGGTTCTGTCCAAGGCTCCGTCCAAGGCTCCGTCCAAGTCTCTGTCCAAGGTTCCGTCCAAGGCTCCGTCCAAGGCTCCGTCCAAGGTTCCGTCCAAGGCTCCGTTCAAGGCTCCGTCCAAGGCTCCGTCCAAGGCTCCGTTCAAGGCTCCGTCCAAGGCTCAGTCCAAGGTTCCGTCCAAGGCTCCGTTCAAGGCTCCGTCCAAGGCTCCGTCCAAGGCTTTGTACAAGTCTCCGTCCAAGGCTCCGTCCAGGGTTCTGTCCAAGGCTCCGTCCAAGGCTCCGTCCAAGGCTCCTCCCAAGGCTCCGTCCAAGGCTCTGTCCAAGGCTCCGTCCAAGGCTCCATCCAAGGTTCCGTCCAAGGCTCCGTTCAAGACTCCGTCCAAGGCTCCTCCCAAGGCTCCGTCCAAGGCTCTGTCCAAGGCTCCGTCCAAGGCTCCGTCCAAGTCTCTCTCCAAGGTCCGTCAAGGCTCCGTCCAAGGCTCCGTCCAAGGTCCGTCAAGGCTCCGTCCAAGGCTTCCGTCCAAGGCTCCGTCCAAGGCTCCGTCAAGGCTCCGTTCCAAGGCTCCGTCCAAGGCTCCGTTCAAGGCTCCGTCCAAGGCTCAGTCCAAGGTTCCGTCCAAGGCTCCGTTCAAGGCTCCGTCCAAGGCTCCGTCCAAGGCTTTGTACAAGTCTCCGTCCAAGGCTCCGTCCAGGGTTCTGTCCAAGGCTCCGTCCAAGGCTCCGTCCAAGGCTCCTCCCAAGGCTCCGTCCAAGGCTCTGTCCAAGGCTCCATCCAAGGCTCTGTCCAAGGCTCCGTCCAAGGCTCCGTCCAAGGTTCCGTCCAAGGCTCCGTTCAAGACTCCGTCCAAGGCTCCTCCCAAGGCTCCGTCCAAGGCTCCTCCCAAGGCTCCGTCCAAGGCTCTGTCCAAGGCTCCGTCCAAGGCTCTGTCCAAGGCTCCGTCCAAGGCTCCGTCCAAGGTTCCGTCCAAGGCTCCGTTCAAGACTCCGTCCAAGGCTCCTCCCAAGGCTCCGTCCAAGGCTCCTCCCAAGGCTCCGTCCAAGGCTCTGTCCAAGGCTCCGTCCAAGGCTCCGTCCAAGGTTCCGTCCAAGGCTCCGTTCTCCGCCAAGGCTCCGTCCAAGGCTCCGTCCAAGGCTCCGTCCAAGGCTCCGTCCCAAGGCTCCGTCCAAGGCTCCGTCCAAGGCTCCAAGGCTCCTCCAAGGCTCCGTCCAAGGCTCCTCCAAGGCTCCGTCCAAGGCCAAGGTCGTCCAAGGCTCCGTCCAAGGCTCCGTCCAAGGTCTCCGTCCAAGGCTCCGTCCAGGGTTTCTGTCCAAGGCTCCGTCCAAGGCTCCCTTCCGTCCAAGGCTCCGTCCAAGCTCCGTCCAAGGCTCCTCCCAAGGCTCCGTCCAAGGCTCCGTCCAAGGCTCCATCCAAGGTTCCGTCCAAGGCTCCGTTCAAGACTCCGTCCAAGGCTCCTCCCAAGGCTCCGTCCAAGGCTCTGTCCAAGGCTCCGTCCAAGGCTCCGTCCAAGTCTCCGTCCAAGGTTCCGTCCAAGGCTCCGTCCAAGGCTCCGTCCAAGGTTCCAAGTCAAGGCTCCGTCCAAGGCTCCCGTCCAAGGCTCCGTCCAAGGCTCCAAGGCTCCGTCCAAGGCTCCGTCCAAGGCTCCGTCAAGGCTCCGTCAAGGCTCCGTCCAAGGCTCAGTCCAAGGTTTCCGTCCAAGGCTCCGTTCAAGGCTCCGTCCAAGGCTCCGTCCAAGGCTTTGTACAAGTCTCCGTCCAAGGCTCCGTCCAGGGTTCTGTCCAAGGCTCCGTCCAAGGCTCCGTCCAAGGCTCCTCCCAAGGCTCCGTCCAAGGCTCTGTCCAAGGCTCCATCCAAGGCTCTGTCCAAGGCTCCGTCCAAGGCTCCGTCCAAGGTTCCGTCCAAGGCTCCGTTCAAGACTCCGTCCAAGGCTCCTCCCAAGGCTCCGTCCAAGGCTCCTCCCAAGGCTCCGTCCAAGGCTCTGTCCAAGGCTCCGTCCAAGGCTCTGTCAAGGCTCCGTCCAAGGCTCCGTCCAAGGTTCCGTCCAAGGCTCCGTTCAAGACTCCGTCCAAGTCCAAGGCTCCTCCCAAGGCTCCGTCCAAGGCTCCTCCCAAGGCTCCGTCCAAGGCTCTGTCCAAGGCTCCGTCCAAGGCTCCGTCCAAGGTTCCGTCCAAGGCTCCGTTCAAGACTCCGTCCAAGGCTCCTCCCAAGGCTCCGTCCAAGGCTCCGTCCAAGGCTCCGTCCAAGGCTCTGTCCAAGGCTCCTTCCAAGGCTCCGTCCAAGGCTCCGTCCAAGGTTCTGTCCAAGGCTCCGTCCAAGACTCCGTCCAAGGCTCCATCCAAGGCTCTGTCCAAGGCTCCGTCCAAGGTTCTGTCCAAGGCTCTGTCCAAATCGCTCCAGCTCCAACACACCTTTCGTCCCCCACCTGTCCTGCATCAGGCTCAACGGGCCTCTTATCCCTGAGCTGAGGGGGCGTGGCCAGTCAGCACTGCTGTTCCACATCCTGATTATATAATTACAGTCGACACCCAAATTATGCTATAATGCCATTGTTGAGGGCACAAGCCAAACAAACAAAACAAAAAAAAAACAGCAAGTCAATCAATCATTAAGCAATTAAAGATTCAATAAAATCAGGATATTAGTCAGACTGACATGGACAGCAGTGGTTCTGGTTTGGTTCTGGTGTGGACAGCAGTGGTTCTGGTTTGGACAGCAGTGGTTCTGGTTTGGTTCTGGTGTGAACAGCAGTGGTTCTGGTTTGGACAGCAGTGGTTCTGGTTTGGTTCTGGTGTAGACAGTAGTGGTCCACTCCTCTGCTCTATTTCACCTCTCTCTCTGCTCTTCCAGTTTCAGATGGTAGATGGTTCCAGTAAATAAAGCGCCTCCGTCTATTTTCTGGATGTATTTCATTTCCCGCCTCTGTGGGAGTCTGATCACATCCAGGCGACGTGTTAAAGCAGGTGGAGATGAACCTGCAGGCCTGATGTTTCTGCAGCATCGTCAGATTCAGCGCGGGGGTGTGGGGGGTGGGGGGGGGGGGGGCAGTGTGGAAGACAGAGAGGCTCTTAGGTGAATTGTTTTGTTGGATTAATGCTGAGGGTAAATAAAGAGGAATCGGAGGTGTCTATGCTCTGATGAGCTCCATCACTCCAGAGACTTAATGAAATCAGCAGCTCTTCATATTTCACCCGACCACACAATCTGATTAAGACCAAACACAGACACATGGACCTCCACGCACCAGGACCAGGACCAGAACCAGAACCAGAACCAGGACCTCCACGCACCTGAACCAGGACCAGAACCAGAACCAGGACCAGTACCAGTACCTCCACGCACCTGAACCAGAACCAGAACCAGAACCAGGACCAGTACCAGTACCTCCACGCACCAGAACCAGGACCAGAACCAGGACCAGAACCAGGACCAGAACCAGGACCAGAACCAGAACCAGAACCAGGACCAGAACCAGAACCAGGACCAGTACCAGGACCTCCACGCACCAGAACCAGGACCAGTACCAGAACCAGAACCAGGACCTCCACGCACCAGAACCAGGACCAGAACCAGGACCTCCACGCACCAGAAGCAGGACCAGTACCAGAACCAGAACCAGGACCTCCACGCACCAGAACCAGGACCAGAACCAGGACCTCCACGCACCAGAACCAGGACCAGTACCAGAACCAGAACCAGGACCTCCACGCACCAGAACCAGGACCAGAACCAGGACCACCAGACCCAGACCAGAACCAGACCAGAACCAGACCCCACCACCAGAACCAGGACCAGAACCAGGACCTCCACGCACCAGAACCAGGACCAGAACCAGGACCTCCACGCACCAGAACCAGGACCAGTACCAGAACCAGAACCAGGACCTCCACGCACCAGAACCAGGACCAGAACCAGGACCAGGACCTCCACGCACCTGTACATCAGAACTGTAGACGTACAGCCTGCAGTCATCGACAGAACTGGTCCTGGTCCTGGTACTGGTACTGGTACTGGTCCTGGTTCTGGTCCTGGTCCTGGTCCTGGTCCTGGTACTGGTCCTGGTCCTGGTTCTGGTCCTGGTCCTGGTCCTGGTCCTGGTTCTGGTCCTGGTTCTGGTCCTGGTTCCCCATCCCCGGTAATAATTACCTCTAAAATGATCTGTCTTTCATCAAACTGGTGTCTCCTCCAGTAATTTTAGTCTCATCCTGAGAAGCCTCTGTTTTAACCGGAATGTTCTCCTCTTTCTGTGGGAACTTCTTCATTTTTCTTCCAGTTGAGCGTCAGCTCAGTGTGAAAATCTGTTAAAACAGCTTTTGTGTTATTTATGGGAAGGTTTTCTAACCAGTGACTTCATGCTTTATTTTCTGCCTGTTCTTTTCTGGAAAGTTCTGCATCAACTCAGGCCTCGGGCCAGGACCTGTGGAAGACCGCCAGGACCTGTGGAAGACCGCCAGGACCTGTGGTGGACGGCCAGGACCTGTGGAAGACCGCCAGGATCTGTGGAAGACCGCCAGGACCTGTGGAAGACCGCCAGGACCTGTGGTGGACGGCCAGGACCTACCGAAGACCGCCAGGTCTTGTGGAGGACTGCCAGGACCCGTGGAAGACCGCCGTGACCTGTGGAAGACCACCGTGACCTGTGGAAGACCGCCATGACCCGTGGAAGACCGCCGTGACCTGTGGAAGACCGTCAGGACCTGTGGAAGACCGCCGTGACCTGTGGAAGACCGTCATGACCTGTGGAGGACCGCCAGGACCTGCCGAAGACCGCCAGGTCTTGTGGAGGACTGCCAGGACCTGTGGAGGACCGTCAGGACCTGTGGTGGATGGCCAGGACCTACCGAAGACCACCAGGTCTTGTGGAGGACTGCCAGGACCCGTGGAAGACCTCCATGACCTGTGGAAGTCCGCCAGGTCCTGTGGAAGACCGCCATGACCTGTGGAAGACCGTCAGGACCTGTGGAAGACCGTCAGGACCTGTGGAAGACCGTCAGGACCTGTGGAAGACCGCCAGGACCTGTGGAAGACCGCTGTGACCTGTGGAAGACCCCCGTGACCTGTGGAAGACCGCCAAGACCTGTGGAAGACCGCCATGACCTGTGGAAGACCGCCATGACCTGTGGAAGACCGTCAGGACCTGTGGAAGACCGCCAGGACCCGTGGAAGACTGTCATGACCTGTGGAGGACCGCCAGGACCTGCTGAAGACTGCCAGGTCTTGTGGAGGACTGCCAGGACCTGTGGAGGACTGCCAGGACCCGTGGAAGACCTCCATGACCTGTGGAAGTCCGCCATGACCTGTGGAAGACCGCCAGGTCCTGTGGAAGACCGCCATGACCTGTGGAAGACCGTCAGGACCTGTGGAAGACCGCCAGGACCTGTGGAAGACCGCTGTGACCTGTGGAAGACCGCCAGGACCTGTGGAAGACCGCTGTGACCTGTGGAAGACCCCCGTGACCTGTGGAAGACCGCCAAGACCTGTGGAAGACCGTCAGGACCTGTGGAAGACCGCCATGACCTGTGGAAGACCGTCAGGACCTGTGGAAGACCGCCAGGACCCGTGGAAGACCGCCATGACCTGTGGAAGACCGTCAGGACCTGTGGAAGACCGCCATGACCTGTGGAAGACTGCCAGGACCTGTGGAAGAATCGAATCACATAGTCGTGTTTACATTCCGGTCTCAATAAACATATTTATCAATGCGTCTTCCCTCTTGTGGTGTTCCTGCGTATTTACTGACCAGCAGCTATCTGGTCTCCATGGAAACAGTCCATTATAGTTGCTGTTTTCTCCTGTTCCTTCCCAACGCTGACTGGCCTGCAGCTGTAGCTTCTTTCCAGGGGGCTAGCTTAGGCTAGCTTATCCAGCTAGTCTTGGTTAGCCTTCTTACTGGGGGGCTAGCTTAGGCTAGCTTATCCAGGTAGTCTTGGTTAGCCTTCTTTCCGGGGGGCTAGCTTAGGCTTGCTTATCCAGCTAGTCTTGGTTAGCCTTCTTTCCAGGGGGCTAGCTTAGGTTAGCTTATCCAGCTAGTCTTGGTTAGCCTTCTTACCAGGGGGCTAGCTTAGGCTAGCTTATCCAGGTAGTCTTGGTTAGCCTTCTTTCCAGGGGGCTAGCTTAGGCTAGCTTATCCAGCTAGTCTTGGTTAGCCTTCTTTCCAGGGGGCTAGCTTAGGCTAGCTTATCCAGCTAGTCTTGGTTAGCCTTCTTTCCAGGGGGCTAGCTTAGGCTAGCTTATCCAGCTAGTCTTGGTTAGCCTTCTTTCCAGGGGGCTAGCTTAGGCTAGCTTATCCAGCTAGTCTTGGTTAGCTTCTCTTACCAGGGGGCTAGCTTAGGCTAGCTTATCCAGCTAGTCTTGGTTAGCCTTCTTTCCAGGGGGCTAGCTTAGGCTAGCTTATCCAGCTAGTCTTGGTTAGCTTCTCTTACCAGGGGGCTAGCTTAGGCTAGCTTATCCAGCTAGTCTTGGTTAGCTTCTCTTAGCTAGCTTAGGGGGGGGGCTAGCTTAGGCTAGCTTATCCAGCTAGTCTTGGTTAGCCTTCTTACCATGGGGCTAGCTTTGGCTTTTTTGCGATTGTTGTTGTACGGTGGAGCGAAGTGAATAGATTTTAAAATGTTTATGAGGAAAAAAAATTACAAACACGAAAACGAAGGACGTTCTTTACAATATTATAGTTAATTTTCGTTCGTTTTATAAACACATAATACAGTTTCAGTTAGTTACCATTTTTTTTTTTAAAACTCTCGTTTTTATTTTATTTCAGTTAACGGAAATGTTTTTTCAGTTCTAGTTTTCGTTATTTAGTTCGTTTTCGTTAACGATAATAACCTTGCTGCAGGTGTGGGGGATCATCCTGACCTCAGCAGGTCACCTGGCTGACTCACAAACTCCCTCCACTGAGTTTTACACCATCGATTGATTTTTGTGCCAATATAACACAATAAATAAAAGTAGAATATGGTGAGAAGCTGTAACATTAGATAAAGTTTAGATTCTTTGCCACTTTAGACACTGTAGTTAGTAAAAGCTACAACTGTTACAGCCGAGATCATCAAACATTAACTACAGCTGATATTCTCTCTTCTACATCTAAACACAAACATCTCTAAGTTCTGTGTAAAAACTAAAAACACACCTTTCTACTGTTTCACTGCTTTTTCTGTTTTTAAGCTTTTTAAAGAGTCACCGTCAGTCTCATAAGGATTTTATTACAACATTTATTACAACAGTGTAAATGTTATCAATTAAACGAAAAAGAGATCTCTGAATTCATCCGAGGACATCTGAGGCTTTTTCTCTCCCAAAACTAGACTTGTTGCCGTCAAAGATTCATACTGAGATAAAGAAAACATGCAGCATTACGTTCAACAAAGCGGTCATGGATGGGAGCAGGTAAAAGAAATAAAGGTTTCAGCTGCAGCTCTGAGACTCTGAAACCATTTCTGTCTCTGATATCAGCTGATTAAAACCACCTGCTCTCACTGGAAAATGTGAAATAATTACAAAACCCAAGACTTTATATCCATGCAGATGAAACTGAACGTTGCCACACAGCACAGGTGTGAAGGTCATGGAGGTGAGGCGGGGGGGTACCTGGCAGAGGTACAGGGACATTTGGAGACATGACATCCATGATGGTTTTATACCACAACTAAGGGTGAATTCCAATTCCTCCCTTAACCCTCAATCTCAACCCGATTCTTAGAAAGTCAAATTGAGAGATGAGTTTGAGGCTGTATCGCCCTCTACATTGAGATTTTCTGACACCACCCTTGGTAGTAAGGGCTACCCAGAAGGCACTGGGTAATTTAGCCAAGACGTCTTCGAAAAGAATGGTGACAAAAAAAGCTAGCTACAAATGTAAGTATCTTCGTATATCTTAAAGATATAAATGTTACGAAACCATTTTATTGTCTTTGTTTTAGACTTTTTTCATGGATTAACATCGTTGTTGCGTAATATTTATTTTTTTACTTTACGATGTTTGCCGTCAGCGAGTTCCAGTCGCCGGCGGGTCCCGGTCGTCTTCACGTTACTTGTATACCTTGTTGTGTAGCGACGGAGGACTGAATAATGTTTCCTCTATTGTGTTATTTGCTAATATTATTTAGAGAATATACAGCGCTCTTTTCAATGTTATCCCTGAGTCATTTCAGGAAATACAGAGACAACACGGCTCTGATACATTTCAGTCTGATGACGTAACTGCACTCAAGGGGCGTCCCATTTCTAAGTCACAAGATAACCCTGACACTTACTTTGGAGGGTTGAGATTGAGGGTTAAAAATTGAGGGTTAAGAGAGGAATTGGAATTCACCCTTAGTCCTCTTCTGTTCCTGACTTTAGCCAAGCAGACATTTTGTTAAACAGCTATAAAACTGTGACTTGAGTGAAAGTCCCCCTAAATCAGCAGTGACTGGGATGGACGGCCCAGCCTGGTTCTGGTTCTTCTGGCAGCACCAGCACCCAAATCTTTTTTTTTTTTTTTTTTAATTTAAAGATTTTTTTGGCTCTAGTGGCCTTTATTGAAAGTAGAGAGACAGGAAGGGGGGCAGAGAGAATGGGGAAGACACGCAGGAAAGAGTTGCTGAGCTGGGAATCGAACTCACGACCAGCCGCACGAGGACTGTAGCCTCTGTATATGGCCGCCTGCCCTAACCACTGTCCCACCGGGGCTGCCCACCCAAATCTTTTAAAGAAACAGACACCCCCCTTTGGACTGTTAAATTTCCTGCATTGCACACCTCTGAGGTGGAAACCAGCAGATCTGAGGTGGAAACCAGCAGATCTGAGGTGGAAACCAGCAGATCTGAGGTGGAAACCAGCAGATCTGAGGTGGAAACCAGCAGATCTGAGGTGGAAACCAGCAGATCTGAGGTGGAAACCAGCAGATCTGAGGTGGAAACCAGCAGATCTGAGGTGGAAACCAGCAGATCTGAGGTGGAAACCAGCAGATCTGAGGAGGAAACCAGCAGATCCCGTGGAGATGGTTGTCGTCCAGCTGGCAGCCCTTTAGTTGCATCTTCCACAACGACATTAAAACATAAAGAAAAACCAGGGAGCATTGTGGGTAAACTGAGCCGAAGCGAGACCAGGACCAGGGTTTCCTGACGACGACACCAAAGACTGAGGAACCTTCAGTGTCTTCTACACATCTGGGTCCACTAGAGACCCACAGGGAGGCTGAACGGGTCGGAGATCTACTGGAACCTGTTAGGGTTACCATGACGATGATGATGGTCGCTCCAGCGTACGGAGCAGATCACCCCAGCGGGGTATGTGTTAGCGTGAGACGATGTCAGAGATGATTCCCCAACGGTGAACAGCTCGACTGCTGAAGGAAACAAAACCAGCAGCTCGACAGAAGAACGAGACGGTTCTGTTTCATCATCGACACATCGCTGATCAGTTATCAATCACACAGACAAACGTTACAGAGAACGTTTCTACAAGCTCCAAAACGTATAAAAATCCCAGACTCTGCAGCTGAGAGCACCTTCACCTGTCGAACACACAACACCTGAGGACACGGTTGTCAAAGAAATGTATGAGTGTAATGGTGTGATGTTGTTGCGCTATATTATGAACAGGAAGTGGAAGCGCACTTTTATTTTGAAAGACAGCACTTTTTCCGTCAGTTATTCTTCTTTTTTTTTTCTTCATTCCTTCAAATGTTATTAATGTTATAAAGAATTGTGTGTTTAAATATGTTCATTGTTATGTTTGAAATGCTGTAAAATCCTGTGAAAAGGTCCGAGAAATACCGGAAGTAGGCTCCATATTTTATTTATTTTTTAACTTCTTTCTCTTAATCGGGACTCTTCCAAGAGAGAGCAGGGAGAGCACATTCTCAGGAAAACCCCTGTTTTTGTTTGCTCTTCTATAAAATGCAGAGAGAAGATTAAAACCGGTTGAGATCAGCCAGAGTGTGTCTTATTCATCCATCAAAAAAAAAATAAATAAAACACAACGCAGAGTTAGACCCACTACATGAGTGAAAACCTTGGTTGGTTGTAGGAGGTCCCTTTGTGATAAAATAACATTTCAGCTCAAGGATTCAACTGCAATAAAGAGCAAATAAATACGTAGCTGAGGCAGAAACAGATGATCAACGTTGAAGGAGACAGCAGCAGTTTCCATCAGTGACGTGCGGTCAGGTGAGGAAAGAAAGAAATGAAAAAAATATATATATATTTTATATTTATCAATTGATTTGTACTATAAAGTAATTTTCCATTTAACTTCACCATTTTTAGATTATTTTTTATTCAAAATCACCGAATTTTCACATTTACCATTCAAATACTGAGAAGATGCGGGCGGTGAGGCAGCACCCCGCTGAGCCTCACCATGGATTGCGCAATGACTCGGCTAACTGTGCTGCCATGCTATGTAGTGAGACCAGATCGCCGTCTCTTTGTATGTCACTATTAAAATGTTCAAACACGTTTGCTATATGAAATAAGTTTCCAGAGTTTAGCTGATTTATATTGTAAATGACCCCAATTCATTGTGGTTAAAAGAGTTAAAAGTTTTATTTTGAAATGTATTTACGTTCTTACATTGCCATTTCCGGTGAAAAAGGGAAGTTTTATTTTGAAGGGTCACAGAATGCATATAGCGAGAGAAGGTAAAAAACGTAAACAGTATAGACAGTACGAAGTACGGGGAGAGTGATAAAAAAAAGTCATAAACGAACGGGAGAGTAAAGTGTTGGAAGGAGTTTAGCTCCAGTCGAGAGTGGCAACAAGGTATTCTAATTACATTTATTCGTGGCCGCAAATTTCATATTCATATTTAATTTCATATTGTTAGAATGGTACTGTATTATTTGCTAAGCTAATGTGCTATTTGTCTTGTGTTTATTTTCTGTTTAGCTCTTACGTTGGTCTATGCACTGCATCCTTCATTAAAAGAAAGTTGACCATCAATCATGGCTTACACTTATTTCGACTGGTACGCTACATATATAATGAAACTATATGTGTGTAATGTGTTTCTTGTGCCGGCGCGATCATAAAACGGCTGAGAAGAGGCGCGGGGTGAGGCACGCACTTCTCCTGCCTCACGTTAGGGGGCGCTAGTGAGCACAGGGATTCTTCTGGCGACACACTGGCTGCAGAATAAGTGACAGCAAGCGCCGTCACTTATTCTGCAGAAGGAGCGGCGCATGGACTTCATTTATAAGTAAAGGTAAGACCATAATAACTTTTTTTTTTAAATTAAATGTGCTTTTTTGAGCGCTACAGTTTGTATGTGTAAAGCATTTATATGTGAATGACGATAGGAGGTTTTAAACATAAACAGTTAACTGTTCTGGAGGGTCCATATGCTTGTAAATCTGATCAGCGCCTCACCAGCCATGAATCTCAGCGCACGTCACTGGTTTCCAGTAACCTTTGACTCAACCAGAACCCAACGGAAACAAAGACGGTGATTTCCTTCATCAGCGACGGAGACAGAACAGAAAAGAGAATAGACACAGTTCTCAACGCGGCTCATAAACTCAACAAAATAAACACAGTTTAGTGACAGAATCACTTTTAAAGCTCTGGAGATAAATCCAACCAACACTCCACAGATGTCTTTTTGTCCCAGTCAACACCACGATGACGTACTTTCTTCGTGTAACATTTGCATTTCAAAGATGTAAAGACGTAAACATCCTCTAGGTGACGCTAGCGGGGCTTTTCACTTCGAGTCCTGTTTATTTATTATTATTGATCACAAACCGTATTGCGTTTTGCAGGTCTCAGCCAATTCCATCCCAGTGCTTTCTGCAGAGTGGAGCTGAATTAGAACTGGGGGGGGGGGGGGGGGGGGCAGCAGGAGTGATGGGGGGGGGGGGGGGGGGGGGGTACAGCTCCATTAAGACAACAGTTAAAGTAGCGGTGACTACAGTTATTAGTCAGCAGTGAGGACAGCGCCAGACATGTGACCACGTCCTCCATCCCTGAGCCTGAACGCCGCTGTAGTTGTATCAGCAATCACGCTTCTACCTGTGGAGATGTCGTTTTCCCGCCCCGAGGATGATGACTTGTTTCTGCCGCGGTGATGAGGAGCGTACCTGCGGCGGCGGCGTCTCTACTCGGGATGGAAAGAAGACACGCTGTGAGAATTGCATTTCCACCTGACTGACTGCGGCAGATTTCATCACGACGCTGGCTGTGTGCAGTTACAGCCGGCGTTAAGGGGCTTTTCCTTTTCCAACTGAAATATTCTCTTACATGGAAAACATAATAACATAAAAACATAACATATTAATATCTGGTTAAAACACAACCACGTAAACTTTTTCTCACTTTCCTCTATTTATTGCTTTCTGTGATCTCTGAGGGCTTAAACGCAGCGGGCCATCAGCTCTTAATGATGAAAGACAAACCCAACCGCTGTGCACTTCAGCTACTGCTTTACTGTTACTGTAATGAGACTGAACAGGCTGTGTGTGTGTGTGTGTGTGCGCGCGCACGTGTGTGTTTGTGTGTGTGTGTGTGTGGCCACATTCTGTTATCATTGTCTAATGGTTAGACTTAAGGGCTCAGATGAAGATTCAATTACTGTGGCCTGTTGTTGTTCACAGTCCATGGAAACACACACACACACACACACACACACACACAGGCAGACACACACACACACATGCAGACACACATACACACACACATACAGGCAGACAAAATCAAGCACACCCGTCCTCACACAACAGCACCAATTTATACACACTGTCACAAAATTACACACACACACTTCATATAATGGCCATAGTTCATTGACTCAATGAAATTTGAATGCCCTCAACACAAAGATAAAGGAGCACGAACACACACACACACACACACACACACACACACACACACACACTCAACAACAAAGTCATTTGAGAACCCTGAAGGAGCAATATCCAAATCTGCCAAAGAGAAAAGAATGATAATTCTATTGAGAGTCAATCTGGGGGCGTTTTGTGATTAGGGTTATTTATTTGCCGCTGCAGTACAGTCAGCAGCACCGCTAACGCTAACGCTAATATCGATCTGTTTTAGGATATGAAAACACCTGCAGGCACCAAATCATTCCTCACACCCCCCCCCCCCCCCCCCATAACACTCATTCAATAGCTCCATCTCAACTTCTCCTCCTCCTCCATCTCTTCACTTCCTCTTTCTCTTCGGCCCGGCTCATATCTTCTTCTCGGATCGGATCGGTCAGCTGAGGGAGGGAGGACCTGTTCTGGTGTTGGACCGGTTGTTCTGGTGTTGGACCGGTTGTTCTGGTGTTGGACCGGTTGTTCTGGTGTTGGACCGGTTGTTTGTGTTGTAGAGGATGATCAAACTAGTTCCCCCTCCTGTGACAACAGAACAACAGATCCAGTTTAAAACAGAACTGGGATGGTTCTGGTTCTGGTTTACTCTGTCTCTGTGTTTCTGCCAGCAGGGAGGTTTTCTGACCCGACTGTCATGAATCCTCTATCTGGACCTGGTTCTGGAACTTCTCTGTTTTTCCCAACAAAATCTTCACATTTTCCAAATGTGAAGATTTTGTAATTAATGAATTCTTAATATGAATTCACCCATTATCAACAACAGGGATCTGGATCTGGATCTGGATCTGGATCTGGATCTGGATCTGGATCTGGATCTGGATCTGGATCTGGATCTGGATCTGGATCTGGATCTGGATCTGGACCTGCATCTGGATCTGGACCTGGATCTGGATCTGGATCTGGATCTGGATCTGGATCTGGATCTGGACCTGCATCTGGATCTGGATGGATCTGGATCTGGATCTGGATCTGGATCTGGACCTGCATCTGGATCTGGATCTGGATCTGGATCTGGATCTGGATCTGGATCTGGACCTGCATCTGGATCTGGATCTGGATCTGGATCTGGATCTGGATCTGGATCTGGATCTGCATCTGGACCTGCATCTGGATCTGGATCTGGATCTGGATCTGATCTGGATCTCTGGATGGATCTGGATCTGGATCTGGACCTGGATCTGGATCTGCATCTGGATCTGGATCTGGATCTGGATCTGGATCTGGACCTGGACCTGCATCTGGACCTGCATCTGGATCTGGATCTGGATCTGGATCTGGACCTGGATCTGGATCTGGATCTGGATGGATCTGGATCTGGATCTGGATCTGGATCTGGATCTGGATGGATCTGGATCTGGATCTGGATCTGGATCTGGATCTGGATCTGGATCTGGATCTGGATCTGATCTGGATCTGGATCTGATCTGATCCTGGATCTGGATCTGGATGGACTGGATCTGGATCTGGATCTGATCTGGATCTGGATCTGGATCTGGATCTGGATCTGGATCTGGATCTGGATCTGGATCTGGATCTGGATCTGGATCTGGATCTGGATCTGGATCTGGATCTGGATCTGGATCTGGATCTGGATCTGGATCTGGATCTGGATCTGGATCTGGATCTGGATCGGATCTGGATCTGCTGGATCTGGATCTCTGGACCTGGATCTGGATCTGCTGATCTGATCTGATCTGGATCTGGATCTGGATCTGGATCTGGATCTGGATCTGGA
Source organism: Hirundichthys speculiger (assembly GCA_018398805.1). NCBI lineage: Eukaryota > Metazoa > Chordata > Actinopteri > Beloniformes > Exocoetidae > Hirundichthys > Hirundichthys speculiger. Next base: position 150,284 of record JAGFBZ010000069.1, on the reverse strand, counting down.
TCTGGATCTGGATCTGGATCTGGAGGATCTGGATCTGGATCTGGATCTGGATCTGGATCTGGATCTGGATCTGGACTGGATCCTGGATCTGGATCTGGATCTGGATCTGGATCTGGATCTGGATCTGGATCTGGATCTGGATCTGGATCTGGACCTGGATCTGGATCTGGATCTGGATCTGGATCTGGATCTGGATCTGGATCTGGATCTGGATCTGGATCTGGATCTGGATCTGGATCTGGATCTGGATGGATCTGGATCTGGATCTGGATCTGGATCTGGATCTGGATCTGGATCTGGATCTGGATCTGGATCTGGATCTGGATCTGGATCTGGATCTGGATCTGGATCTGGATCTGGATCTGGATCTGGACTGGATCTGGATCTGGATCTGGATCTGGATCTGGATCTGGATCTGGATCTGGATCTGGACCTGGATCTGGATCTGGATCTGGATCTGGATCTGGATCTGGATCTGGATCTGGATCTGCATCTGGATCTGGATCTGCTGGACTGGATCTGGACCTGGATCTGCTGGATCTGGATGGATCTGGATCTGGACCTGGATCACTGGACTGGACCTGGATGGTTGGACATGGATGGATGGACTGGATGGAACAAAGATTCACTTAGTTTTTTTCAGCAACTGTAAAACTTTTTCTTTTATTTAAACCAAATTATCTCCAAAGTATTTTTGTGTGAAATAAAGAGCAGCTCTGTGTCATCGTCTGTTTTATTACGTTGTAACCGTTTTAAACGCTGGTCCCTCAACTATCTGGAAATAAAAAGGAAACAGGTATGTTAACTGTGATGGTCACATGATCTCTCCTGGATCATAATAACGTCTGTTCTCAAACGGATCTTCAGATGACCTGAACCAGAACTTTTCTCCATTAAATGGAGGTCCAACCGTGACCCTGCTGGGGAACGTCCACGGTGTTAAAACTGTCAGACCTCCTTTGATTCTGGTTCCTCCGTGTTTCCAGCAGCGCGGCCGCCGGGCTTCAACCACGACTCCATTGTTTGAGTCGTCATGGTAGCAGTGATTGACAGGTGATGCTGTGAGGCACCTGCCAGGTTTGGTTTGGGGGACACTCTGGGCTTTTTAGGATGATTGGCATCCTGAAAATAAAGTTCAGGTTATAAACTTACCCTAATGTTTTACTGGAATGTTTTTTTGGAGAAACCACACGGATGCTCCTCTCTGAGAACAACCGCCACAGAATGAGGTGGATTTTCAAAATAAAATACCACAACAGACGCGTCACCGTGACATCAGCCTGTGGAGGTTGTGTGTCAACAGTTCAGAGGGTTTTTGTTGGGATCCTCTTTTCTCTGTTGCTGGGTTGCTTGAGTGCTCGTGTGTCATGTGGGTGCGTGGACCCTCAGCCCCCCCCCCCCCCCCCCCCCCCCCCCCCCCCCCCCCCCCCCAGGCCCCTGATGCACCTGGCTCGCTCTTGCTTCTTCATCCAGTTTTCCGTTAAATTCCCCGTCCTCCCTCCATCCCAGACAGCTCAGTCTTGGTTTGGTGTTGGACCTCAGGCTCTACATCCTGTCTGGTCTGTTTAGCAGCTTATTCTCGTTTCTGCTTCCTCAGGAATTTCTGTGGCGTCCAGCCCGCCGGTCCAGAAAACAAATCCTCCTGTTTGTGTTGAATACAGACTCGGTCCTGCTGAAGTAGTCCTGGTCCTCGTCTTCAGTCAAAGTGAGACATCAGATAAACATTTTTAAATGAGGAGACTGCCTTCAGGTAAACCTGTAATCTCATGGATCCAGTCGATGAGGCAGAACCTTTAAATGCTCCCTGACACCAGGATGAGGACCATCAGGGTCACCAGCAGCATCTCTGGGCCCCACCACAGAAACATCACACCGGAGCACGTTTTTGCCTTTGATTATAAAACCATTTTAGTAATGAAACAACACAGCTTGACCCCTGACCTCCAAACAAAGACTTTACAGAGGTGACAGTCTTTACAGCAGACGGTTGGTCCAGCGTTTCTCCTTAAAAGCTCCATCAGAGCAGGACAGAGAGCTGTTATCACCATGATGACTGTTATTTTCTCCTAAAGGAGGAGGAGCTCTGTTTTATTAATGTCGTCCAGAGGCAGGCTGTGATTTGCCACAGCAATGATGATAACAGAAATTAAATACTTGCGTCCGTGTAAATTGTGTTTCCGTAGATGTAACTGAGGCAGTGAAATCATCAGGAGCAGTTGTACCAGGTGAAGGGTTGGTGGGTCCAGTGGTGTGGTCAGTCTGTAGTAGGTCCAGGGACAATTAATGTTCCTGTCCCTCCTCGACCACCAACAGTTTCAGACATATCAGAAATAAATTCCCACATCCAACCTTTTCCAGCTTGACACCAGAAACAAAGATCTCCTTGGTTTCCTCCACAGCAAACATCTGGATGAGATCATGCCACAGCTGTACAGACTGACGTGTCTGGCCGTGACTATTCCCACATCCACCACAACTGCTGACCTCTGACCTCTGACCTCAAGAGAATAAAAACGTCTGACAGTAATACGGTGATGCGTAATCTAGAGGTGGAGCCGTTTGTGCACGTCCACATGTGACCAGGTGGACGCACATTTATTCCATTTGGACGCGTTCTTCTACGCGCCGACATGCAGGTTGCGCTTTCTGCAAACTCGGTACCTTGCGATCGCAGGTTTAGGGTAACGGGTGGTCTGAAACTGTACCGAATCCGTATGAAAACCATGACACAAAAAACCGCGGTATGGACCGTACCGTGAGCCACCTGTACCGTTGCACCTATATATATATATATATGTATATATATATATATATATATATATATATATATATATATATAGTAGATATAGATATAGAGAGATATCTATAGAGAGATGTATATATACAGATATAGAGAGATAGAGAGAGATATCTAGAGATATATAGACTAGAGATAGAGAGATAGATATCTATAGAGATAGATCTCAGTATATATATAGATATATCTCTATATATATATATATATATCTATATATACTATATATATATATATATATATATATCTATATATATAAATGCATGGACAGAGAGCGTGCACTGAACTGGTCATTTTTGTCAATGAGTGGTAGATTGATCATGTAGAGATTTTAGGTATTTCATTGTGTCCTCTATTTATTTTTACTTGTATTTTTACATGTATTTACTTTTAAGAACAAAAATGAGGCTGAAAGGTCCTGGTGAAGTGTTTATCTCCTGTTCCCGTAGCAACAACATGCTGCTGTGTCATTGACAAACTCCAGTTGGTGGGGAGGAGACACATTTATCAGTCCGGACAGACACCAGTGATGAGATAAACCTTTAATTACAGCTGTTTTAAATAGATTTTTCTTCTTTTCTTTCTTAAACAGTGGAATTTCCCTGTAACTGTAACTGTAAATAAGAAAAATCTAATTGTATTAAGTCAAAGTTGAGCTGTCAGAGCACAAATGAACTAAATATTGATGTTGAACCGCTCATGTCTGAACCGTATACGTGAACATACGTTGATAAATTAAAGGTTCCTTCTGGTCTGGACCAGGTTCATTAAATGTTAATTAAAGGTTTTAAACCGTTCTTTATTTGGTTGGTTGGTTATCCAGTGAAGACGTTGACGTTCATAAAGGTCCATCCTCATATATAAAACTGGGGTCCATTGGCACATGGTTTATTGCATTTTTAGTTTATTTTAGTTTATAGTTTAATTATAGTTAGTTTATAGAGTTTGTTAGAGGCTTGTCAACAACATCGATGCTGCAAACGTCTGAGTCTGAAAACAGAGATGAGTGAGAACCTGTCGTGGGCTCATCACTGAATGTGGATTTAATGCTGTTTTAGTGATGAAATGTTGTTGTTATTTTTGTTGTTGTTGTTGTTGTTGTTGTTGTTGTTGTTGTGGTTCCTGAGGCCTGCTGAAAGTAGAATTTAGAGAAATCCAAATCCTGCTTTGGTTCCGGCCCGTTCAGGTCCACGAACGCCGGGCCAGTTAGCAGGACGTGACCGGGTCAGTCCGGCTGTAGCTGAGCCTGGAACGTTCAACGCTAACGCACATTTACTGATTTACTGACGACGTGAGGCTTATTTTTCACTAAATTAACAACAGCTTATAACGGAGACGTATGAGATTAAACGAGGGATCAGTAATTAATAAACTTCCAGACAGCAGACTGAACAGGTAACAGCTCAGTTTATGGGATAAACTTAAAGAGATCATCTACAAAACAACAAAACTCTTAATGTAGGTCGTGAAGTTGAGAGGCCCCGACGACACTGGAGTTTAATTTTATGAAGAAAGGTAATAAAATATCAAAGAAGCCTTCCTCAACTTTTATAATTACATCCTAAATGGACTGAATATAATGAGGATCATAAGGCTGAATTACAACTTTCCTGTAAAAACTAAATGTAGACAGGTGAGAGAAAGGTAACAGGAGAGCAGCAGAACCACAAAAGTGGTTATTCTGGTCCGGACCAGAATGAATCTATCCTGGTCCAGACCAGGATAGATTCATCCAGGATAAATCTATCCTTGGATGTGTGTCTAAACTGTTGTCTTCTATAAAGCACATTTGCAGATTCTTCCAAGTCTTTCCAAACAATAGTCACTTATCTGGTATGACTGTATGACTATAACTACACTGATCTAATCAAGAGATCAACAAAAGCATCTAACCCTAACCCCAGACCCCTAACCCGGAACCCCAGACCCCAGACCCCTAACCCCTAACCCTAACCCCAGAGCCCTAACCCGGAACCCCAGACCCCTAACCCGGAACCCCAGACCCCTAACCCGGAACCCCAGACCCCTAACCCTAACCCCAGAGCCCTAACCCGGAACCCCAGACCCCTAACCCGGAACCCCAGACCCCTAACCCTAACCCCAGACCCCTATCCTTAACCCCAGACCCCTAACCCTAACCCCAGAGCCCTAACCCGGAACCCCAGACCCCTAACCCGGAACCCCAGACCCCTAACCCTAACCCCAGACCCCTAACCCCAACCCCAGAGCCCTAACCCGGAACCCCAGACCCCTAACCCTAACCCCAGAGCCCCTAACCCGGAACCCCAGACCCCTAACCCTAACCCCAGACCCCTAACCCTAACCCAGAACCCCTAACCCGGAACCCCAGACCCCTACCCTATCCCCAGACCCCTAACCCCAACCCAGAGCCCTAACCCGGAACCCCAGACCCCTAACCCTAACCCCAGAGCCCTAACCCGGAACCCCAGACCCCTAACCCTAACCCCAGACCCCTATCCCTAACCCCAGACCCCTAACCCGGAACCCCAGACCCCTAACCCTATCCCCAGACCCCTAACCCCAACCCCAGAGCCCTAACCCGGAACCCCAGACCCCTAACCCTAACCCCAGAGCCCTAACCCGGAACCCCAGACCCCTAACCCTAACCCCCAGACCCCTATCCCTAACCCCAGACCCCTAACCCGGAACCCCAGACCCCTAACCCTAACCCCAGACCCCTATCCTTAACCCCAGACCCCTAACCCTAACCCCAGAGCCCTAACCCGGAACCCCAGGCCCCTAACCCTAACCCCAGAGCCCTAACCCGGAACCCCAGACCCCTAACCCAGAACCCCAGACCCCTAACCCTAACCCCAGAGCCCTAACCCGGAAACCCCAGACCCCTAACCCAGAACCCCAGACCCCTAACCCTAACCCCAGAGCCCTAACCCAGAACCCCAGACCCCTAACCCCAACCCCAACCCCAGAGCCCTAACCCAGAACCCCAGACCCCTAACCCTAACCCCAGAGCCCTAACCCGGAACCCCAGACCCCTAACCCTAACCCCAGACCCCTAACCCCAACCCCAGAGCCCTAACCCGGAACCCCAGACCCCTAACCCTAACCCCAGACCCCTAACCCAGAACCCCAGACCCCTAACCCCAGAGCCCTAACCCGGAACCCCAGACCCCTAACCCTAACCCCAGACCCCTATCCTTAACCCAGACCCCTAACCCTAACCCCAGAGCCCTAACCCTAACCCCAGAGCCCTAACCCGGAACCCCAGACCCCTAACCCTAACCCCAGACCCCTAACCCAACCCCAGAGCCCTTAACCCGGAACCCCAGACCCCTAACCCTAACCCCCAGAGCCCTAACCCGGAACCCCAGACCCCTAACCAGAAACCCCAGACCCCTAACCCCAGAGCCCTAACCCGGAACCCCAGACCCCTAACCCTAACCCCAGAGCCCTAACCCGGAACCCCAGAGCCCTAACCCTAACCCCAGACCCCTAACCCTAACCCAGAGCCCTTACCCGGAACCCCAGACCCCTAACCCTAACCCCAGAGCCCTAACCCGGAACCCCAGACCCCTAACCCAGAACCCCAGACCCTAACCCCAGAGCCCTAACCGGAACCCCAGACCCCCTAACCCGGAACCCCAGACCCCTAACCCCCCCAGACCCCTAACCCGGAACCCCAGACCCCTAACCCTAACCCCAGACCCCTATCCTTACCCCACCCCAGAACCCTAACCCTAACCCCAGAGCCCTAACCCGGAACCCCAGACCCCTAACCCTAACCCCAGACCCCTATCCCTAACCCCAGACCCCTAACCCGGAACCCAGACCCCTAACCCTAACCCCCCTATCCTTAACCCCAGACCCCTAACCCTAACCCCAGAGCCTAACCCTAACCCCAGACCCTAACCCGGAACCCCAGACCCCTAACCCTAACCCCAGACCCCTAACCCGGAACCCCAGACCCTAACCCTAACCCTAACCCCTATCCCTAACCCCAGACCCCTAACCCTAACCCCAGAGCCCTAACCCTAACCCATTAGGCAGAGGCAATGAAAAAAGTAAGATTACAAAGGATGTTGAGACTTGTAAAAAAACAAACAGGTAAAGTATAAACAGACTGATGAAGAATGAGATGAGATGATGAAGAAGACAAAAGAATGATTAGGAAGTCATAAAGAGACCATAAAAAGATGAAAGCAGCGGTGCAAACATAGATCTACTGGACGGTCCATGGGTCAAACTGGGGAGGATGGGATGAGTAGATGATGAGATGGAGAGGAAGTCGGGCCTCAGCGAAGTCAGATCCTGTAAATCCTTCCAACCTGTAAATAATTCATAAACACCTCTTTCCATGCTGATGATCCTTTTATTTTATTACTCACATCCGCTACAGACTGTTGACTTGACTCCTGAGCTCAGTGTATTAGTGTATTAGTGTATTAGTGTATTAGTGTAGCGCCCGTACACGTCTGTTTAACACACACCCCCCCCCCCCCCCGTTCTGTCTATCTACCGGTGCTGTTTTATTCTCTGTTCTGATCCAGTCTCCTTGATTTCCTGGTCCTTGAACTCAACATGGTCCATTTAAACTAGACATGATGGCGGCGCGTTCAGGGATGTTTCAGCGTGGTGGACGTAACGGCGGGCCAGACTGGGCTGGACCACTCTGGGCTGGACCGGACTGGGCTGGACCGGACTGGGCTGGATCGGACTGGGTTTGATCGGACTGGGCTGGACCAGACTGGACTGGACCAGACTGGACTGGATCATCTTGGCTGGACCAGACTGGGCTGGATCAGACTGGGCTGTATCGGACTGGGCTGGATCAGACTGGGCTGGACCAGACTGGACTGGACCAGACTGGACTGGACCGGACTGGGCTGGACCAGACTGGACTGGACCAGACTGGACTGGACCAGACTGGGCTGGATCAGACTGGGCTGGACCAGACTGGGCTGGATTAGACTGGGCTGGACCGGACTGGACTGGACCAGACTGGGCTGGACCAGACTGGGCTGGATCAGACTGGGCTGGACCGGACTGGGCTGGACCAGACTGGGGTGGACCAGACTGGGCTGGACCAGACTGGGCTGGACCAGACTGGACTGGACCAGACTGGGCTGGATCAGACTGGGCTGGATCGGACTGGACTGGATCGGACTGGGCTGGATCGGACTGGGCTGGATCAGACTGGGCTGGATCGGACTGGGCTGGACCGGACTGGACTGGTCCGGACTGGGCTGGACCGGACTGGGCTGGATCAGACTGGGCTGGACCAGACTGGGCTGGACCAGACTGGACTGGATCAGACTGGGCTGGACCAGACTGACCAGACTGGGCTGGATCAGACTGGGGTGGACCAGACTGGGCTGGACCGGACTGGGCTGGATCGGACTGGGCTGGATCAGACTGGGCTGGACCGGACTGGGCTGGATCAGACTGGGCTGGACCAGACTGGGCTGGACCAGACTGGGCTGGATCGGACTGGGCTGGACCGGACTGGACTGGACCGGACTGGGCTGGATCAGACTGGGCTGGATCGGACTGGGCTGGATCAGACTGGGCTGGACCAGACTGGGCTGGATCAGACTGGGCTGGATTAGACTGGGCTGGATCAGACTGGGCTGGACCAGACCGGGCTGGACCAGACTGGGCTGGATCAGACTGGACTGGACCGGACCGGGCTGGATCAGACTGGGCTTGACCAGACTGGACTGGATCAGACTGGGCTGGACCGGACTGGGCTGGATCAGACTGGGCTGGACCAGACCGGGCTGGATCAGACCGAGCTGGGCTTTTATTCTTTTAATGACACAAGTTTACCAACCACAGCATCTGACACGGAGGCTTCAAAACTGACAGCTCTAAAACCAGGCTACCCCTTAAATCATGCAGGGATCCGTTTCCTGGAAGACGCTTGTTCAGAACAACCGGTCCGACACCTTTCTGCATTTGGGTTCTGCAGGTCCGACGGTCGGTTGAGTCTCGTGACGCAGCTGGAGAGCTCATCCCTGAAACGGAAAAAGCTTCAGTCCCGAGCAGGCGAACAAAGAAAGTGAAGCGTCAGAGCATTTCGTCTGCTCTAAGCCTTCTGCCCCCGTCATCCGTTCACGCCGCCTGGTGATTAAAGACTGGGAGATAACACGCCAGATGCTCTCCGCTGGGACGCCACCAGAAACAAACGGCATCAAAGGAATCACTAAAGTTCACTTTCAATTATTTAACTGCCATTTAAAATTAAACGTACACAGTATGTTCGAGCCTTAGAGTGAGAATTCAGAGAAGGGGAAACTTCACGGTCCATCACGGTCCAGGAGACGTTAGCGCACACGCTAACTTTAAAATACAAAACAACACTGAAGGAGATGCTTGTCAGACGTGTCAGACTGGTTCATGTTCGCTGTAAGTTGTTTAGATCATTACAGAAGTTTAAAGAAGAAGAGGGTGTACTTTCTGCTTTGATTCTTGACATGCCTAATTACTCTTGTTCATTATGCCTGTTACTTAGCAACAAATTAAGCTACGGCCGTTGAGTTAACATTTGAGTGCGCTGCCTTGAGACATGTGTGGTGTGGGATTGTTATAAAAGATTTCTCAACAGCCTGAGGTGCCAGACAGACTTTGTTCACAAACGAGCAACTCACGGCACAGTGAAACCAGCGTGGTTCACATCCAGAGTCTGTCCTACTGAGCTGTGTCCTCAGCGTCCACTCTGAGACGGCGGACACTCGGGACTGATTCACGTCAGCCTCAGTGGTCTCCAGAGGGAAATCATGTTCTCAGTCGCTAATACAGAGTAACTTTTCACAAGATTATGCTGCAGTGAACCTGAAGACCGAGGAGACACAGATGATGTGGAGTTTTCTGCAGCGTTCCTCCGTCCAAGAACGTCTCCAGGGACTCCAGAGCAGATAAAAACTGAACCCTCCACCACAGACAGACTGACATGCTGCCAACGCTGAAGGACCGGAGCTTCCTGGAGAGGTTTTCCCTGGAGGCAGAGTCAGCGTTGGATCTATAGTCCAGTCGGTGGTCCAGGTGACCTTAACCCCTAATCCTAACCCCTAACCCCTAACCCTAACCCCTAACCCTAACCCTAACCCCTAACCCTGACCCTAACCCTAACCCTAACCCTAACCCTCCCCGGTGGTCCAGGTGACCCTAACCCCTAACCTAACCCTAACCCCTAACCCCTAACCCCTAACCCTAACCCTAACCCTAACCCCTAACCCTAACCCTAACCCTAACCCTAACCCCTAACCCCTAACCCTAACCCCTAACCCCTAACCCTACCCCTACCCCTAACCCTAACCCCTAACCCTAACCCTAACCCTACCCCTAACCCAACCCTAACCCTAACCCCTAACCTAACCCCTACCCCTAACCCCTAACCTAACCCAACCCTACCCTAACCCTAACCCCTAACCCTAACCCCTAACCCCTAACCCCTAACCCTAACCCTAACCCCTAACCCCAATCCCTAACCCCTAACCCCTACCCCCTAACCCCCCCTAACCCTAACCCTAACCCCTAACCCTAAACCCTAACCCTAACCCTAACCCCCTAACCCCTAACCCCTAACCCTAACCCTAACCCTAACCCCTAACCCTAACCCTAACCCTACCCTGAACCCTAACCCCTAACCCTAACCCCCCCTAACCCCAACCCTAACCCTAACCCCTAACCCCTAACCCCTAACCCTAACCCTAACCCTAACCCCTAACCCCTAACCCTGACCCTAACCCTAACCCTACCCTAACCCTAACCCCTAACCCCTAACCCCTAACCCCTAACCCCTAACCCTGAACCCCTAACCCTAACCTAACCCCTAACCCTAACCCCTAACCCCTAACCCCCCCTAACCCCCCTAACCCCTAACCCTAACCCCCTAACCCCCGAACCCCCTAACCCTAACCCGAACCCAACCCCTAACCCTAACCCCTAACCCTACCCTAACCCCAACCCTAACCCCTAAAACCCTAACCCGAACCCCAACCCTAACCCTAACCAACCCCTAACCCTAACCCTAACCCTAACCCCTACCCAACCCTAACCCGAAAACCCCAAACCTAACCCTAACTAACCCCTAACCCTAACCCTAACCCCAACCCCCAACCCCAACCCTAACCCCTAACCCCCTAACCCCCTAACCCCTAACCCCTAAACCCTAACCCCCTAACCCCTAACCCCTAACCCTAACCCTAACCCCTAACCCCTAACCCAACCCCCTAACCCTAACCCCTAACCCCTAACCCTAACCCTAACCCTAACCCTAACCCTAACCCCTAACCCCCCTAACCCCAACCCTAAACCCCTAACCCCTAACCCAACCCCCCCTAACCCAATCCCTAACCCCTAACCTAACCCTAAAACCCCTAACCCCCTAACCCCAACCCTAACCCCTAACCCTAACCCTAACCCCCTAATCCCAATCCCTAACCCCTAATCCTAACCCTAACCTTAACTCCTAAACCCAATCCCTAACCCCTAACCCTGACCCTGACCCTGGAGGCAGAGTTAGCATTGCATTTATGGTCCAGTCTGTGGTCCAGGTGACCCTAACACTTAACCCCTAACCCCCTAACCCCTAATCCCTGACCCTGAATGAGCTTCTGCATCCTCCCTTCCTTCTTGTTCACGCTCAGTAACCCTGGATGATCCGGCTCAGCGCTGCAGTAGAAGCCTGAGGTGAACAGCCTGAATAGAGTCCAGTCCACGTGGCGCCGGCTCAGTTAACAACAGCTATAATCATCATTGTTATTACAGTGAGACAACCGGGTCACAAGGAGGGTGACAGGACCAACACAGGAACATCTGATGCTGTTTATGATATCTGAGCTGATGTAGACGCCATCAGGAGGAGGGAAGGTGTAAGTAGAGATCTGAAACCAGCTGGAGACTTCAGTGGAGGCTGTGATGGAGATGAACTGGTCTCTGATTGTCACAAACTGGGGGGTGGTTAGCAGGCAGGTGGTCGAGGGGGGGGCAACAAGTCTGAGATCTATTGAGGCCATTTAAGGCTTGGAAGGTGAGAAATGAGATTTTGAAATCAATAAATAATCTGAGAGGGACCTATTTCTGGGAGGTGAACACGTGGCCCAGTTTAGAGTCTGGTGGCAGCGTTTTGAACCAACTGGAGATACTGAACGGATCCCTGATTAATCTATGACGACTGCATCACGACAGTCAAGGAATGGGTAAACACAACGTAACAGAAGAGACGGGATTTTAGACATTTACTAAGATGTAAAAAGAAAAAAATCATGTGAATATGTTTGTTTTGAGCATAAAAACTGATCTCTATTTCTAGCAGTTCTTTATATAGACTTTGATGATAAACAACAGGTCTGAAAGAACATTAAAACATTAAACATCTTCCATCAGCTGCCCATATGTGGAGAAGAAAAGGGGACCCAGGACTGATCCCTGGGACACACCTGGAGGACGAACGTTAGTAAGAAGGAAGACGTTCAGAGAGACAGACGAGTAAAAACCTGACAACTCAGCCGTTTATCCTGAAGCAGGATTTTAAATGATGCAGGAGGAGACTGCAGTCAGTGGCAGCACTTACATCTCAAATAACAAAAGTCAAGCGTTTTCTTCCATCTGAGCTTCTTAATGGTCATCGATGACTTGAACAAGTGCCGTCTTCGTTCTGTGAAGTGCTCTCAACAAAACTGTGCAGTAAGCAATAAAGGCCTCTTCATCATACGAATCCAGATCATCAGTAGCACGGGTGCAGATGTTGACTTCTGGTCCGGACCAGAATAAATCTGGTGCACCTCCACACCATCACAGATGTTGACTTCTGGTCCAGACCAGAATAAATCTGGTGCACCTCCACACCATCACAGATGTTGACTTCTGGTCCGGACCAGAATAAATCTATCCTGGTCTGGACCAGAATAAATCTGGTGCACCTCCACACCATCACAGATGTTGACTTCTGGTCCGGACCAGAATAAATCTATCCTGGTCCGGACCAGAATAAATCTGGTGCACCTCCACACCATCACAGATGTTGACTTCTGGTCCAGACCAGAATAAATCTGGTGCACCTCCACACCATCACAGATGTTGACTTCTGGTCCAGACCAGAATAAATCTGGTGCACCTCCACACCATCACAGATGTTGACTTCTGGTCCAGACCGGACCACTAGCCGCTACTTTTGTCCCACGCTTTAAACCATGAGGTTTATACAGAGATGCGGCTTTTCTATGAATGTTTCTTCAGCCCTCAGGGGGCGCTCTAGCAGGAAGTGGAAAAACCAAAAAACAAACCGAGTAGTTAAAGGTTATTCTGTTTTTGTTCAGTAGCCTATGTTGGCTATGCTACTCTACATTCATTTAGCATCAATACCTGTTATTATTGGACAAACTGGTTAATCCAGGTGTGTCTGACCATTGTAGCTACTCAGACACACCTGGATTTATCAGTTTGTCCAGTCAGTTTGTTGGTTCCTCAGTGGATTTCAGGGTTCTGAGTGGACCCGCCGCAGAGGTAAGGTTTTAATAGCAGATGCGGACCGGACGCAGCGTGGAGCCAGCAGGTCTGTGATCCGGCTCCAAAGAGGATCCGGCACTGAGTGCAAGTGTTTCATGGGTCCGTTCCGGATGTCTTTGCTGTGTGGGGGGGTTTTGTGGAGGAAATTTTTATTTGGTTTATTCATCCTGTAATTTTGTTCATTTTATTTGTCTCTAACAATATGTTTAAAAGTGATTTGTCTTATTTAACAAGACCAATACACATCATAATCAACAAAGACCAAATGTGTTTTACAAAAGTCAAGCACGGAGGTCAGCTGTGATTCTGAATAAACATTAATTCAATCAGCATCAAGTAAATAACTTCTTGGTCAAGAAACTGTATAACGTCCCTAAATCCAATCAGTCTGTTTTAAGACAAATGTCCCTTTGTCTTAAAACAGACAGCAGGTAGTGGGACAAATGTCCCTTTGTCCTCACCGCTACCTGCTGTGATCTACTCTGTATACAAACACCTGTAGAAGAGTCAACACCTTTTGTCTTGTATAAAAGTAAACCGTCATCTCTGTCTGACAGAGTCCTCGTTCAGTATTCTCTGTAATGCTGACTGACAGCTCTCCTTATGTGCACATAAGACTTTTGTATTTTTGTTTCTTTTCTCTTTAATAAATTCTATTCTGATTTTCTCATCGAGATCGGATCTTATTTTTTCCACAACAGTTTCAGTACACAGGAGGAGGAAAAATAAAGCAACTTGGTTTTAGTGTTCAGGAGAAAAATGAATAAAAAACCATCAATGACTTTTCTGTTTTGTTTGATCAGAACTTTTACTGCCGTGTTACAGGTTCTGATCCGAAACAATTAGTTCAGGTATGTGAATAAACACTAATGGTACCAAATCTTTCGATTGGATACCGGCGGCATATAGTCCGGTATGGATTATATGTGACAAAATATATATTTCTTTTATATTTTAACGGGTGCGGCTTATATTCAAGGGCGCTTTATAGTCCAGAAAATACGGTAGTTTGTGTAGAAAGTGAACTTGCCGTCTGCTGATCCAGACCGATCCAGTAGCACCGCTGCCTCGTTTCAAATGGACCGAATCAAAATGAAAACCATCCTGTTTCCAGACAAACTGAATCTTTAAATTCTTTTTGGAAACCATGGACGCCGCGTCCCTCCGACCGGAGAGGAGACCGACCGTTTGTCTCGTTGTCAGGAGGACATCAGTAGATGATAACGAACATAGAAACACAGTTCTGCTCCTCAACTGAAGCTCCAGATGTGTCTGAGACTGAAACATCCAGCTGTTTGCTCCTGTAGATCAAATGTGGGTTTTAAGATTCACAGTTTTGCACTTTTTTTGTTGCATCTTAACCAAACCTGTCAGCTCTGCCTGGCAGCTGTCCGTCAGCGAGCGTCTTAAAGGCGACGGTGAATTTAACGCGTCCTCGTTCTTCAGAAACGTCAGGCTGCTCCTTTCAGGCGAGTTCGGCAGCAGATGTGGAAACCGAGACAAAGAAGAAGAAGAACAAAACTAATTAAAAGTCTCTGAACGTGACAGAATAGGAAGCAAACGTCTCCGTTGTACAACGGAACCTAAAATTGTTCTCGAAGCACAATAATGTAAAACAAACGCAGCGGTGATGTTAACCAATAATGATCGACGACGTGGTAATTACCGACGGAGGAACTTATTCAGGAGCCTTTGATCTCCGATGAGCCGCTGCACTTTTATTTCCCAGGGGATGATGGGATTTCTCTGATTGAAGCCTCGTTCAGCCGCCGTTCTGCAGCCTGAGTTTCCATCACTCGTCACGCCGGGAACGAATTTTAAAGGATGCGAGTCGTGCACCTGCGCAGGTAGGCGATCAGTCAGCCGAACCGTTATTAAGTTTCCTGCGACGCTTCAGCTCTTCATAAAACCACAATAAAGTTCTGCTTCACGGGTCCAGATTACCGTTAATTCAGCTCGTTAATTCTGGGGCGTCATAACAGCTGCCGGCGGTGTTTGGGTGAGGCGGGCCCCCTGGTCCGGGCCCGGCGGTTCTGTTGGTGGTAGAGGACCGGCCTGCAGGTCTGGGTGGTTCTGTTGGGGGAGGACGGGTCCAGGAGGTTCTGGTGGGGGTGGGCGGGTTCAGGTGGTTCTGGTGGTGGGGGGGGTCCAGGTGGTTCTGGTGGTGGTGGGCGGGTCCAGGTGGTTCTCGTGGTGGTGGGCGGGTCCAGGTGGTTCTGTTGGTGGAGGACAGGTCCAGGTGGTTCTGGTGGTGGTGGGCGGGTCCAGATGGTTCTGTTGGTGGAGGACAGGTCCAGGTGGTTCTGGTGGTGGGCTGGGCGGGTCCAGGTGGTTCTGGTGGTAGTGGGCGGGTCCAGGTGGTTTTGTTAGTGGAGGACAGGTCCAGTCAGTTCTGTTGGTGGAGGACGGGTCCAGGTGGTTCTGTTGGTGGAGGACAGGTCCAGGTGGTTCTGGTGGTGGTGGGCGGGTCCAGGTGGTTCTGTTGGTGGTAGGCGGGTCCAGGCAGTTCTGTTGGTGGAGGACGGGTCCAGGTGGTTCTGTTGGTGGAGGATGGGTCCAGGTGGTTCTGGTGGTGGTGGGCGGGTCCAGGTGGTTCTGGTGGTGGTGGGCGGGTCCAGGCAGTTCTATTGGTGGAGGACAGGTCCAGTTGGTTCTGTTGGTGGAGGACAGGTCCAGCTGGTTCTGTTGGTGGTAGGCGGGTCCAGGCGGTTCTGTTGGTGGAGGATGGGTCCAGGTGGTTCTGGTGGTGGTAGGCGGGTCCAGGTGGTTCTGGAGGTGGAGGATGGGTCCAGGTGGTTCTGGTGGTGGTAGGCGGGTCCAGGTGGTTCTGGTGGTGGTGGGCGGGTCCAGGTGGTTCTGGTGGTGGTGGGGGGGTCCAGGTGGTTCTGGTGGTGGAGGAGGGGTCCAGGTGGTTCTGGTGGTGGTGGGCGGGTCCAGGTGGTTCTGGTGGTGGAGGACAGGTCCAGGTGGTTCTGTTGGTGGAGGATGGGTCCAGGTGGTTCTGGTGGTGGTGGGCGGGTCCAGGTGGTTCTGGTGGTGGAGGACAGGTCCAGGTGGTTCTGGTGGTGGAGGGGGTCCAGGTGGTTCTGGTGGTGGTGGGCGGGTCCAGGTGGTTCTGTTGGTGGAGGACGGGTCCAGGTGGTTCTGGTGGTGGTGGGCGGGTCCAGGTGGTTCTGGTGGTGGTAGGCGGGTCCAGTCAGGTCTGTTGGTGGAGGACAGGTCCAGGCCGTTCTGTTGGTGGTGGGCGGGTCCAGGTGGTTCTGGTGGTGGTGGGCTGGTCCAGGTGGTTCTGGTGGTGGTGGGCGGGTCCAGGTGGTTCTGGTGGTGCTGGGCGGATCCAGGTGGTTCTGGTGGTGGTGGGCGGGTCCAGACGGTTCTGGTGGTGGTAGGTGGGTCCAGGCAGTTCTGTTGGTGGAGGACAGGTCCAGGTGGTTCTGGTGGTGGAGGATGGGTCCAGGTGGTTCTGGTGGTGGTAGGCAGGTCCAGGCGGTTCTGTTGATGGAGGACAGGTCCAGGTGGTTCTGGTGGTGGTGGGCGGGTCCAGGCGGTTCTGGTGGTGGTAGGCGGGTCCTGTCAGTTCTGTTGGTGGAGGACGGGTCCAGGTGGTTCTGTTGGTGGTGGGCGGGTCCAGATGGTTCTGTTGGTGGTGGGCTGGTCCAGGCGGTTCTGTTGGTGGTAGGCGGGTCCTGTCAGTTCTGTTGGTGGAGGACGGGTCCAGGTGGTTCTGTTGGTGGTGGGCGGGTCCAGGTGGTTCTGGTGGTGGGCAGGTCCAGGTGGTTCTGGTGGTGGTAGGCGGGTCCAGGTGGTTCTGGTGGTGGTGAGCGGGTCCAGGTGGTTCTGGTGGTGGAGTACAAGTCCAGGTGGTTCTGGTGGTGGTGGGCGGGTCCAGGTGGTTCTGGTGGTGGAGGACAGGTCCAGGTGGTTCTGGTGGTGGAGGACAGGTCCAGGTGGTTCTGGTGGTGGAGGAGGGGTCCAGGTGGTTCTGGTGGTGGAGGATGGGTCCAGGCAGTTCTGGTGGTGGAGGATGGGTCCAGGTGGTTCTGGTGGTGGAGGACAGGTCCAGGTGGTTCTGTTGGTGGAGGACAGGTCCAGGTGGTTCTGGTGGTGGAGGATGGGTCCAGGTGGTTCTGGTGGTGGTGGGCGGGTCCAGGTGGTTCTGTTGGTGGTGGGCGGGTCCAGATGGTTCTGGTGGTGCTGGGCGGGCCTGAAGGGCTCTGCTACAGTGTGTTTGTGTGAAGTTCCTTTCTGTGTGTTATTATACTTGTGAGGTCCGGACAGCTGCCCTGCAGCAGAGCAGCAACACTCACAGACAGTTTGCTGGTTAATGGAGCTCTTCTCTTCTTTAATGAGCGTTGTAGTCGTTCTTCTTTTCACTATCCCCATCATTACCTCTCTTTCCCCTGTCTCCTCCTTTCCTTCTCCTCCTTTCTACCTGCACCTCCCTCCTCCTCCTTTTCCTCCTTCACATCCGTGTGTCATCTTTCATTTCTCCGTTTGTTGTCTCTCTTCGGTGTTGTGATCTTCTCTCACCCTCGTTCCTGTCACTCTTTACCAACTTTCATTGTTTTTCACTTCATTTCTCCTCTTCCCTCTTGTCCCCTCCCTCACTTCCTTTTCTCCCCATCCCTCCATCTGTCCTTCATCTCACGGTGTGACAACGGCATCGTTTGAATGCAGCAACACTACTGTTACTGTTAATTTATGCGAAACATTCAAATAAGTAAGTCATGTGCAGCACGTGTTAAACTAAGTTAAACTGCCACTCACTCCAGAATACCCAGAATTCCTTGCAGCTGGTTAAAAACAGCCATTACATCACGCATCTTTGAAGAAACCTTGAAGAAACCTTTATGTGTCAGGTAAATTAACTGCACGATACAAATAAAATCACAATTCAGGGTTCATGATACAATTAAAATCACGATTCAGGGTTCATGATACAATTAAAATCACGATTCAGGGTTCATTATACAATTAAAATCACGATTCAGGGTTCATGATACAATTAAAATCACAATTCAGGGTTCATGATACAAATAAAATCACGATTCAGGGTTCATGATACAATTAAAATCACGATTCAGGGTTCATGATACAATTAAAATCACGATTCAGGGTTCAAGATACAATTCAAATAACAATTCAGGGTTCATGATACAATTCAAATCATGATTCAGGGTTCATGATACAATTCAAATAACAATTCAGGGTTCATGATACAATTAAAATCACGATTCAGGGTTCATGATACAATTAAAATCACGATTCAGGGTTCATGATACAATTCAAATAACAATTCAGGGTTCATGATACAATTAAAATCACGATTCAGGGTTCATGATACAATTAAAATAACAATTCAGGGTTCATGATACAATTAAAATCACGATTCAGGGTTCATGATACAATTAAAATCATGATTCAGGGATCATGGAACAGACATGTTAAACCAGATATGTGTTTTGCATATCGGTATCTATGTGTATGTATATAGATCGGTGTGTATACACTGGGTATAAATTTTGTTGATTTTTTTATTTCTTCTTTTTTGGGGGGAATATGTCCATTTAATATTTAGATTTATTTACAAGAGGTTCTATATGTTTCTAAATTATGGTTATGCACATGTATATTGATTTATGCATTATTATTAGGGCTGGGCAACGATTAAAATTTTTAATCGCAATTAATCGCATTATTTCCCCGATTAATCGCGATTAATCACATTGTATATGAAAAATCAAATAATGAATTCAAAAGTGGTGTAAAATGCACTTTTATTTAAATGTTCTGCTGCCATATGAACTAAAGTGTTGTAACATTTGTTGTTCAAACACTTTTAACATCAGCACTTGTCAGTAACACATATTTAGTGTAATTCTCATCTTAAAAATGTCAAATAAAATAAAGTTTATTGCCACTTCCAGGGCATTAATGTCATCCTGTTTTTATAAAAAATAAATTAAAAAAAAAAGTCTACAACAAAATCCAACATAATGATTGTGGCTTATTGAGGCCTGATCTGTTCTAAAACAGCTAGGCTTAAGCTAAACGCCAACATTTTCACAAAGACAGAGATGTCAGGCTAATGACCGGTCCGGTCCGGTCCGGCTTCCTTTCTGGAGGTCCAGACTCCAACAGCTACCAGAAACCTTTCAGGTGAACACATAAACTATCATTCTGGTGACTGAGTTGAAGTAAACCACTTCTACTCTCTACCCCAACAGTTTCAAGAGTCATAACACACAGAAAAAGTGGATCTAAGCTCATTTCTGCACTTTTAATGTGGTTGTGAACAAAAGAAACGAGGACACACAGACTGCAAACATCACAGCAGGAAGAGCCGTGCCCTCAGTCATTATGCTATTATTAAGTTGTGCGTTTGTTGTGTGTTTCTGGTGACTGTGTGATTTCCAAAAGCAGCCTTGCAAGGAACATTTAACAAAACCCTGGTGACATGATCTCATCATCTCCAGCTCCTGCCTTCATGTATATATTAGGAAATGCTAGCATGAATCATGGGAGAATTATCCAGTGAGAAGTCTGTGGTTCCTCTAAAGTGTCTGACGTTATGTCTGCTGTGACTAATTATGCCAACAGCCATTCTTCCAGAAAGAGCATGTTTGTGTTATAAAGGCGACTTCTTCATCAAGGACATAAACGATGCTGATACTCTGCTTCGTAGTCCCCCATCGTTGCCATGACAGCACACCTGCACCTGTCCATACTTACCTGACAAATACAGCTGCTGGGAACCCTGGGAAAGAACGTCGAGCTCCTAAGCAGGTACAGTTAGGAGTTGGTTTGAGATATGCTACTTTATCTGTTTGTGTTTTCTGCCAACTTTGTCACTGATAAATGGCTTTAACATAAATGAGCCTGAGCTGAAATAACAGCAGGAAAGTTTCATTTTCTATCAGGTAATGTATTAAAACTAGTCATACCACGATTCAGGGTTTATGATACAATTCAAATCCCGATTCAGGGTTCATGATACTATTAAAATTATGATTCTGGGTTCATGATACAATTCAAATCACGATACAGGGTTCATGATACTATTCAAATCAGGATTCAGGGTTCATGATACAATTCAAATCAAGATTCAGGGTTCATGATACAATTAAAATCATGATTCAGGGATCATGATACAATTCAAATCACGATACAGGGTTCATGATACTATTCAAATCAGGATTCAGGGTTCATGATACAATTCAAATCAAGATTCAGGGTTCATGATACAATTCATTTCACGATTCAGGGTTCATGATACTATTCAAATCAGGATTCAGGGTTCATGATACAATTAAAATCATGATTCAGGGATCATGATACAATTAAAATTATGATTCAGGGATCATGATACAATTAAATTTACTATTCAGGGTTCATGATACAATTAAAATTATGATTCTGGGTTCATGATACAATTCAAATCACGATACAGGGTTCATGATACTATTCAAATCAGGATTCAGGGTTCATGATACAATTCAAATCACAGAGATTCAGGGTTCATGATACAATTAAAATCATGATTCAGGGATCATGATACAATTAAAATTATGATTCAGGGTTCATGATACAATTAAAATTATGATTCAGGGTTCATGATACAATTCAAATCACGATTCAGGGTTCATGATACAATTCAATTCACGATTCAGGGTTCATGATACTATTCAAATCAGGATTCAGGGTTCATGATACAATTAAAATCATGATTCAGGGATCATGATACAATTAAAATTATGATTCAGGGTTCATGATACAATTAAAATTATGATTCAGGGTTCATGATACAATTCAAATCACGATTCAGGGTTCATGATACAATTAAAATCAGGATTCAGGGTTCATGATACAATTCAAATCACGATTCAGGGTTCATGATACAATTCAATTCATGATTCAGGGTTCATGATACTATTCAAATCAGGATTCAGGGTTTATGATACAATTAAAATCATGATTCAGGGATCATGATACAATTCAATTCATGATTCAGGGTTCATGATACTATTCAAATCAGGATTCAGGGTTCATGATACAATTAGAATCATGATTAAGGGATCATGATACAATTAAAATTATGATTCAGGGTTCATGATACAATTAAAATTATGATTCAGGGTTCATGATACAATTCAAATCACGATTCAGGGTTCATGATACAAATTAAAATCAGGATTCAGGGTTCATGATACAATAAATATCATGATTAATGGATCATGATACAATTAAAATTATGATTCAGGGTTCATGATACAATTAAAATTATGATTCAGGGTTCATGATACAATTCAAATCAGGATTCAGGGATCATGATACAATTCAAATCAGGATTCAGGGTTCATGATACAATTCAAATCAGGATTCAGGGTTCATGATACAATTCAAATCAGGATTCAGGGTTCATGATACAATTCAAATCACGATTCAGGGTTCACGATACAATTCAAATCACGATTCAGGGTTCACGATACAATTCAAATCAGGATTCAGGGTTCATGATACAATTCAAATCACGATTCAGGGATCATGATACAATTAAAATCAGGATTCAGGGTTCATGATACAATTCAAATCAGGATTCAGGGTTCATGATACAATTCAAATCAGGATTCAGGGTTCATGATACAATTCAAATCACGATTCAGGGTTCAGGATACAAATCAAATCATGATTCAGGGATCACATTTCATGACCTGGGTCATCTCAGACCTGGGTCATCTCAGACCTGGGTCGTCGCAGACCTGGGTCATCTTAGACCTGGGTGGTCTCAGATTTGGGTGTTCTCAGACCTGGGTGGTTTCAGATTTGGGTATTCTCAGTCCTGGGTCGTCTCAGTCCTGGGTCGTCTCAGTCCTTGGTCGTCTCAGACCTGGGTCGTCTCAGACCTGGGTCGTCTCAGACCTGGGTCGTCTCAGACCTGGGTCCTGTAAGCCACAGTCAGACCTTCCTCCAGTCATATCACATCCCCCTCAGAACTGGTCTCCTTCGGTCCGGGTCAGTTCTTGTCCGGTGACCCTGAGTTCTGAAGTTTGGCTCCTGATCCAGCTGAGTCCGGTCCAGAACCTCTCTGTGATCCCAGTTCTGTGTTGAGTCATGGAAACCGGACTGGACCGTGTTATTCCAGCGTCGACGCTGCTCTGCTCCATTAAAATTCACTCCATGAATATATTTTTTCTGGCGTGTTTGCTGAAGGCGCTCATCCATAAGACGTTATTAAGCTGCACCTGCTGATCGTAAAACAATAACACAGGATCGAGTTTATAGATTAGCGTCCAGATGCGGCGCTCGTGTCCATCATATATCTGCAGTCCGGTCGTTTTTAGTCGGCCGCTCAGGTGAATGATTGCTGGTCGGCTGGTTGGCTGCAATAAGCAGCAGATCAGCAGTATTAAGTCAGTTGAATCTGGTGGAATCTATTAGTTCTGGAGAATTTCAAGTGAATGTGCAAATAGAGCTGACACTATCAGCTGGCTGCACACCTGGAGACAGCGAGAGAGAGGGGACGAGCGAGGGGACGAGAGAGGACGAGAGAGGACGAGAGAGGACGGGGGGGAGCTCAGAGAGAGAGCGTTGAGATGATGCCTAATGTGGTGTGTAATGCTGTTTTTCTGTCTGTGATTGGCTCCATTTAACCAAAAACCCCAAACCCCCCCCCCCCCCAAACCCCCCCCCCCCCCACACCCCCCCCCCCCCCCCCCCCCCCCCCCCCCCCCCACCCCCCCCCACCCCCCCCCCCCCCCCCCCCCCCCCCACCTCCTCAGCAGCCAGATGGATGACTGGCTGAGCTGCTGCCCTCCTATAGGTTCGGCCCCGTTCTATACGAGGAAAGGTGCTTTCGCTGCTATCTGCACCTGCGTCTTGGCAGAGATTCAAGCTTATTACAAGCAAAAAAATATCTTGTATTAAGTCTGTTTCAACTGCCAATGGAACAAGTGAAAATTCGCTTAATTCAGTCTAAAAAAGTCTAAAAACAAGCTCCTATATCTCACTGAAATGTTACTCTTTAGGTGATTTTGTCTTATATTAAGTGTGATGAGATATTTTTGACTAGAAATGAGAAAAATACACTTGGTAAGATTTTGAGTTTTTGCAGTGCAGATGTTTAACCTGGGACACGTTCATCATGGTGGGGCAGCTCCTCTTCTAACATCCCGCAAACATCTGGGAAGTGTGTTTTAGATTAATGTGGACCCGTCCGGGTCTGATGCAGGATTCCAGCTGCTCTACAGTCCTGGACCTTCACTGCTGGGTTCCTGGTGTTCTGCTGCTCCAGATGTTTTCCGCTGGTGAAAGTTCTGGACCAGCAGACCAGTTCAGCAGCTGGATGATCCAGTCAGTGGTTCAGCATCGTCCTGCTGAAATATGGAAGAGATGTTGTCTGGATGGAGCAGATGTTGCTCTGGAACCTCTATGTTCTCTTCAGCATTGATGGAGCCTTTCCAGATGTTCCAGCTGCTCCATAGACGCTAATGTAACTCCAGACCACCAGAGATGCAGCTGTTGAACAGTCTGATAACAGCTGGATGGTTCAGGACTCGGCCTCCACGGTTGGATCATCTGACCTCAGAACAGTTTTCATTCATCCTCAGACCTTCTTAGATGGTCTCTGGTCCAGAGAAGATGCTGGTGGTTCTGGATGGTTCTGGAAGGTCCAGAAGTGTTGAAGTCGTACCTTCGATGTCATCATAACATCTAAAAAGTAAATGTTGGAGATACTGTTGTATTTCTATCAAAAATAAATAGTGTATCCAAGTCTCGCAACCTTTTATGGTTTCTTCTGCTTTGTACAAATTGCCTTTTTGTTTTTAATGATGTCTTAGAATGAAATGTGTAATTGATTGTGGACGTAACATTATTTCCCAGCTTCAGGTGGAAAACTGGAGGCGGCTGAGGTCACTGTTGAGAACCTGAACCATGTCTTAAAGTTCTGTTTTGGTTTGAAACTACAGGAGCTGTGCACGTTCATGAGCTGTGCACGTTCATGAGCTGTGCACGTTCATGAGGCACCAGTAAACATCATTTAGAGAAGGCAACATGATTTCATTTCAGGAGGTCATATGACCCGTGGTACGTATTTTTATCCTACTGTGATTCTATTTCCAGTGATCCCTCGCCGATTTGCAGTTTAAGTTCTGCCGTTTTAGTTATTCGCTGATTTTTCAGAAATATATAATATAATTAAAATTTTTGTTTTTAAATTGCGGAAACATCACAGGATGTTGTGCGCGTTCTCTCACATTGAAGAAATGTTGTGGCCCCTTTAAGAAGGTGGCCCTTTTTTTTTTATGGCTGGTGGCTTCTTTTATTATAAGACTACAACAAACGATATGGGAAGACAGATGGGAAAAATGGACTATCTATAAATACCATCATAAAGACTGAATGCTAACTAATGCTACTGACATTGTGTGTTATGTGTATTGTATTATTAAAGTGAAAAAATTAATAAATCATAAGTTTTAAAAAAAAGAAGGTGGCCTTATGGGTAATGGTGTGGCCTTATGGGTAATGTAGTGTGTGTGTCGTGGGACGGCAGAATGAAAACGGGGTTAGATGAAAAGTGTAGTGAGCATCAACAGCAGCCCAGCGTGTATAGATTTACATTCTCTGTTAACCGACAGGAGCCCAACAATACAACCTGTGTGATGTTACAAGTTCCTGCAGTGACACAATAAAGTTCCCGTTCCATGCAGAGAAAACCGGACTTTTTCTTTTGTTGTTGTTAGCGTGTTAGCCGCTAATTACGAGCCAGAAATAGCACAATACCAGCGGTTTCTTTACTACAGTTCAGAGACCAGAGGCTGTGAAGGAAACAGAAAGACCACAGTTGAGCCTTTGTCTTGTTTCGCTACTTTTTTACAGTTTTTAAACATATTTTAAACACATTTTTAGGCTCGGGGGGGCTCCGGCTCCAGTTCGTAGATTTTGATTTACACGAGGGGGCGCCGGTCCCCATTAACCATGAAAAATCAGGGATCACTGTATCAGCCTTTGAAGTGTTTGGGTAACAGAGAAACCCAACACCTGCTTTCACCTGGTGATGAAATGATGCTGTAAATACTATCTCAAAGCCTCAGTTTATAAAATCCTTTTCTTTTCAGCGATGAAAGTATCAAGTCATGAATTTCACTGGAAGATGAGTACATGATGTTCTGGGGTGAGTCTTCTGGGGAGACAGAGGGATGTGTTTATGGAAACTGTTATATACATTGTGAAATATTCCACTTGACAGCAACATGCTGCAATATATTTGCACATTGCAAGATGGCTATTTTAAGAGCCAATATATTTTTCTTAGTCTTCTCCTTGTTGTCTCTATTTCTCACAATGACACTCTGTTTTCTCCTCCTAATTCCCAGCCCCCCCCCCCCCCCCCCATCTTCCTCTCCCTCCCCCTCGTTCCTGAATAGAGCCCTATAACCAGCAGTGATGTGATTACTCGGCGAAGCTACGGCTCTTTGTTATCAGCCTTCATAAATGTTTAAGGAGCATTAAGGAGACGCAAACAGAGCAGATGGACAGAGGGGATATCTTAATGCTTAAATGACCATTACCCTTCTCCATTTACAGATTAAAAGCTTTACTTTGTTTACTCTTCCTTCAACTCTTCCTCCCCTCATTCATCCATCTTGCTGCATTTGTCCATCAGGGCTCTACAGAATCATTTCTGCCTCCAAATGGGATGAAATTTAATTTTTAAAAAGGTATGAGACAAAGGAAGAGGAGACTAGCAAAAAAAGAAATGAAACAAGAGTGTTAATGAAACTCATTAAAATGTGTTTATTGGATGGATGAGTGTTGGAATTTTATATTTTTTCTCTGATGCAAGATTCAACAGCTTTCAAGCGCCATCATTTTAATACAAAAGCTGACATTTATTTCAAACTCTTATTTTGTATGTTTTTTTTTAATCAGTTTTAATTTTAATTGAACAAAAATCCAGAGAGAATGTTGGTTTCAAACCATTTTGGAAAGAAACCAGAATCACTGGTCAACTGGAGTGACAGGAGGTGATGACCTTCCTTTACGATGAGACAACAAGCAAGGCCAACCGAACCCAAACTAACCCAAACCCTGACCTCTAACCCCTAAACTAACCTAAACTAACCCTAACTAACCCTCACCCTGAAACCCCTCTAAACCCCAAAAACAAACCCTAACCCTAACCTAACCCCTAAACTAACCCAAACTAACCCAAATCCTGACCTCTAACCCCTAAACTAACCCAAACTAACCCAAACCCTGACCTCTAACCCCCAAACTAATCCAAACTAGCCCTAACCCTGACCTCTAACCCCTAAACTAACCCAAACTAACCCTAACCCTGACCTCTAACCCCTAAACTAACCCAAACTAACCCTAACCCTGACCTCTAACCCCTAAACTAACCCAAACTAACCCAAACCCTGACCTCTAACCCCTAAACTAACCCAAACTAACCCTAAACCCTGACCTCTAACCCTAAACTAACCCAAACCTTGACCTCTAACCCCTAAACTAACCCAAACTAACCCAGACCCTGACCTCTAACCCCTAAACTAACCCAAACTAACCCTAACCCTGACCTCTAACCCCTAAACTAACCCGAACTAACCCTAATCCTGACCTCTAACCCCTAAACTAACCCAAACTAACCCTACCCTGACCTCTACCCCTAAACTAACCAAACTAAACCTAACCCTGACTCTAACCCTAACCTAAAACCCAAACTAACCTAACCCTGACCTCTAACCCCTAAAACAACCAAAACTAACCCTAACCCTAACCCTAAACTAACCCAAACCTAACCCAAACTAACCCAAACAATGACCTCAACCCCTAAATTAACCCCCCTAACCCTAACCTAACCCAAACTAACCCTAATCCTGACCTCAACCCCTAAACTAACCCGAACTAACCCTAACCCTGACCTCTAACCCCTAAACTAACACCAAACTAACCCAAACTAACCCTAACCCTAAAACCCTGAAACTAACCCAAACTAACCCAAACCCTGACCTCTAACCCCTAAACTAACCCAAACTAACCCAAACCCTGACCTCTAACCCCTAAACTAACCCAAATCGTGACCTCTAACCCTAACCTAACCCAAACTAACCCTAATCCTGACCTCTAACCCCTAACCTAACCCCCTAACCCTACCCTAACCCTCCTAAACTAACCGAAAACCCTAACCCTGACCTCTAACCCCTAAACTAACCCAAAAACCTAACCCTGACCCGACCTCTAACCCCTAAAACTAACCCAAACTAACCCTAACCCTGACCTCTAACCCCTCTAAACCCAAACTAACCCTAACCCTGACCTCTAACCCCTAACCCCCTAAACCCTAAAAAACCCCCAAAACGACCCTAACCGACCTAACCTCTAAAACCCCCCCAAAAACTAAACTAACCCACCTGACCTCTAACCCCTAAAAATTAACCCAAACCCTGACCTCTAACCCCTAAACTAACCCAAACTAACCCAAACCCTGACCTCTAACCCCTAAACTAACCCAAACTAACCCAAACCCTGACCTCTAACCCCTAAATTAACCAAAACCCTGACCTCTAACCCCTAACCTAACCCAAACTAACCCTAATCCTGACCTCTAACCCCTAAACTAACCCGAACTAACCCTAACCCTGACCTCTAACCCCTAAACTAACCCAAACTAACCCTGACCCTGACCTCTAACCCCAAACTAACCCAAACTAACCCTAACCCTGACCTCTAACCCCTAAACTAACCCAAACTAACCCAAACCCTGACCTCTAACCCCTAAACTAACCCAAACTAACCCAAACCCTGACCTCTACCCCCTAAACTAACCCAAATCGTGACCTCTAACCCCTAACCTAACCCAAACTAACCCTAATCCTGACCTCTAACCCCTAACCTAACCCAAACTTACCCTAACCCTGACCTCTAACGCCTAAACTAACCGAACTAACCCTAACCCTGACCTCTAACCCCTAAACTAACCCAAACTAACCCTGACCCTGACCTCTAACCCCTAAACTAACCCAAACTAACCCTAACCCTGACCTCTAACCCCTAAACTAACCCCAAACTAACCCTAACCCTGACCTCTAACCCCTAAACTAACCCTAACCCTAACCTCTAACCCCTAAACTAACCCTAACTAACCTTAACTAACCCTCACTCTGACCCGCTGCCAGGCTTTGATCACTGTTATCAACACTCGGAGGAAAAACTGCTTCTCTGGGCATAAAAATACTGAATGTGATAAAACATGGATCTGCGGGGTTTTTCTCTCTTTGTGTGTCAGCAGTCGGTAAATCAAATGATTCAAATGATCTCTGGATCAGTCCTTGACTTGAATGCAAACATATGTGTCCCTGCAGTGACCCATCCTCCTCCTGAGCTTTAAAATGAGCTGAGAACTACCTTTGACCGCTCCGGTGGTTCTGGTTTGATCTTCCGTCAGCAGAAATCACAGATGCAATCCTGCCACCGGCTACGAAGACGCTCTCTGCTCCCCGGCTGAAATTGTGTTCATGAATATCATGAGCAGATTTTCTGCCTTTGTGGAGCTCAGCAGCAGTGAAGAATGTTGTTGAGCTGCTGTCCAGCCTGTTTTCCCCAATAATAAAGTCAACGCTGTATAACTGCAGCTGACAAGTTCAGATTCAGATCTGATAGCTGCTGCCGCACTGCAGCAGGTTGACCGTCTGACGTTTATGCAGGGGTCAAAGGTCAGGACTCCATTACAGAGTTGTGTTAAAAGTAAAAGCAGCGGGGCGGCTCAGCGGGTGGACCGGCTGTCTGATTCCCTGTTCCTGAAGTTTCCTTGGGGAAGTTTCCTTGGGGAAGACCCAACATCCTGCGTCACCTTGGATACGCCCCTCAGACATTGAGAGCTGGGTTTTTAGGAAACACCATGTTTGAATGGCTGAATGAGAAATAGATGTACAAAGCGCCACCTCTGCTGTAGAGCCCAACAGCTAGTAGAAGCAGATGCTACGCAGAGAGAAAAACCACCAGACCAGACCGGACCGGACCAGAGCGGACCAGACCAGACCAGACCAGACCAGACCAAACTAGACCCGACCAGACCAGACCAGACCAGACCAGACCCGACCAGACCAGACCAGACCGGACCAGACCAGACCAGACCAGACCAGACCAGACCAGACCAAACCGGACCGGACCGGACCAGACCAGACCAGACCAGACCAGACCGGACCGGACCGGACCGGACCAGACCAGACCAGACCAAACCAGACCAGACCAGACCAGACCAGACCAGACCAGACCAGACCAGACCAGACCAGACCAGACCAGACCAAACCAGACCAGACCAGACCAGACCAGACCAGACCAGACCAGACCAGACCAGACCAGACCCGACCCGACCCGACCAGACCAGACCAGACCAGGCCAGACCCGACCCGACCAGACCAGACCAAATCAGACCAGACCAGACCAGACCAGACCAGACCAGACCCGACCCGACCAGACCAGACCAGACCAGACCCGACCCGACCAGACCTGACCGGACCGGACCGGACCAGACCAGACCGGACCGGACCGGACCAGACCCGACCGGACCAGACCAAACCGGACCGGACCGGACCAGACCAGACCAGACCAGACCAGACCAGACCGGACCAGACCAGACCAAACCGGACCGGACCGGACCGGACCAGACCCGACCGGACCAGACCAAACCGGACCGGACCGGACCGGACCAGACCAGACCAGACCAGACCAGACCAGACCCGACCCGACCCGACCAGACCAAACCAGACCAGACCAAACCAGACCAGACCAGACCAGACCAGACCAGACCAGACCAGACCCGACCCGACCCGACCCGACCAGACCAGAGCAGACCAGACCAGACCAAACCAGACCAGACCAGACCAGACAAGACCAGATCAAACCAGACCAGACCAGACCCGACCAGACCCGACCAGACCGGACCGGACCGGACTGGACCGGACTAGACCAGACCAGACCAGACCAGGCCAAACCAGACCAGACCAGAGCAGACCAGCAGCATCAGAACTGGACGACCCGGTAGATCCAACAGACTGTTGGACACTCGGTTTACAATGTATCACCAACTTTTACATCTGGATAAAAACAGGAAGCGACAGGAATACTGATTATTATTAGCAGCAGCATCTCACCTGGTGACGTCTCACCTGGCGGGGCTAATACAGCTGGAACAAGCAAAGACAACAGGATCACTGAAAGATCATCTAAACAAAGCCAAACACAACGTAACAACAACCCATCTGGGGTTGTAGCTCCACAGCAGGAAGAAAGACCTCCAGAGTTTCAGGAGAAGAAGTTAAACAGACCGACAGTGAAGCTTCACAACTACAGCATTGATTAGATCCTGCTGCAGCCAATTCCATTATCGATACTGTTTAACGATACGATTCTTTATCGATTCTCTTATCGATTCTAATTTGGGGGAAAAGGAGAACTAACAGTTTTATTAGCATAATTATTTTTACTTAGAAGTCACGACCTTAGAAACTCAACAGCGAGGTCAAAGAGGCCCAAAGATAACGTGTTAACTGTTGTAATATGTAACTGTGCAAATACACAAGAATGTGGAACATTTTACCAACAGATTTTTACTAATAGAAATAAAAAAATCTCCCTTTTAAAGGATATATGAGCTCACTAAGCACTCAAAAATAATAATAAAGAAAGATAAATACTATCAAATACAACGGAACAGTTCATAGTACAAATCTGCAAATACCATGAAGAATTAACAATTCTTTAGCAGTAAAATAATCATGTCTTCCAGCCTCTGAACCAGCCAGACTCTCTCTCTCGTCACGGTCATCTTCTAAATGTAATGAAGGCATTCGTTTAATAGCATAGCGCTAATGTTATTGTTGTTAATGTTTCTGCGTGTTAGCCGTGTTCCCTCCCGACGCTGTTATCTCCACTTTACAATGACTGCTAGTTGCCTTGTTGCCATCTTTCTTTGGAGAAGTGAAGCCAAACTTTGGAGCGTTTCAACCTGGTGGGCGCCATTGTTGTTTACAACTCCAATGCTAACGTGCTAAACCGACGTAACTTAATCACGTAAGTGCTTTCTGGAATTGACTGTGCGTAACTTGCATAAATTACGTGAGATTCGTGCTGGTTGGAATCGATTAGAGAATCGCTGGACAAACTGCCAAACGATCCCATGGAACTGAAACACACGGAACCGTTTCTCTACTGGAACTGGTTCTCTACAGGAACCGGTTCTCTACAGGAACCGGTTCTCTACAGAAACCAGTTCTCTACAGAAACAGGTTCTCTACAGGAACCGTTTCTCTACAGAAACCGGTTCTCTACAGAAACCGGTTCTCTACAGGAACCGTTTCTCTACAGGAAACCAGTTCTCTACAGGAACCGTTTCTCTACAGGAACCGATTCCTCTAGAGAACCGGTTCCTGTAGAGAAACAGTTCTCTACAGGAACTGTTTCCCTACAGGAACCGGTTCTCTACAGGAACAGTTTCTCTACAGGAACAGTTTCTCTACAGGAACCGATTCCTCTAGAGAACCGGTTCTCTACAGGAACCGGTTCTCTACAGGAACTGTTTCCCTACAGGAACCAGTTCTCTACAGGAACAGTTTCTCTACAGGAACCGATTCCTCTAGAGAACCGGTTCCTGTAGAGAACCGGTTCTCTACAGGATCTGGTTCTCTACAGGAACCAGTTCTCTACAGGAACCGGTTCTCTACAGGAACCGGTTCTCTACAGGAACCATTTCTCTACAGGAACCGTTTCTCTACAGGAACTGGTTCTCTACAGGAACCAGTTCTCTACAGAAACCAGTTCTCTACAGGAACTGTTTCTCTACAGGAACCAGTTCTCTACAGGAACTGTTTCCCTACAGGAACCGGTTCTCTACAGGAACCGGTTCTCTACAGGAACTGTTTCTCTACAGGAACCGATTCTCTACAGGAACCGGTTCTCTACAGAAACTGTTTCCCTACAGGAACCGGTTCTCTACAGGAACCGGTTCTCTACAGGAACTGTTGTGCATCCAGTTTCTCTACAGGAACTGGTTCTCTACAGGAACTGTTTCTCTACAGAAACCAGTTCTCTACAAGAACTGTTTCTCTACAGGAACCAGTTCTCTAGAGGAACTGTTTCTCTACAGGAACCGGTTCTCTACAGGAACTGTTTTCCTACAGGAACCGGTTCTCTACAGGAACCGGTTCTCTACAGAAACCAGTTCTCTACAGGAACTGTTTCTCTACAGCAACCGGTTCTCTACAGGAACCGGTTCTCTACAGGAACCAGTTCTCTACAGGAACCGGTTCTCTACAGGATCTGGTTCTTTACAGGAATCGGTTCTCTATAGGAACCAATTCCTGTAGAGAACTGGTTCTCTCTACAGGAGAGAGAACCAGAGAACTGGTTCTCTACAGGAACTGTTTCTCTACAGGAACCGGTTCTCTACAGAAACTGGTTCTCTACAGGAACCGGTTCTCTATAGGAACTGTTTCTCTACAGGAACCGGTTCTCTACAGGAACCGGTTCTCTACAGGAACTGTTTCCCTACAGGAACCGTTTCTCTACAGGAACAGTTTCTCTACAGGAACCGATTCCTGTAGAGAACCGGTTCTCTACAGGATCTGGTTCTCTATTCCCAATATTAACCCTCAGGTGACTGTTACTATCCTGTCCTGACCACCATTAGATAGTGATATGACAGTAACTATCACCTCAGTGCTGCTACCTGCATCTGTTTATGGAGTCAGTCAGTCAGTCATTTGTGTCTCTCCTCTCTCTGTCCTCCGTCCTCTCTCTGTCCTCCATCCTCTCTCTGTCCTCCATCTTCTCTCTGTCCTCCATCCTCTCTCATCCTCTCTATCCTCTCTCTCCATCCATCCTCTCTGTCCTCCATATGATCCAGGTCCTGGTCCAGGTTTCTTCCTCTTAAAGTGGAGTTTTTTCTTGTTTGGCTTGAAGGTTTTTCTCCCTCTGTGGGTTTTTTTTTACCTCCATTATCCTTGATTAGATTTAATATTATAATTTTAGTTAGTAATATTTGCTCGGGGGTCATGATCTGGGTCTCTGTAAAGACCTGGAGACAACTGAGATTGTAACAGACATTATATAAATAAAATTGAATTAAATTGAACTGAATTGAATCTTGTCTTATTCCAGTAATGTCGTGCATCTGTCACATCAACACACGGTCCGGCTTCAGAACCGATACGCTCCTCAACACTGTACGTCCCATCACTAGGAGGACACGGCAGGACGGACACGGGTCAACAACAGGACCGGACAGTGTCCACTGACAGAGACACAGGTGTGAACAATCAGGAGAACTAGGAGGACAGACTGGAAGCTTCAGAGGAAGACGGGACGCAGAGACGAGGACAGAGGAGGAGCTGAAGGACGTGTCCACGTCCCCGTCCATCGCTAATGAGCCCGCTGTGGTCGCTGGAGCTTCTGGACGCTTTTCTCTCCCTCTTGTTCTTTCACGGCCAACTTTTAATTTGTGTTTGTGGCTGTAATGAATTAATGAATTGGTTCTGCTGACGCTGTTTTTCAGATTTATGAGCTTATTTAATTCAGAGCTTCCTGTCATACAGAGACTTCTTCACAGCCTCTGGAACCTTCCTGACTTATGCATGCGTGATGCACACATTCCTTCACCTTTTATTCTTTACACAGACTCAAATTAGTCTTAAATTGTAATATTTATTCATATAACTTCTGCAGAGTGTTGAACCAGTCACCACTTCTTCTCTTCAGACTCCTCGTTTCAGAGAAACGTTGCTCACCTACAGCCAATTAACCTCATTAGTGTTTCCAGGCTGCTCTCTGATGGGAGGAGCTTTTATTCCCAGAAGCCTGTTTGGAAAATGAGCGTTCTGAAATTAGACTTTTTCATTGTTGAACCATCAGAGTATCATTATCAGCCTTCAAAACCTTAAATCTGGAAGTGAAGGAGGTCCGTGTGCGTCGGGGTTATAATAGTTTTGGATTTCCCATTAGTTTTAGTTTTTATTTAGTTTTTACTTTAGTTTTTAAAATTCCGTTACGATGGCCGTGGCGGTAAAAGAGACAAGGAAGCTTGAAGAAGAGGTTTGGTGCAGACCAACCTGGTTTTTATTCAATCCTCATTCTTAAAATAAAGACAGAGACACAATAGCTCCATTTCAGTCTTAACAGCTGCACCCCCCCCCCCCCCCCCCCCGATGTTAACTGGCAGCCTTATATGAACTCCCAGTACCCCATCTCCCAGCCATACCACAAAACCAGGTAGACTGACCGTCCCCAGAACACCCAACTTATAAAAATACACATACATATATACAATACATTTCAATCAATGATTATTCTACACATTAAATACCATTACAAAGATTTTACATATTACATTTACATATTACTTCCCAACTCACAACCCCCCTCCTTCATTAACACATGGTACGTCCTGGAACCTTTAAAAGGTGTCCAGGTGCTCCAGGGACTCTTTTAACCTGAACACAACAGGAAGGGTGAGACCTGCACAGCGTTATAACAACATTTACTCTTTCAAGTTTCAGTTATTAAAACAATCATCCACACTATGTGTGCTTCTTTTTACAGGATACCCAAGTACATAACCTATGACTTAATAAAAATACATTTAATCTTTGTTTGTAGCGTTGATTTCCTATGATTGCTTGGTTAGAAACATTATACAGTGCTTCCCATATATATTCCCATATATATTAAGGACTTCATTAGTCCTTTTTAGAGCAGTTTTGCTAGTTTTTATTCGATTTTGTTTTGAAATACTTAGTTTTAGTTTAGTTTTTGTGTTAGTTTTATTTTGTAAATCAGGGTTGTAATTGTGGTTGGAGTGAAGCACTGAACTTTTTGAAGGCTATCGAATCACATAGTCGTGTTTACATTCTGGTCTCAATAAACATATTTATCAATGCGTCTTCCCTCTTGTGGTGTTCCTGCGTATTTACTGACCAGCAGCTATCTGGTCTCCATGGAAACAGTCCATTATAGTTGCTGTTTTCTCCCGTTCCTTCCCAGCGCTGACTGGCCTGCAGCTGTAGCTTCTCTTTCCAGGGGGCTAGCTTAGGCTAGCTTATCCAGCTAGTCTTGGTTAGCCTTCTTTCCAGGGGGCTAGCTTAGGCTAGCTTATCCAGCTAGTCTTGGTTAGCCTTCTTTTCAGGGGGCTAGCTTAGGCTAGCTTATCCAGCTAGTCTTGGTTAGCCTTCTTTCCAGGGGCTAGCTTAGGCTAGCTTATCCAGCTAGTCTTTGTTAGCCTTCTTTCCAGGGGGCTAGCTTAGGCTAGCTTATCCAGCTAGTCTTGGTTAGTATTCCACACATTGTATCACCTGCTTCTACAACAAGGCACTTATTTTTATTGTTAACACAGTTATAGTCAAAGAAATCCCAAATAGGACTGAGACGCTTTCTCCCAACTTTTGCTGCAACCATCACTGATGATTGCTTTTTTTTTTTTTTTTTTGTGGTTGTTGTTGTACGGCGGAGCGAAGTTAATAGATTTCATGTAAATCCCAAAATGTTTATGTGAAAAAAATTACAAATACGAAAACGAAGGACATTATTATAGTTAATTTTAGTTTGTTTTATTAACACATAATACAGTTTCAGTAAGTTATCGGTTTTTTTTTTAACTCTTGTTTTTATTTTATTTCAGTTAACGAAAATGTTTTTTCGATTCTACTTTTCGTTATTTTGTTCGTTTTCGTTAATAACCTTGTATGGCTGTGTTGGGGAGGGGGCTGAGGCCTGGACTGCAGCAGGGCAGCGGGGAGGATACTCAGCTAAATCTGGAGCTGCTCAGCAACATCTGAACGAAGCGCTGGAGGAGATGCAGGACACAGAAACAAACCACATCAGACATCTGGACCGCTGAGGTCACGCCGACCCGCTGACAGATGCAAAACTGCCCGTGTGCTTTTCCTCCTTTATATCTCACATGCGGCGGTCGTTCTGACTTCTGCTGGTGGGAGGGAACGTGGCTGATCATTTAAATGTTTAACTTTATTTAACATCCACAGATTGGGCCTCACAGTTAGCTCTTTGGGTGCATGTTTGCTTACGTACTTTAGTCTTCGTGAAGACGTCCTTATTTCATATTCGTGCAGGGATTTTCCGGTTTGACGTTGAACAAGTCGACTGCAGCGCGGAGCGGAAAGTTAAGTTAATAACCCATGAAATATAAATAAATGCCCACTTTTCTGCCTTTCATCACAAACTGCTAAACACACAACAGTGGTTAAACCCAAATGAACTCTATGAAAGCTTTTGTGTTTTCTCCTGCAGACACCTGGGGCTCTATCGTTGTGAGTCAATGGCGCAGAGCGCAGAAACACAGGGAGTGCTGAGTGATTTGTGGTAATTTTAGTGGCCTGAGGTGCTCGGTGTAACTGCAGAAGAGCTGGAAAGAGCTTGGGATTAGTCAGAATACATTAACAGCTACTATGGTAATGACCAATAATATCATCCTCTTTTATTGTCTGTAAAAGCTGAACTCCATCTGAGATGAGTAAAAACATCTGACCAAGTCAGGAACCAGTGTCCTTGTGCAGAAGGATCAGCAGCATTGACACGCTTCTTCAAATTAACTA
Organism: Hirundichthys speculiger; assembly: GCA_018398805.1. Lineage (NCBI taxonomy): Eukaryota > Metazoa > Chordata > Actinopteri > Beloniformes > Exocoetidae > Hirundichthys > Hirundichthys speculiger. The sequence continues at coordinate 113,393 of JAGFBZ010000069.1, read as the reverse complement.
TCTTTTGATGATACGCATTTAATAACAGCGCTGCTGTTGTCATAAAAGAAACGCTGCTACATGCAGCAAATGAGAGTGAATGGAGGATGAGGTCACTGTCTGCTCCATGATGGATGATCTGCTGGCTGCAGAGGAGCACGAAGCCCCTGAAGAGTCATTAGGGATCATCAGTACTAGTTTCTGTGTCTTATTCACACAGCATAATTGTTTTGAGCACATAGCAGTGCAGTATTAAAGGCCCTCTGAGAGGCAAAAATAACAAAAGAGACTTGGACAAGAGAGGAAGATGTCAGTTTGTATGTTTGTAATCGAGAAAATGGAGCCAAATGGAGACAATCTAACCTAAAACTGAACACTGTTGTGGGTTATTGTCTCATCATTTCAGCCACCACACATCTATCCCAGCGTTGACCTCCACCCGTCTATATAGACGTCATCCCAGCGTTGACCTCCACCTGTCCATATAGACGTCATCCCAGCATTGACCTCCACCTGTCTATATAGACGTCATCCCAGCGTTGACCTCCACCTGTCCATATAGACGTCATCCCAGCGTTGACCTCCACCTGTCTATACAGACGTCATCCCAGCGTTGACCTCCACCCGTCTATATAGACGTCATCCCAGCGTTGACCTCCACCCTTCTATATAGACGTCATCCCAGCGTTGACCTCCACCTGTCTATATAGACGTCATCCCAGCGTTGACCTCCACCTGTCTATATAGACGTCATCCCAGCGTTGACCTCCACCTGTCTATATAGACGTCATCCCAGCGTTGACCTCCACCCATCTATATAGACGTCATCCCAGCGTTGACCTCCACCCGTCTATATAGACGTCATCCCAGCGTTGACCTCCACCCGTCTATATAGACGTCATCCCCAGCGTTGACCTCCACCCTCTATATAGACGTCATCCCAGCGTTGACCTCCACCTGTCTATATAGACGTCATCCCAGCGTTGACCTCCACCCGTCTATATAGACGCCATCCCAGCGTTGACCTCCACCCGTCTATATAGACGTCATCCCAGCGTTGACCTCCACCTGTCTATATAGACGTCATCCCAGCGTTGACCTCCACCTGTCTATATAGACGTCATCCCAGCGTTGACCTCCACCCGTCTATATAGACGTCATCCCAGCGTTGACCTCCACCCGTCTATATAGACGTCATCCCAACGTTGACCTCCACCCGTCTATATAGACGTCATCCCAGCGTTGACCTCCACCCGTCTATATAGACGTCATCCCAGCGTTGACCTCCACCTGTCTATATAGACGTCATCCCAGCGTTGACCTCCACCTGTCTATATAGACGTCATCCCAGCGTTGACCTCCACCCGTCTATATAGACGTCATCCCAGCGTTGACCTCCACCCGTCTATATAGACGTCATCCCAGCGTTGACCTCCACCTGTCTATATAGACGTCATCCCATCCCAGCGTTGACCTCCACCCGTCCTATATAGACGTCATCCCAGCGTTGACCTCCACCTGTCTATATAGACGTCATCCCCAGCGTTGACCTCCACCCTGTCTATATAGACGTCATCCCAGCGTTTGACCTCCACCCGTCTATATAGACGTCATCCCAGCGTTGACCTCCACCCGTCTATATAGACGTCATCCCAGCGTTGACCTCCACCCGTCTATATAGACGTCATCCCAGCGTTGACCTCCACCCGTCTATATAGACGTCATCCCAGCGTTGACCTCCACCTGTCTATATAGACGTCATCCCAGCGTTGACCTCCACCTGTCTATATAGACGTCATCCCAGCGTTGACCTCCACCCGTCTATATAGACGTCATCCCAGCGTTGACCTCCACCCGTCTATATAGACGTCATCCCAGCGTTGACCTCCACCTGTCTATATAGACGTCATCATCCCAGCGTTGACCTCCACCCGTCTATATAGACGTCATCCCAGCGTTGACCTCCACCCGTCTATATAGATGTCATCCCAGCGTTGACCTCCACCTGTCTATATAGACGTCATCCCAGCGTTGACCTCCACCCGTCTATATAGACGTCATCCCAGCGTTGACCTCCACCCGTCTATATAGACGTCATCCCAGCGTTGACCTCCACCTGTCTATATAGACGTCATCCCAGCGTTGACCTCCACCTGTCTATATAGACGTCATCCCAGCGTTGACCTCCACCCGTCTATATAGACGTCATCCCAGCGTTGACCTCCACCTGTCTATATAGACGTCATCCCAGCGTTGACCTCCACCCCTATATAGACGTCATCCCAGCGTTGACCTCCACCTGTCTATATAGACGTCATCCCATCCCAGCGTTGACCTCCACCCTCTATATAGACGTCATCCCCAGCGTTGACCTCCACCTGTCTATATAGACGTCATCCCAGCGTTGACCTCCACCTGTCTATATAGACGTCATCCCAGCGTTGACCTCCACCCGTCTATATAGACGTCATCCCCCCCCCCAGCGTTGACCTCCACCCGTCTATATAGACGTCATCCCAGCGTTGACCTCCACCCGTCTATATAGACGTCATCCCAGCGTTGACCCTCCACCCGTCTATATAGACGTCATCCCAGCGTTGACCTCCACCGTCTATATAGACGTCATCCCAGCGTTGACCTCCACCCTCTATATAGACGTCATCCCAGCGTTGACCTCCACCCGTCTATATAGACGTCATCCCAGCGTTGACCTCCACCCGTCTATATAGACGTCATCCCAGCGTTGACCTCCACCTGTCTATATAGACGTCATCCCCAGCGTTGACCTCCACCTGTCTATATAGACGTCATCCCAGCGTTGACCTCCACCCGTCTATATAGACGTCATCCCAGCGTTGACCTCCACCTGTCTATATAGACGTCATCCCAGCGTTGACCTCCACCTGTCTATATAGACGTCATCCCAGCGTTGACCTCCACCTGTCTATATAGACGTCATCCCAGCGTTGACCTCCACCTGTCTATATAGACGTCATCCCCAGCGTTGACCTCCACCTGTCTATATAGACGTCATCCCAGCGTTGACCTCCACCTGTCTATATAGACGTCATCCCAGCGTTGACCTCCACCTGTCTATATAGACGTCATCCCAGCGTTGACCTCCACCTGTCTATATAGACGTCATCCCAGCGTTGACCTCCACCTGTCTATATAGACGTCATCCCAGCGTTGACCTCCACCTCTATATAGACGTCATCCCAGCGTTGACCTCCACCCGTCTATATAGACGTCATCCCAGCGTTGACCCTCCACCCGTCTATATAGACGTCATCCCAGCGTTGACCTCCACCCTCTATATAGACGTCATCCCAGCGTTGACCTCCACCCGTGTCTATATAGACGTCATCCCAGCGTTGACCTCCACCCGTCTATATAGAACGTCATCCCCAGCGTTGACCTCCACCCGTCTATATAGACGTCATCCCAGCGTTGACCTCCACCCGTCTATATAGACGTCATCCCAGCGTTGACCTCCACCCGTCTATATAGACGTCATCCCAGCGTTGACCTCCACCCGTCTATATAGACGTCATCCCAGCGTTGACCTCCACCCGTCTATATAGACGTCATCCCAGCGTTGACCTCCACCTCTATATAGACGTCATCCCAGTTTGACCTCCACCCGTCTATATAGACGTCATCCCAGCGTTGACCTCCACCCGTCTATATAGACGTCATCCCAGCGTTGACCTCCACCCGTCTATATAGACGTCATCCCAGCCCAGCGTTGACCTCCACCTGTCTATATAGACGTCATCCCAGCGTTGACCTCCACCCACCCGTCTATATAGACGTCATCCCAGCGTTGACCTCCACCCCGTCTATATAGACGTCATCCCAGCGTTGACCTCCACCCGTCTATATAGACGTCATCCCAGTTGACCTCCACCCTGTCTATATAGACGTCATCCCAGCGTTGACCTCCACCCGTCTATATAGACGTCATCCCAGCGTTGACCTCCACCCGTCTATATAGACGTCATCCCAGCGTTGACCTCCACCCGTCTATATAGACGTCATCCCAGCGTTGACCTCCACCTGTCTATATAGACGTCATCCCAGCGTTGACCTCCACCTGTCTATATAGACGTCATCCCAGCGTTGACCTCCACCCGTCTATATAGACGTCATCCCAGCGTTGACCTCCACCCGTCTATATAGACGTCATCCCAGCGTTGACCTCCACCCCTCTATATAGACGTCATCCCAGCGTTGACCTCCACCTGTCTATATAGACGTCATCCCAGCGTTGACCTCCACCCGTCTATATAGACGTCATCCCCAGCGTTGACCTCCACCCGTCTATATACGTCATCCCAGCGTTGACCTCCACCCGTCTATATAGACGTCATCCCAGCGTTGACCTCCACCGGTCTATATAGACGTCATCCCAGCGTTGACCTCCACCCGTCTATATAGACGTCATCCCAGCGTTGACCTCCACCTGTCTATATAGACGTCATCCCAGCGTTGACCTCCCCACCCGTCTATATAGACGTCATCCCAGCGTTGACCTCCCTCCACCTGTCTATATAGACGTCATCCCAGCGTTGACCTCCACCCGTCTATATAGACGTCATCCCAGCGTTGACCTCCACCTGTCTATATAGACGTCATCCCATCCCAGCGTTGACCTCCACCCGTCTATATAGACGTCATCCCAGCGTTGACCTCCACCTGTCTATATAGACGTCATCCCAGCGTTGACCTCCACCCGTCTATATAGACGTCATCCCAGCGTTGACCTCCACCCGTCTATATAGACGTCATCCCAGCGTTGACCTCCACCTGTCTATATAGACGTCATCCCAGCGTTGACCTCCACCTGTCTATATAGACGTCATCCCAGCGTTGACCTCCACCTGTCTATATAGACGTCATCCCAGCGTTGACCTCCACCTGTCTATATAGACGTCATCCCAGCGTTGACCTCCACCTGTCTATATAGACGTCATCCCAGCGTTGACCTCCACCTGTCTATATAGACGTCATCCCAGCGTTGACCTCCACCTGTCTATATAGACGTCATCCCAGCGTTGACCTCCACCTGTCTATATAGACGTCATCCCAGCGTTGACCTCCACCTGTCTATATAGACGTCATCCCAGCGTTGACCTCCACCTGTCTATATAGACGTCATCCCAGCGTTGACCTCCACCTGTCTATATAGACGTCATCCCAGCGTTGACCTCCACCTGTCTATATAGACGTCATCCCAGCGTTGACCTCCACCTGTCTATATAGACGTCATCCCAGCGTTGACCTCCACCTGTCTATATAGACGTCATCCCAGCGTTGACCTCCACCTGTCTATATAGACGTCATCCCAGCGTTGACCTCCACCTGTCTATATAGACGTCATCCCAGCGTTGACCTCCACCTGTCTATATAGACGTCATCCCCAGCGTTGACCTCCACCTCTATATAGACGTCATCCCAGCGTTGACCTCCACCTGTCTATATAGACGTCATCCCAGCGTTGACCTCCACCCGTCTATATAGACGTCATCCCAGCGTTGACCTCCACCTGTCTATATAGACGTCATCCCAGCGTTGACCTCCACCTGTCTATATAGACGTCATCCAGCGTGACCTCCAGTCGTCATGTGACCTCCACCTGTCTATATAGACGTCATCCCAGCGTTGACCTCCACCTCTATATAGACGTCATCCCGCGTTGACCTCCACCCTCTATATAGACGTCATCCCAGCGTTGACCTCCACCCGTCTATATAGACGTCATCTTAATGTTGACCTCCACCCGTCTATATAGACGTCATCGTTGACCTCCACCGTCTATATAGACGTCATCCAGCGTTGACCTCCACTTCTATATAGACGTCCCAGCGTTGACCTCCACCCGTATATAGACGTCATCCCAGCGTTGACCTCCACCCGTCTATATAGACGTCATCCCAGCGTTGACCTCCACCCGTCTATATAGACGTCATCCCCGTTCCCAGCGTTGACCTCCACCCGTCTATATAGACGTCATCCCAGCGTTGACCTCCACCCGTCTATATAGACGTCATCTCAATGTTGACCTCCACCCGTCTATATAGACGTCATCTCAGTTGTCTGTATAGAGTCTAGACGAGAGTCTAGATATAGACGTTATCGCTGTCTTCCCAACTCTAACCCTGTGAGAATAAACTATATGCTTTTGTGAGTCATAAACAGTTTCTACAGGATAACTGGTCTGCAGTCATTGAGGGGAAGATGGATGAGACTCTCTTGGTACTGGATGTACTGGATGTACTGGATGTACTGGTTGTTCTCCACAGTGCTGGTACCCACTCCTGGATAAGGCTCAACATTTGCATGTGTGTCCTTGACTTTTGTCACCTTATACAAAAATAAATAAGTCAACATTAAAAATGTATTGGTGTCATACACCATATTGCCAAAAGTATTTGCTCACCCATCCAAATTATTGAAATCAGGCGTTCCAATCACTTCCACATCCACAGGTGTATGAAATTAAGGACCTAGACTGTCATGATTTGAGTGTAGTTGAAGGGAGGACCCAAAAATGCATGAGTTTAAAATAAGTGATTTATTAACAAAAGACCAAAATTCAAACTTAACTTAAATTCCAGAAGTGTAATCGAAAAAGGTGATGACACCTGGGAGGACAAAGCAGGGGCGGGGAATATCAGGAAGGGGGCGCAGGAATACGAGCAGACGGACCAGCGAACAGAAAGAGGAAAGACCAGACTTAAATAGACAGAGGGACAAACAAGAGGCAGGTGCAACCAATCAGGATGAGACAGGGAAGGAAGACAAGCAGAAGACAGAGCTTCAAAAGTAAAACAGGAAACAGGTAAGACAAGAGACAACTTAACACAAAACAAAGAACGTCTGCCATGGCTGACCCAGACGTGCAGACTGTTTCTAGAAACATCTGTGAAAGAATGGGTCCAGGTGGAACTGTGACAGGATGACACCTGAGAACAACCGGTGGTGAAGTTTCCTCTTTGATTAGAAGGAATCTGGTACCAGAACTAGTAGATCCACTTCTTACATAGTTTTTCAGTGTTGTAGTTGTCAGGTTTGGGTCAGGACGTGGTTTTTAAAGTTAATTACTGTCATAATGACACAGTGATGTATCTGCAGTCCCTGCTGACTCTAAGAAGAACTTTGAAGGTGTCAGCAGATTTCCTTCGGCCCACATCTGGCTCTGCTGATGGCGCTGACTCGGGATGAACCTGGACTCAGAACCTGGACCAACCTCTGTCACCACCCCGACCACCAACACCCTCCATGAAGTTCTGATTCTCAGGCACCACATCCTGAGTCCTGATGCTGTAAACCACACCCTGAGATGTTGAGCTGGGTAACTGGTTAAACTGGTTCTGCTGGTGGCAGCCAGACTGGGTTAGGGTTAGCGTGTGGCCCGCTTAGATGTTGCTAATGACTGAGATGTTTCCCTCCACCAGAATTTAGTTTTAGTCGTCCCGTCCTTCTAGTTCCTGGTCTAGTTCCTGGTCTAGTTTCTGGACTAGCTCCTGGTCTAGCTCCTGGACTAGCTCCTGGTCTAGCTCCTGGTCTAGTTCCTGGACTAGCTCCTGGTCTAGCTCCTGGACTAGCTCCTGGACTAGCTCCTGGTCTAGCTCCTGGACTAGCTCCTGGACTAGTTTCTGGACTAGCTCCTGGTCTAGCTCCTGGACTAGCTCCTGGTCTAGTTCCTGGTCTAGTTTCTGGACTAGCTCCTGGTCTAGCTCCTGGACTAGCTCCTGGACTAGCTCCTGGACTAGTTTCTGGACTAGCTCCTGGTCTAGTTTCTGGACTAGCTCCTGGTCTAGCTCCTGAACTAGCTCCTGGACTAGCTCCTGGTCTAGTTTCTGGACTAGCTCCTGGTCTAGCTCCTGAACTAGCTCCTGGACTAGCTCCTGGACTAGTTTCTGGACTAGCTCCTGGTCTAGTTTTGACTAGTCCTGGTCTAGTTCTGGACTAGCTCCTGGTCTAGTTTCTGCTCGGACTAGCTCCTGTCTAGCTCCTGGCTTGGTCTAGTTTCTGGACTAGCTCCTGGTCTAGCCCCTGGTCTAGTTTCTGGACTAGCTCCTGGTCTAGCTCCTGGACTAGCTCCTGGACTAGTTTCTGGACTAGCTCCTGGTCTAGTTTCTGGACTAGCTCCTGGTCTAGCTCCTGAACTAGCTCCTGGTCTAGTTTCTGGACTAGCTCCTGGTCTAGCTCCTGGTCTAGCTCCTGGACTAGCTCCTGGACTAGCCCCTGGACTAGCTCCTGGACTAGCCCCTGGACTAGCCCCTGGTTCAATAACAAACTATACCTTTCTTAAATCTAGAAACAAGCGTTCCTACAATCTCAATTTAAGAAATCTTACCAAGTTAATTGTCTTGCTGCATGAACAGATGTTTTCACTTGTTTTGAGAACCTTTTTCTTTAGTTGTAGTGTTTTAATTTGTTTGAAGACCCCTTTCTTTCTGCAGTGAGCCAACATCAGATGAGTTTCCTGTTTTCATCAGTGACTCCTCCATTAAAACCACTGGACTCGTTTTCATCACAGAGTGGACACATGGACACTGGGATGGACACATGGACAATTTTAATGTTTAACTTAGTTTATTTATGACATCTGGTAACTCAGACAACACATGTTGGTCCCTGCAGGACAGACGCTCAGCAGCTGTGGACGCCTGGAGCTGAGCCAGCTCCCAACCCGTCCTCTGCGTCCTCTCTCAGTGGGGGTTCTGTCTCTGAGTCTTGGATGTCCCTGTATCAGGCTTGTCTGTCCTGTAGAGTCGGGTCAGCCTGTAGAACCAGAACCAGAACCAGAACCAGAGCAGCCTTATGTACCTGCAGATTATTACACAGCAGCCAAATGTTTGAGCAAACAGCTCAGAGACTCTGACGATCTCCCTGCTGACTTCTGCAGAGGCACACAGCCCTGTTTTTAATATTTTTTCCCATAATCCATCTGTGTGCTCTGTGTGTAACCTCAGATGTGGCGAGTGCAGTCACGCTGTCGCGCTCAACATCGTATCTGAGCTTCAGTTTGGTTTCAAATCCTTCCGATGAGATGTTGAATTAAAAAAAGAAAAGACCAAACCAGGAGAGCTCCTGGTCTAGCTCCTGGACTAGCTCCTGGTCTAGCTCCTGGACTAGCTCCTGGTACTAGCTCCTGGACTAGCTCCTGGTCTCTCCTGGACTAGCTCCTGGTCTAGCTCCTGGACTAGCTCCTGGACTAGCTCCTGGACTAGCTCCTGGTCTAGCTCCTGGTCTAGCTCCTGGACTAGCTCCTGGACTAGCTCCTGGTCTAGGACTCCTGACTAGCTCCTGGTCTAGCTCCTGGTCTAGCTCCTGGTCCTGGACTAGCTCTGGTCTAGTTGTCCTGTCTGGTCTAAGCTCCTGGTCTAGCTCCTGGACTAGTCTGGACTAGCTCCTGGTCTAGCTCCTGGACTAGCTCCTGGTCTATTCCTGGTTAGTTTCTGGACTAGCTCCTGGTCTAGCTCCTGGACTACTCCTGGTCTAGCTCCTGGACTAGCTCCTGCTCTGGACTATCCTGGTCTATTTGGACTAGCTCCGGTCTAGACTAGTTCCTGGTCTAGTTTCTGGACTAGCTCCTGGTCTAGCTCCTGAACTAGCTCCTGGACTAGCTCCTGGACTAGTTTCTGGACTAGTTCCTGGTCTAGTTTCTGTACTAGCTCCTGGTCTAGTTTCTGGACTAGCTCCTGGTCTAGTTTCTGGACTAGCTCCTGGTCTAGTTTCTGGACTAGCTCCTGGTCTAGCTCCTGAACTAGCTCCTGGTCTAGTTTCTGGACTAGCTCCTGGTCTAGCTCCTGGTCTAGTTTCTGGACTAGCTCCTGGTCTACCTCCTGGACTAGCTCCTGGACTAGTTTCTGGACTAGCTCCTGGTCTAGTTTCTGAACTAGCTCCTGGTCTAGTTTCTGGAGCTCCTGGTCTAGCTCCTGGTCTAGCTCCTGGACTAGCTCCTGGACTAGCCCCTGGACTAGCTCCTGGACTAGCCCCTGGTTCAATACAAACTATACCTTTCTTAAATCTAGAAACAAGCGGTTCCTACAATCTCAATTTAAGAAATCTTACCAAGTTAATTGTCTTGCTGCATGAACAGATGTTTTCACTTGTTTTGAGAACCTTTTTCTTTAGTTGTAGTGTTTTAATTTGTTTGAAGACCCCTTTCTTTCTGCAGTGAGCCAACATCAGATGAGTTTCCTGTTTTCATCAGTGACTCCTCCATTAAAACCACTGGACTCGTTTTCATCACAGAGTGGACACATGGACACTGGGATGGACACATGGACAATTTTAATGTTTAACTTAGTTTATTTATGACATCTGGTAACTCAGACAACACATGTTGGTCCCTGCAGGACAGACGCTCAGCAGCTGTGGACGCCTGGAGCTGAGCCAGCTCCCAACCCGTCCTCTGCGTCCTCTCTCAGTGGGGGTTCTGTCTCTGAGTCTTGGATGTCCCTGTATCAGGCTTGTCTGTCCTGTAGCGACGGGTCAGCCTGTAGAACCAGAACCAGAACCAGAGCAGCCTTATGTACCTGCAGATTATTACAGCAGCCAAATGTTTGAGCAAACAGCTCAGAGACTCTGACGATCTCCCTGTTGACTTCTGCAGAGGCACACAGCCCTGTTTTTAATATTTTTTCCCATAATCCATCTGTGTGCTCTGTGTGTAACCTCAGATGTGGCGAGTGCAGTCACGCTGTCGCGCTCAACATCTTATCTGAGCTTCAGTTTGGATCAAATCCTTCCGATGAGATGTCGAATTAAAAAAAGAAAAGACCAAACCATGAGAGCTCCTGGACTAGCTCCTGGACTAGCTCCTGGTCTAGCTCCTGGACTAGCTCCTGGTCTAGCTCCTGGACTAGCTCCTGGACTAGCTCCTGGACTAGCTCCTGGACTAGCTCCTGGTCTAGCTCCTGGACTAGCTCCTGGTCTAGCTCCTGGACTAGCTCCTGGACTAGCTCCTGGTCTAGCTCCTGGACTAGCTCCTGGTCTAGCTCCTGGACTAGCTCCTGGTCTAGCTCCTGGTCTAGCTCCTGGACTAGCTCCTGGACTAGCTGGTCTAGCTCCTGGACTAGCTCCTGGACTAGCTCCTGTACTAGCTCCTGTCTAGCTCCTGGTCTAGCTCCTGGACTAGCTCCTGGTCTAGCTCCTGGAGCTCCTGGTCTAGCTAGCTCCTGACTAGCTCCTGGACTAGCTCCTGGTCTAGCTCCTGACTAGCTCCTGGACTAGCTCTGGACTGCTCTATAGCTCCTGGTCTAGCTCCTGGACTAGCTCCTGGTCTCCTGGACTAGCTCCTGACTAGCTCCTGGACTAGCTCCTGACTCGCTCCTGGTCTATCTCCTGGAGCTCCTGGCCTACTAGCTCCTAGCTCCTGGACTAGCTCCTGGCTCTAGCTCCTGGACTAGCTCCTGGACTAGCTAGCTCCTGAACTAGCTCCTGGACTAGCTCCTGGTCTAGCTCCTGGTCTAGCTCCTGGTCTAGCTCCTGGACTAGCTCCTGGTCTAGCTCCTGGTCTACCTACTGGACTAGCTCCTGGACTAGCTCCTGGTCTAGCTCCTGGACTAGCTCCTGGACTAGCTCCTGAACTAGCTCCTGGACTAGCTCCTCGACTAGCTCCTGGTCTAGCTCCTGGACTAGCTCCTGGTTTAGCTCCTGGACTAGCTCCTGCTAGCTCCTGGTCTACTAGCCTGGACTAGCTCCTGGACTAGCTCCTGGTCTAGCTCCTGGACTAGCTCCTGGACTAGCTCCTGAACTAGCTCCTGGACTAGCTCCTGGTCTAGCTCCTGGTCTAGCTCCTGCAGTAGCTCCTGGACTAGCTCCTGGTCTAGCTCCTGGACTAGCTCCTGCTAGCCCTACTCCTGACTAGCTAGCTGGACTAGCCCCTGGACTAGCTCCTGGTCTAGCTCCTGCTAGCTCCTGGACTAGCTCCTGGTCTAGCTCTTGGACTAGCTCCTGGACTAGCTCCTGGACTCCTGGTCTAGCTCCTGGTCTAGCTCCTGGACTAGCTCCTGGACTAGCTCCTTAGCTCCTGACTAGCTCCTGGACTACTCCTCCTCCCCGGTAGCTCCTGGTCTAGCTCCTGACCTGGTCTAGCTCTGGTCTAGCTCCTGACTAGCTCCTGGTCTAGCTCCTGGTCTAGCTCCTGGTCCTAGCTCCTTCTACTCCTGACTAGCTCCTGGACTCTAGCTCCTGGACTAGCTCCTGGACTAGCTCCTGGTCCTAGCTCCTGGACTAGCTCCTGTACTCCTGGAGCTCCTGGACTAGCTCCTTGACTAGCTCCTGGACTAGCGCCTGACTAGCTCCTGAGCCCTGGACTAGCTCCTGGACTAGCTCCTGGTCTAGCTCCTGGTCTAGCTCCTGGACTAGCTCCTGATCTAGCTCCTGGTCTAGCTCCTGGACTAGCTCCTGGTCTAGCTCCTGGACTAGCTCCTGGTCTAGCTCTGGTCTACCTGGACTAGCTCCTCAGCTAGCTCCTGGTACTCCCTATCTAGCTCCTGGTCTAGCTCTAGCTCCTGACTAGCTCCTGGTCTAGCTCCTGGACTCTCTAGCTCCTGGTCTAGCTCCTGGTCTAGCTCCTGGTCTAGCTCCTGGACTAGCTCCTGGACTAGCTCCTGGACTAGCTCCTGGTCTAGCTCCTGGACTAGCTCCTGGACTAGCTCCTGGACTAGCTCCTGGTCTAGCTCCTGGACTAGCTCCTGGACTACTTCCTGATCTAGCTCCTAGTCTACTAGCTCCTGGACTAGCTCCTGGCTCCTGGTAGCTCCTGACTAGCTCCTGGACTAGCTCCTGGGTACTAGCTCCTGGACTAGCTCCTGGACTAGCTCCTGGTCTAGCTCCTGGCTCCTGGTCTAGCTCCTGGACTAGCTCCTGGACTAGCTCCTGGACTAGCTCCTGGACTCTAGCTCCTGGACTAGCTCTAGCTCCCTCCTAGCTCCTGGACTAGCTCCCGACTAGCTCCTGGACTGCTCCTGACTAGCTCCTGGCTCCTAGCTCCTGGTCCTCTCGGTCTACTCCTGCCTACTCTGGAGCTCCTGGTCTCCTGGTCTAGCTCCTGGACTAGCTCCTCTAGCTCCTCTAGTCCTGGACTAGCTCCTGGACTAGCTCCTGGACTAGCTCCTGGACTAGCTCCTGGACTAGCTCCTGGTCTAGCTCCTGGACTAGCTCCTGGACTAGCTCCTGGTCTAGCTCCTAGCTCTGACTAGCTCCTGGACTAGCTCCTGACTAGCTCTCTGGTAGCTAGCTCCTGGAGCTACTAGCTCCTGGACTAGCTCCTCTAGCTGGACTAGCTCCTGGTGCTCCTGCTAGCTCCTGGACTAGCTAGCTCTAGCTCCTGGACTAGCTCCTCTGGTCTAGCTCCTGGTCTAGCTCTAGCTCCTGGACTAGCTCCTGGAGCTCCTTGCTCTAGCTCCTAGGACTAGCTCTCCTGGTAGCTCCTGGTCTAGCTCCTGGACTAGCTCTCTAGCTGGACTAGCTCCTGGTCTAGCTCCTGGACTAGCTCCTGGACTAGCTCCTGGTCTAGCTCCTGGACTAGCTCCTGGACTAGCTCCTGGTCTAGCTCCTGGTCTAGCTCCTGGAGCTCCTGGTCTAGCTCCTGGACTAGCTCCTGGTTTAGCTCCTGCTAGCTCCTGGACTAGCTCCTGGACTAGCTCCTGGTCGAACTAGCTCCTGGTCTAGCTCCTGGTCTAGCTCCTGGACTAGCTCTCCTGGACTAGCTCCTGGTCTAGTCCTTACTAGCTCCTGGCTCCTGCTCTCCTAGCTCCTGACTAGCTCCTGGTCTAGCTCCTGGCCTAGCTCCTGGTCTCTAGCTCCTGGACTAGCTCCTTGACTAGCTCCTGGTCTCCTGACTAGCTCGGTCTCCTGGACTAGCTCCTGGTCTAGCTCCTGGTCTAGCTCCTGGACTAGCTCCTGGACTAGCTCCTGGTCTAGCTCCTGATCTAGCTCCTGGTCTAGCTCCTGGAGCTCCTGGTCTAGCTCCTGGACTACTAGCTCTAGCTGTCTAGCTCCTGGACTAGCTAGCTCCTGGACTAGCTCTGGACTAGCTACTCCTGCTAGCTCCTGACTAGCTCTGGACTAGCTCCTGACTAGCTCCTGATAGCTCCTGGCCTGTCTAGCTCCTGACTAGCTCCTGCTCCCTGGACTAGCTCCTGGCTAGCTCCCTAGCTCCTGGACTACTCCTGACTAGCTCCTGGTCTAGCTCCTGGACTAGCTCCTGGACTAGCTCTGACTAGCTCCTGGTCTAGCTCCTGGACTAGCTCCTGGACTAGCTCCTGGAGTCCTGGACTTCCTGGTCTCCTGATCTAGCTCCTGGAGCTCCTGGACTAGCTCCTGGTCTAGCTCCTGGCTCCTACTAGCTCCTGGACTAGCTCCTGGTCTAGCTCCTGGACTAGCTCCTGGACTAGCTCCTGAACTAGCTCCTGGACTAGCTCCTGACTAGCTCCTAGCTCCTGGATGCTAGCTCTGACTAGCTCCTGCTCCTGCTAGCTCCTGGACTAGCTCTGGCTCTCCTGGACTAGCTCCTGGACTACTAGCTCCTGGACTAGCTCCTGGAGCTCCTGGTCTAGCTAGCTCCTGGTCTAGCTCCTGACTTCTCCTGGTCTAGCTCCTGAAACTAGCTCCTGTCTAGCTCCTGGTGCTCCTAGCTCCTGGTCTAGCTCCTGACTAGCTCCTGTGACTAGCTCCTGGACTAGCTCCTGCTCCTGGTCCTAGCTCTGCTGGCTAGCTCCTGGACTAGCTCCTGGTCTAGCTCCTGTCTAGCTCTGGACTAGCTCCTGGACTCCTGGTCTAGCTCCTGGACTCGCTCCTGGACTAGCCTCCTAGCTCCTGAACTAGCTCCTGGGACTAGCTCCTGGACTAGCTCCTGGTCCTGGACTCCTCTCTAGCTCCTGGACTAGCTCTCTGGCTAGCTCCTGGTCTCCTGAGCTCCTGGACTAGCTGGACCTGGACTCCTTCCTAGCTCTGCTCCTGGTCTGCTCCTGGCTCCTGACTAGCTCCTGGTCTAGCTCCTGGACTAGCTCTCTGGTCTAGCTCCTCTAGCTGGAGCTTCCTGGACTAGCTCCTGGTAGCTCCTGTCTACCTACCTGGACTAGCTCCTGGACTAGCTCCTGGTCTAGCTCCTGGACTAGCTCTAGCTCCTGGACTATCTCCTCCTAGCTCCTACTAGCTCCTGGACTAGCTCCTGGTCTAGCTCCTGGACTAGCTCCTGGTCTAGCTCCTGATCTAGCTCCTGGACTAGCTCCTGGACTAGCTCCTGGTAGCTCTGGAGCTCCTGACTAGCTCCTGGTCTACTCCTGAGCTCCTGGACTAGCTAGCTAGCCTGGACTAGCTCCTGGTCTAGCTATCCTGGACTAGCTCCTGGACTAGCTCCTGGGACTCCTGCTCCTGGACTAGCTCCTGGACTAGCTCCTCCTGGACTAGCTAGCTCCTGGTCCTAGCTCCTGGACTAGCTCCTGGTCTGCTCCTGGACTGACTAGCTCCTGGACTAGCTCCTGGCTCCTGACTAGCTCCTGTCTAGCTCCTGGACTAGCTCCTGGTCTACTCCTGGCTCCTGACAGCTCCTGGTCTAGCTCCTGGTCTAGCTCCTGGACTAGCTCCTGGACTAGCTCCTGGTTCTAGCTCCTGCTCTAGCTCCTGGTCTAGCTCCTGGACTAGCTCCTGGCTCTACTCCTGGTCTAGCTCCTGGTCTAGCTCCTGATCTAGCTCCTGGACTAGCTCCTGGACTAGCTCCTAGCTCCTGGACTAGCTCCTGGCTAGCTCCTGGACTAGCTCCTGGACTAGCTCCTGGTCTAGCTCCTGGACTAGCTCCTGGACTAGCTCCTGGTCTAGCTCCTGGACTAGCTCCTGAACTAGCTCCTGGACTAGCTCCTGGTCTAGCTCCTGGTCTAGCTCCTGGACTAGCTCCTGGACTAGCTCCTGGACTAGCTCCTGGACTAGCTCCTGGTTTAGCTCCTGATCTAGCTCCTGAACTAGCTCCTGGACTAGCTCCTGGACTAGCTCTTGGTCTAGCTCCTGGTCTAGCTCCTGGAGTAGCTCCTGGACTAGCTCCTGGTTTAGCTCCTAAACTAGCTCCTGGACTAGCTCCTGGTCTAGCTCCCGAACTAGCTCCTGGTCTAGCTCCCGGACTAGCTCCTGGTCTAGCTCCTGATCTAGTTCCTGGACTAGCTCCTGGTCTAGCTCCTGGTCTAGCTCCTGGTCTAGCTCCTGGACTAGCTCCTGGACTAGCTCCTGGACTCTAGCTCTGGACTGCTCCTGACTCCTGGAGCTAGCTCCTGGACTAGCTCCTGTCTAGCTCCCGACTAGCTCCTGGACTCTAGCTCCTACTACTCCTGGACTAGCTCCGGACTAGCCTCCTCCTCAACACCTCCTGGACTAGCTACTAGCTCCTGGTCTAGCTAGCTCCTGGACTAGCTCTGGACTAGCTCCTGGAACTAGCTGGACTAGCTCCTGACTAGCTCCTGCTCCTGGACTAAGCTCCTGGCTCCTGGACTAGCTCCTGGTCTAGCTCCTGGACTAGCTCCCTGGACTCTAGCTCCTGGACTATCTACCTGGACCTCTGGTCTAGCTCCTGTCAGCTCCTGACTAGCTCCTGGACTAGCTCCTGGAGCTAGCTCCTGGTCTAGCTCCTGGACTAGCTCCTGGCTAGCTCCTGCTAGGACTAGCTCCTGGACTAGCTCCCTGGACTAGCTCCTGGTTCTAGCCTCCTGGACTAGCTCCTGGCTCTAGCTAGCTTCTAGCTCCTGGACTAGCTCCTGGCTCCCTGGCTAGCTCCTGGCTACTCGCTCCTGGTCTAGCTCCTGGTCTACTGACTAGCTCCTGGTCTAGCTCCTGGACTAGCTCCTGGTCTAGCTAGCTCCTGGACTAGCTCCTGGACTAGCTCCTGGACTAGCTCTGGACTAGCCTCTAGCTGGACTAGCTCCTGGACTCCTGGACTAGCTCCTGGTCTAGCTCCTGGGACTCCTGGACTCGCCTCCTGGACTAGCTCCTGGTCTAGCTCCTGGACTAGCTCCTGGTCTAGCTCCTGGACTAGCTCTCCTGGACCTAGCTCCTGGACTAGCCTGGACTAGCTCCTGACTAGCTCCTGGGTCTAGCTCCTGGACTAGCTCCTGGTCTAGCTCCTGGACTAGCTCCCTGGCTAGCTCCTGGCTATCTGCTCTAGCTCCTCTAGCTCCTGGACTAGCTCCTGGTCTAGCTCTGGACTAGCTCCTGGTCTAGCTCTGGACTACTAGCTCCTGGACTAGCTCCCTGGTCTAGCTCCCGAACTAGCTCCTGGTCTACCTCTGGACTAGCTCCTGGACTAGCTCCTGGACTAGCTGGTCTAGCTCCTGGTCTAGCTCCTGGACTAGCTCCTGGCTCCCGGCTCCTGGCTAGCTCCTGTAGCTCCTGGACTAGCTCCTGGTCTAGCTCCTGGACTAGCTCCTGGTCTAGCTCCTGGACTAGCTCCTGGCTCTAGCTCCTGCTCTGACTACTAGCTCTAGCTCCTGGCTCCTGGACTAGCTGGACTAGCTCCTGGACCTAGCTCCTGGTCTAGCTCCTGCACTCCTGGACTAGCTCCTGGACTACCTCCCTGAGCTCTGGCTAGACTAGCTCCTGGTCTAGCTCCTGGACTAGCTCCTGGACTAGCTCCTGGCTCTGGCTAGCTCCTGGGCTCCTGGTCTAGCTCCTTCTAGCTACTAGCTCCTGAGCTGGTAGCTTCCTGGACTAGCTCTGAACTAGCTCCTGGACTAGCTCCTGGTCTAGCTGGACTGCTCCTGGTCCTAGCTCCTGGTCTAGCTCCTGGACTGGCCCCGACTAGCTCCTGGTCTAGCTGGTCTAGCTACTGGACTAGCTCCTGGTCAGCTCCTGGACTAGCTCCTGGACTCCTGATCTAGCTCCTAGCTAGCCCTGACTAGCTCCTGGTCTAGCTCCTGGACTAGCTCCTGGTCCTCCTGGACAGCTCCTGGACTAGCTCTGGACTCCTGACTACCTGGATAGCTCCTGGACAAGAACTAGCTCCTGGACTAGCTCCTGGTCTAGCTCCTGCTGACTCTCCTGGTCTAGCTCCTGACTAGCTCCTGGGCTCCTGGTCTAGCTCCTGGTCCTAGCTCCTGCTGCTCCTGGACTAGCTCCTGGCTTCCTGGACCCTATACTCCTGATCTAGCTCCTGGACTAGCTCCTGGACTAGCTTCCGAACTAGCTCCTGGTCTAGCTCCCGGACTAAGCTGGACTAGCCTCTAGCTCCTAGCTCCTGGACTAGCTCCTCTAGCTCCGACTAGCTCCTGCTCCTGGACTAGCTCCTGGACTAGTCCTGGCTAGCTCCTGGTCTACCCCTGGTCTAGCTCCTGGACTAGCTCCTGGACGCTGGACTAGCTCCTGAACTAGCCTGGACTAGCACCTGGACTAGCTCATGGACAAGGACTAGCTCCTGGTCTAGCTCCTGCACTAGCTCCTGGACTAGCTCCTGGACTACCTCCTGATCGAGCTCCTAGTCTAGCTCCTGGACTAGCTCCTGGTCTAGCTCCTGGAGTATGTCCTGGACTAGCTCCTGGTCTAGCTCCCGAACTAGCTCCTCCTGACTAGCTCCTGGCGTAGCTCCTGGACTAGCTCCTGGCTTAGCTCCTGGACTAGCTCCTGGACTAGCTCCTGGTCTAGCTCCTGGTCTAGCTCCTGGACTAGCTCCTGGACTAGCTTCCGAACTAGCTCCTGGTCTAGTTCCTGGTCTAGTTTCTGGACTAGCTCCTGGACTAGCTCCTGAACTAGCTCCTGGACTAGCACCTGGACTAGCTCCTGGTCTAGCTCATGGACAAGGACTAGCTCCTGGTCTAGCTCCTGGTCTAGCTCCTGCACTAGCTCCTGGACTAGCTCCTGGACTAGCTCCTGGTCTAGCTCCTGGAGTATGTCCTGGACTAGCTCCTGGTCTAGCTCCCGAACTAGCTCCTGGCGTAGCTCCTGGACTAGCTCCTGGACTAGCTCCTGACGTAGCTCCTGGACTAGCTCCTGGTCTAGCTCCTGGACTAGCTCCTGGTCTAGCTCCTGGACTAGCTCCTGACTAGCTCCTGGACTAGCTCCTGGACTAGCTCCCGAACTAGCTCCTGGTCTAGCTCCCGGACTAGCTCCTGGACTAGCTCCTGGACTAGCTCCCGAACTAGTTCCTGGACTAGCTCCTAGCGTAGCTCCTGGTCTAGCTCCTGGACTAGCTCCTGGTCTAGCTCTGGACTAGCTCTGGTCTAGCTCCTGGTCTAGCTCCTGGACTAGCTCCTGGACTAGCTCCTGGACTAGCTCCTGGTCTAGCTCCTGGGGCCACTGCACCGTTCACAGCTTGGTGTCAGGGGAACCGTCATGTGACCGCTGGTTGACCTCCTCAGGCTGGTCAGCTGCATGCTGGGAAACGGTGTTCTCCACCAGGACAGCTGTGGTCCAGTCCTCATCTGGGTCCTCTACTGCGCTGGAGCTGAGCAGCAGCACACGCGTGTTCTTCCTGCCTCTGAGCAGCAGCACACGCGTGTTCATCCTGCCACTGAGCAGCGGCACACGCGTGTTCTTCCTGCCACTGAGCAGCAGCACACGCGTGTTCTTCCTGCCTCTGAGCAGCAGCACACGCGTGTTCTTCCTGCCTCTGAGCAGCAGCACACGCGTGTTCTTCCTGCCTCTCAGCAGCAGCACACGCGTGTTCTTCCTGCCTCTGAGGTAACGCTGTGACTTTCCAACAATAAACTAACGATGTTTGGAGCTGAGATGCTGAATAGACAGTGATGTCATCCTCTAACTCACCGTTGTTCCTCCCGTCATCTCTGTGAAATAATGACTCGTTCAGCTCACAGGAACCTTTTTCTCACATTTCTGCTTCGTTTGGAAGAAAATGAATTTTCTGTATTTGCTCCTGAAATGTTACATTTGACCTCATAAATAAATGAAACACAACAGGAAGAGATAAAATATCAAAACAGTTTTAGTCCCAGTTACCGACATCACTGACCTCCCCAGAAACCTGCCTGGAAGCTCTGGATGCTCCCAGAGCTTCCAGAGTTGTTACACCTGGCTGCAGCTCCCAGGTGTAACCCCAACCTTAACCCCCAGGAGCATCCCAACCAACAGAGACGTGGAGGAAATGATGAGAGAACAGAGAGACAGGGAGTCCAGGTAAGGAAATGTCAGCTCATACATTTATTGAGTTAATCACAGGTGAACACAGCGAACGCATCAGGGATGGTTTCATGGTCTCTGGGAGCTTTTACCGGACAGTCAGACATGTTTCATGGTCTCTGGGAGCTTTTACTGGACAGTCAGACATGTTTCATGGTCTCTGGGAGCTTTTACCGGACAGTCAGACATGTTTCATGGTCTCTGGGAGTTTTTACCGGACAGTCAGAAATGTTTCATGGTCTCTGGGAGTTTTTACCGGACAGTCAGACATGTTTCATGGTCTCTGGGAGTTTTTACCGGACAGTCAGACATGTTTCATGGTCTCTGGGAGTTTTTACCGGACAGTCAGACATGTTTCATGGTCTCTGGGAGCTTTTACCGGACAGTCAGGTATGTTTCATGGTCTCTGGGAGTTTTTACCGGACAGTCAGACATGTTTCATGGTCTCTGGGAGTTTTTTACCGGACAGTCAGATGTTTCATGGTCTCTGGGAGTTTTTACCGGACAGTCAGACATGTTTCATGGTCTCTGGGAGTTTTTACCGGACAGTCAGACATGTTTCATGGTCTCTGGGAGCTTTTACCGGACAGTCAGACATGTTTCATGGTCTCTGGGAGTTTTTACCGGACAGTCAGACATGTTTCATGGTCTCTGGGAGCTTTTACCGGACAGTCAGACATGTTTCATGGTCTCTGGGGAGTTTTTAACCGGACAGTCAGACGTTTTCATGGTCTCTGGGAGTTTTTTTTTTACCGGACAGTCAGACATGTTTCATGGTCTCTGGGAGTTTTTACCGGACAGTCAGACATGTTTCATGGTCTCTGGGAGTTTTTACCGGACAGTCAGACATGTTTCATGGTCTCTGGGAGTTTTTACCGGACAGTCAGACGGGTTTCATGGTCTCTGGGAGCTTTTACCGGACAGTCAGACATGTTTCATGGTCTCTGGGAGCTTTTACCGGACAGTCAGACATGTTTCATGGTCTCTGGGAGTTTTTACCGGACAGTCAGACATGTTTCATGGTCTCTGGGAGTTTTTACCAGACAGTCAGACATGTTTCATGGTCTCTGGGAGTTTTTACCGGACAGTCAGACATGTTTCATGGTCTCTGGGAGTTTTTACCGCACAGTCAGACGGGTTTCATGGTCTCTGGGAGCTTTTACCGGACAGTCAGACATGTTTCATGGTCTCTGGGAGTTTTTACCGGACAGTCAGACATGTTTCATGGTCTCTGGGAGTTTTTACCGGACAGTCAGACATGTTTCATGGTCTCTGGGAGTTTTTACCGGACAGTCAGACATGTTTCATGGTCTCTGGGAGTTTTTACCGGACAGTCAGACATGTTTCATGGTCTCTGGGAGTTTTTACCGGACAGTCAGACGGTTTCATGGTCTCTGGGAGCTTTTACCGGACAGTCAGACATGTTTCATGGTCTCTGGGAGCTTTTACCGGACAGTCAGATATGTTTCATGGTCTCTGGGAGTTTTTACCAGACAGTCAGACATGTTTCATGGTCTCTGGGAGTTTTTACCAGACAGTCAGACATGTTTCATGGTCTCTGGGAGTTTTTACCGGACAGTCAGACATGTTTCATGGTCTCTGGGAGTTTTTACCGCACAGTCAGACGGGTTTCATGGTCTCTGGGAGCTTTTACCGGACAGTCAGACATGTTTCATGGTCTCTGGAGTTTTTTCCGGACAGTCACAGTTCATGGTCTCTGGGAGTTTTTACCGGACAGTCAGACGGGTTTCATGGTCTCTGGGAGTTTTTACCGGACAGTCAGACGGGTTCATGGTCTCTGGGAGTTTTTACCGGACAGTCAGACGGGGTTCATGGTCTCTGGGAGTTTTTACCGGACAGTCAGACGGGTTTCATGGTCTCTGGGAGTTTTTACCGGACAGTCAGACATGTTTCATGGTCTCTGGGAGTTTTTACCGGACAGTCACACATGTTTCATGGTCTCTGGGAGTTTTTACCAGACAGTCAGATGGGTTTCATGGTCTCTGGGAGTTTTTACCGGACAGTCAGACATGTTTCATGGTCTCTGGGAGTTTTTACCAGACAGTCAGACGGTTTCATGGTCTCTGGGGGCTTTTACCGGACAGTCAGACGGGTTCATGGTCTCTGGGAGTTTTTACCAGACAGTCAGACATGTTTCATGGTCTCTGGGAGCTTTTACTGGACAGTCAGACGGGTTTCATGGTCTCTGGGAGTTTTTACCGGACAGTCAGACGGGTTTCATGGTCTCTGAGAGCTTTTACCGGACAGTCAGACGGGTTCATGGTCTCTGGGAGTTTTTACCGGACAGTCAGACAGGTTTCATGGTCTCTGGGAGCTTTTACCGGACAGTCAGACATGTTTCATGGTCTCTGGGAGTTTTTACCGGACAGTCAGACGGGTTTCATGGTCTCTGAGAGCTTTTACCGGACAGTCAGACGGGTTCATGGTCTCTGGGAGTTTTTACCGGACAGTCAGACAGGTTCATGGTCTCTGGGAGCTTTTACCGGACAGTCAGACGTTTTCATGGTCTCTGGGAGTTTTTACCGGACAGTCAGACATGTTTCATGGTCTCTGGGAGTTTTTACCGGACAGTCAGACATGTTTCATGGTCTCTGGGAGTTTTTACCGGACAGTCAGACATGTTTCATGGTCTCTGGGAGCTTTTACCGGACAGTCATACATGTTTCATGTTTACACCACCAGTAAAGCCCTCATCTCGATCAGACGGGCTCACTGCTCCACGCCTCTTTCTCTTTTTTTCTTATTCCTGCACCAGAACGTCCCGGTGGCGTGTTGGAGTCCTGCCGGACCGCCGCCGCCTGAAGGTCCGAGCCCAGAGGAGCTCCAGAATGGACCAGACATGGACCAGAGAAGGAAACAGGTGGGTGGTGGCTCCGCCCCCTCAGATGGAGCACGTTTGTGTCCGACTGTTCATGTACCGGGTCAGGGGTCAGGGTCAGGGTCAGGGTTGACCCTAACCCCGACCCTGACCCCTGACCCTTGACCCCTGACCCGGCTGTAGTGGGGAATCACTGGAAGAAGCTCTACATGTGTCAATAATCAAACAGAGGGACAGATGTGTCCGTCTGGACGGACGTCTTCCTCCAGAGACGACTGTCATCCAGTCGGACCGCTCAGCGCTCATGAAGGCTGGTCTCATCTCCCAGTCTGTGTGTGTGTGTGTGTGTGTCATCGCCTCCATCTCCATGGTGATGATGTCCTATTCAGCCGGGCACCTGCCGGGATAAGAGGTGTGTGGGGGGGGGGATGATGTCTGCCACGCCCCCACCAGGTGTTGGTGGATTGAGATGAAGATCATTCAGCTCCATTTACCTCCTGCATCAGCAGGGAGCAGGTATCCATGGCAACGCTGCAGAGTAACGAGGTGGAGCATCTGTCACCGCAGAAGAAAATAAAAAAAACACCACAGAAATACAGCTGTGACAGAGAGCGTCCACAGAGCGTCCAGAGTTCCCACTGATCCATGAAGGGGAGGCTGAGGATGGTCCAGGAGGTCCAGGTCATCTGGTCCAGAACCAGAACCAGAACCAGAACCAGACAGCACAGATCTGCTGCAGTTCTCCAGCCCTGACAGGTCCACATGTTCAACCAGGACCACCAGGACACCATCAGTTCAGAAGAAGACCTCCGTCTCTTCAGGTCCTCCAGGAGTCCAGATGCTGCAGACTGTGAACGGACTTTATCAGCTCTGGTCTCGTAGCGTCATAGAAGATCCCTGACCTCTAACTGGTACTGGAGTTACTGGAGTTACTGGAGTTACTGACCCTCTGGAGGTTCTGGAGTTACTGGAGTTACTGGAGTTACTGGAGCTACTGGAGTTACCGGAGTTACTGGAGTTACTGGAGTTACTGGAGCTACTGGAGTTACTGACCCTCTGGAAGTTCTGGAGTTACTGGAGTTACTGGAGTTACTGACCCTCTGGAGGGTCTGGAGTTACTGGAGTTACTGGAGCTACTGGAGTTAATGGAGTTACTGGAGTTACTGGAGTCACTGGAGTTACTGGAGTTACTGGAGTTACTGACCCTCTGGAGGGTCTGGAGTTACTGGAGTTACTTACTGGAGTTACTGACCCTCTGGAGGGTCTGGAGTTACTGGAGTTACTGGAGTTACTGGAGTTACTGACCCTCTGGAGGGTCTGGAGTTACTGGAGTTACTGGAGTTACTGACCCTCTGGAGGTTCTGGAGTTACTGGAGTACTGACCCTCTGGAGGGTCTGGAGTTACTGGAGTTACTGGAGCTACTGGAGCTACTGGAGTTAATGGAGTTACTGGAGTTACTGGAGTTATTGACCCTCCGGAGGTTCTGGTATCTGCAGATAAACCTCTGTGATAACGGATCAATACAGCTGTAAGGAGGACTCAGCGTTCCAGATGTAACGGCCCAAACCCTGAACCCTCCAGGTAGGAAGCTCCTGTGACCTGAGATGACCCTGACAGGACCGGTCAGCTGCCTCTAACAGGGCTGGCTCCTAGTTTCTGTGTGGGCGGGGCCATGATCATGTGGACAACAACATGTGATTCATAAAAAAGGAGGAGGAGGAGTCATCTGAGAACATCTGAGAACATGTGAGAGCAACTGAGAACAACTGAGAACATCTGAGAACAACTGAGAAGATCTGAAAACATGTGAGAGCAACTGAGAAGATCTGAGAACAACCGAGAACAACTGAGAACATCTGAGAACAACTGACAACAACTGAGAACATGTGAGAGCAACTGAGAACATCTGAGAACATCTGAGAACAACTGACAACAACTGAGAACATCTGAGAACATCTGAGAACAACTGAGAACATCTGAGAACAACTGAGAACATCTGAGAACATCTGAGAACATCTGAGAACAACTGAGAACATCTGAGAACATGTGAAAGCAACTGAGAACATCTGAGAACAACTGAGAACATCTGAGAACATGTGAGAACAACTGAGAACATCTGAGAACATGTGAGAACAACTGAGAAGATCTGAAAACATGTGAGAGCAACTGAGAAGATCTGAGAACAACCGAGAACAACTGAGAACATCTGAGAACATCTGAGAACAACTGACAACAACTGAGAACATGTGAGAGCAACTGAGAACATCTGAGAACATCTGAGAACAACTGACAACAACTGAGAACATCTGAGAACATCTGAGAACATGTGAAACACTGAGAACAACTGAGAACTGAGAACATCTGAGAACATTGAGAACAACTGAGAACACTGAGAACATCTGAGAACATTGAGAACATGTGAAAGCAACTGAGAACATCTGAGAACAACTGAGAACATCTGAGAACATGTGAAAGCAACTGAGAACATCTGAGAACAACTGAGAACATCTGAGAACATGTGAAAGCAACTGAGAACATCTGAGAACAACTGAGAACATCTGAGAACATCTGAGAACATCTGAGAACATGTGAGAACAACTGAGAACATCTGAGAACATGTGAGAACAACTAAGAAGATCTGAGAACATGTGAGAGCAACTGAGAACAGCTGAGAACATCTGAGAACAACTGAGAACATCTGAGAACAACTGAGAACATCTGAGAACATGTGAAAGCAACTGAGAACATCTGAGAACAACTGAGAACATCTGAGAACATGTGAAAGCAACTGAGAACATCTGAGAACAACTGAGAACATCTGAGAACATGTGAAAGCAACTGAGAACAACTGAGAACATCTGAGAACATGTGAGAACAACTAAGAAGATCTGAGAACATGTGAGAACAACTGAGAACATCTGAGAACAACTGAGAACAACCTGCATCTTTACTCTTTTTTATCATCATCTGTGTTCTTCTGCTTCTGAAAACCACAGCGTTTCATTTCACATCTGTTCAGTGGAGAAAGTAACTTTAAATAACCTGATGATTTAACTTTGTCTTCAAAGTTGAACTTTGACCTCAGACGGCTGAACGCTTCAACTGACATCCAGTAAAAATCAAACTCCAAACTCTGAAGCTGTTAGATGTTCAAACCTCTTTCAATGAGTCACAAAACCAAAATTATTAAAAATCCCTGGAGACGTCTGAGATCAGCTGCCAGGAAACTAATGTCTGAAAGAATCAAACTAAAAGCATCATGGGAAATGATGAGAGACACTGATGAGAGACACTGATGAGAGACACTGATGAGACACTGATGAGAGACTGATGAGAGACACTGATGAGAGACAATGATGAGAGACACTGATGAGAGACAATGATGAGAGACAATGATGAGAGACACTGATGAGACACAATGATGAGACACAATGATGAGAGACAATGATGAGACACAATGATGAGAGACAATGATGAGAGACACTAATGAGAGACAATGATGAGACACAATGATGAGAGACAATGATGAGAGACAATGATGAGAGACAATGATGAGAGACACTGATGAGACACAATGATGAGAGACAATGATGAGAGACACTGATGAGAGACAATGATGAGAGACAATGATGAGAGACACTGATGAGAGACACTGATGAGAGACACTGATGAGAGACACTGATGCATCATCTTCACTGTTGGACCGTCTTTGTTCTCATCATGACTGGTCTGCTGAAACCAGAGTGACAGCTGGAGCAGCACATCTGGACTCCAGAGTCCTCTGAGTTCACTCCTGGAGGAGGAGCTACTGGGGGAGGGGCTACTGGGGGAGGAGCTACTGGGGGAGGAGCTACTGGGGGAGGGGCTACTGGAGGAGAAGCTACTGGGGGAGGGGCTACTGGAGGAGAAGCTACTGGGGGAGGAGCTCCTGGGGAGACGAAGCTACTGGGGGAGGAGCTACTGGGGGAGGGGCTACTGGGGGAGAAGCTACTGGGGGAGGAGCTACTGGGGGAGGAGCTACTGGGGGAGAAGCTACTGGGGGAAGCTACTACTGGGGGAGGGGCTACTGGAGGAGAAGCTACTGGGGGAGGGGCTCCTGGAGGAGAAGCT
This sequence comes from Hirundichthys speculiger, assembly GCA_018398805.1. Lineage (NCBI taxonomy): Eukaryota > Metazoa > Chordata > Actinopteri > Beloniformes > Exocoetidae > Hirundichthys > Hirundichthys speculiger. The sequence goes on along the minus strand of JAGFBZ010000069.1, from coordinate 86,328 downwards.
ACTGGGGGAGGAGCTACTGTGGGAGGGGCTACTGGAAGAGAAGCTACTGGGGGAAGAGCTCCTGGGGGAGAAGCTACTGGGGGAGGAGCTACTGGGGGAGGGCTACTGGAGGAGAAGCTACTGGGGGAGGAGCTACTGGGGGAGGAGCTACTGGGGAGGAGCTACTGGGGGAGAAGCTACTGGAGGAGAAGCTACTGGGGGAGGGGCTACTGGGGGAGAAGCTACTGGGGGAGGAGCTACTGGGGAGGGCTACTGGAGGAGAAGCTACTGGGGAGAGGGCTACTGGGGGAGGGGCTACTGGAGGAGAAGCTACTGGGGAGGGGCTACTGGAGGAGAAGCTACTGGGGGAGGAGCTACTGGAGGAGGGGGGAAGCTACTGGGGGAGGAGCTACTGGGGGAGAAGCTACTGGGGGAGGAGCTACTGGGGAGGAGCTGGGGGAGGAGCTACTGGGGGAGGAGCTACTGGGGGAGGGGCTCCTGGGGGAGGAGCTACTGGGGGAGGAGCTCCTCCACACACACACACACACACACGTTTATCTGTTGTTCTCTCACCATCCCTCCTCTGTCTCTACCTTTCCTTCCCTCCTCTGTCTCTACCTTTCCTTCCCTCCTCTCCTCCTGCCCCCCCCCATCCTCTCCTCAGTATCTCCCCGTCGCTGCTCTCCTTCTTTATCTCTGTGGTTAAAGCTCCTGCTGCAGTTTGTTTTCCTGCTCTGAGTTTATCTTCGTTTGGATAGCGTGCACGTGCACGTGCATGCGCACGGAGCGAGGAGCGACGGAGGAGAGAAGAGCCTCCATGATGGATGAGAATACTAAAATACTGGAGACACACAGGACGCCGGGATCCTGACGTGCGTGCGTGCGTGCACGTGTGTGCATGTAAATCCAGCTTCGGCTAATAGAACAATAAAACAAAGCTTTGCTGCGCACGCACACACACACACACACACACATCCTGCAGGCTGCCTCTGCCTCTGAGTTGATTTAACGCATCACTTCCCTGCTTGTTTATTTCACTACACCCTCATGTAAATCACCCCCCCCCACCCCCCCGCCCCCCCGTCCATCCCTCTGGTCCCCCCCCCCCCCCCCCCCCGTCCATCCCTCTGCATCAGGGTGTCGACCCTGACGACAAACAGCAGAGACAACAATTAAAAGGAACAACGGGTCCTGGTAAAAGGCCATGTCAATCAGAGCTACACCCCCCCCCCCCCCCTGATCTCAATTAACCCCCGCCGCTGGGGGGCAGGAGGGGGGGTGGCTGGGCAGCTGACCCGGCTATCTGATCCGCTGGAGTGGTCAGAGGGAGCTGTGGATCTTCTTCAGTCTTCTGACCCGTTGCCCCCAGAACAGAAACATGGAGGCCAGAACCGCTGCGACCCGTGACGCTCAGAACCGCCGGCGCCGCTTCTCTACGGAGCCCCGTTTGGGTCATAATTCAATGAATAAATGAGTCTATTATTATCAAATACAGGCGTTTATTATTATGAAATACGTATCCAATATTATGAAATGTTTCCCATTATTATGAAATATATTTTTATTATTATTTAATCTTAGTTTAATGCATAATAGTTTATTTCAGAATGGCTTTTTTATTCAAGAATGAGTTTTTACATAATAGCTTCATTTTTCATAAGAATGAGCTTTTACATAATAATGACATTTTGCCAGTGGGCGGGGCCAGTGGTTGACCTGCACGCTCATTGGCTGATCCTTCTCCATTCTACGCTCTGACATCGACTAGCTTTGTCGAGTCAGAAAAGGATCTTTCTCCCGTCGCCATGCCGTCAAAATTAAGTTTTTTCCTACATTTCGCGCTACGTTTCTTAGTCGATGTCAACTTTTAACGCTAAACTGAGGTGCTGCCACCTACTGGCCTGGAGTATAACTGCACCTCTCGCCCACTATCGATATTCACTGTTCTGTTGCTTATGCCTGAATGAAAGAGCAGCCAATCACATAAATGGCTCCGCCCTCTCTGCTGTGATTGACACACAAATCATTCTTATGAAAAACGAAACCATTATCATAATATTGGGAAATATTTCATAATAATAGACTAATTTATTCATGTCTCCTGTGTTATCACATATAACTGCAAACCAAACTCATCCCTAAACTCAATCAGTCATCTGCTGGCTGAAGAGACGATAAAGCAAAGGAACAAACCCACTCTGGCCCGAAGAACTAATTCAAAACGGGAACCTGCCTGAGAAACTTCCCGAACCGGGACTGAACTGCAGAACTGAGCTGATCCGGTCCAGTTCAACTTTATCTGTATTACAGTGTAACAATATAAACCGTCTCCAGGGGCTTTACAGAGACCCCGTTAACTAAAGCAAAGTTATTAAATCCTGAGAAGAGAAACAACGGACAGTAAAAAAAAACTCCCCCAGCAGGAAAAAAACCTTTAAACCAAACAGAGACGAGAAAAAACTCCCCTTTAAGAGGAAGAAACCTGGACGGAGGACAGAGAGAGGATGGAGGACAGAGAGAGGATGGAGGACAGAGAGAAGATGGAGGACAGAGAGGATGGGAGGACAGGAGAGACGGAGAGAGAGATGGAGGACAGAGAGATGGAGGCAGAGAGAGGAGGACTGGAGGACAGAGAGAGGACAGGAGGACAGAGAGGATGGAGGACAGAGAGGACAGAGAGAGGATGGAGGACAGAGAGAGATGGAGGACAGAGAGAGGTGGAGGACAGAGAGAGGATGGAGGACAGAGAGAGATGGAGGACAGAGAGAGGACAGAGAGAGAGGATGGAGGACAGAGAGAGGATGGAGGACAGAGAGGATGGAGGACAGAGAGGAGAGAGGAGAGGAGGAGAGAGAGAGAGGACAGAGAGGATGGAGGACAGAGAGAGGATGGAGGACAGAGAGAGGACAGAGGATGGAGGACAGAGAGAGGATGGAGGACAGAGAGAGGATGGAGGACAGAGAGAAATGGAGGACATAGGAGGACAGAGATGGAGGACAGAGAGAGGGGACAGAGAGGACAGAGAGGACATGGAGGACAGAGAGAGGACGGATGGAGGACAGAGAGAGGACGGAGGACAGAGAGGATGGAGGACAGAGAGGATGGAGGACAGAGAGAGGATGGACATGAGGACAGAGAGAGGACAGGAGAGACAGATAGGATGAGGACAGAGATGGATGGACAGAGATGGAGGACAGAGAGGATGGGAGGACAGAGAGAGGATGGAGGACAGAGAGAGGATAGGACAGGAGGACAGAGAGAGGACAGGAGGAGGACAGAGAGTACATAAGACAGATGGAGGATGGAGGACAGGAGGGACAGGAGGGATTAGAGATACAGATAACTGCAATATATATTAATAATAATTATCCATTACCTTGACATAATATATTAATAATAATTATCCATTAACTGGATAATAATACCATGTTCTTCTATTCTGGTTCTGGTTCTGGTTCTGGTTCTTGTTAGTCCATGAACTACAGAAACGACTATATAAACAGATGTAGGCAGCAACACTGAGGTGATCAGGAGGTCAGAGGTCAGAGGTCAGAGGTCAGCCTTTAACCCTGACCCTGAGTCTCTGTGAAGGTCCGGTTCACCCTAAGACCCGGTTCAGCCTTAGAAGGAGACCCGTCATCCCTCCTCCATCTCTGCCCTCATTCCCTTCCTGCTTCCTTTCCTCGCTGACATCACAAAGGGAACCTCCTCCTCTTTACCGTCCTCCTCTGTCCTCTCCTCCTCCGTCCTCTGTCCATCTCCATCACCTCACTGCTCTTGACTCCTCTGATTCCTTTTTTATGTTATTTCTCCACTTTATTTCCTCTTTTCTTTCATCTCTCCTCCTCCCCTCCTCCCATCACATGTCTATTCTTGACTTCCTCTTTTCTCTTCTTTTCTTTCCCTTTGATTCCTTTTCTACCTGGTACACAACTTTCTCTCTTTAACCTCCCCCCCCCCCCCCCCTGCCTGCAGGAAAGCTATTTGATTTCTTCTTCCATTTGCTTTTACAGCTCATATTGTTTCGTGGTGGATTGTTTTTATTATGACGCCTTTATTCATATTGACGCCTGCAGCGTCCGTGTCTCCGTCCTCAGTCACCTGGGACGGAGACACGGACGCTGCTGGAGCAATAAAGTGAGACAGAGCTGCATCTCAGGCAGCATGTGTGCATGTCTGTGGACGGATAGGAGGACAGAGACAGCGGACCACTGACTGAGGAGAGACACGTCTACACACAAGAGACATGTCTACACAGGAGAGACATGTCTACACAGGAGAGACACGTTTACACAGGAGAGACACGTCTACAGACAACAGACAGGTCTATAAAGAAGAGACACGTCTACACAAGAGAGACATGTCTACACAGGAGAGACACGTCTACAGACAAGAGACAGGTCTATAAAGAAGAGACACGTCTACACAAAAGAGACAGGTCTGCACAGGAGAGACATGTCTAACCTAGACCTCCACTCTAACCTAGACCTCCAGCTCCACACTAACCTAGACCTCCAGCTCCACTCTAACCTAGACCTGTAGCTCCACTCTAACCTAGACCTCCAGCTCCACTCTAACCTAGACCTCCAGCTCCACTCTAACCTAGACCTCCAGCTCCACTCTAACCTTGACCTCCAGCTCCATTCTAACCTAGACCTCCAGCTCCACTCTAACCTAGACCTCCAGCTCCACTCTAACCTAGACCTGTAGCTCCACACTAACCTAGACCTCCAGCTCCACTCTAACCTAGACCTCCAGCTCCACTCTAACCTAGACCTCCAGCTCCACTCTAACCTAGACCTCCAGCTCCACTCTAACCTAGACCTCCAGCTCCACTCTAACCTAGACCTCCAGCTCCACTCTAACCTAGACCTCCAGCTCCACTCTAACCTAGACCTACAGCTCCACTCTAACCTAGACCTCCAGCTCCACTCTAACCCTAGACTCCACTCCACTCTAACCTAGACCTGTAGCTCCACTCTAACCTAGACCTGTAGCTCCACTCTCCTAACTCTCCACTCTAACCTAGACCTCCAGCTCCACTCTAACCTAGACCTCCAGCTCCACTCTAACCTAGACCTCCAGCTCCACTCTAACCTAGACCTCCAGCTCCACTCTAACCTAGACCTCCGCTCCACTCTAACTAGACCTCCACTCCACTCTAACCTAGACCTCCAGACCACTCTAACCTAGACTAGCCCACTCTACCTAGACCTCCAGCTCCACTCAACCTAGACCTCCAACTCCACTCTAACCTAGACCTCCAGCTCCACTCTAACCTAGACCTCCAGCTCCACTCTAGACCTGTAGCTCCACTCTAACCTAGACCTCCACCTCCACTCTAACCTAGACCTCCAGCTCCACTCTAACCTAGACCTGTAGCTCCACTCTAACCTAGACTCCAGCTCCACACTAACCTAGACTCAGCTTCCACTCTAACCTAGACCTCCAGCTCCACTCTAACCTAGACCTCCAGCTCCACTCTAACCTAGACCTCCAGCTCCACTCTAACCTAGACCTGTAGCTCCACTCTAAACTAGACCTCCAGCTCCACACTAACCTAGACCTCCAGCTCCACTCTAACCTAGACCTCCAGCTCCACTCTAACCTAGACCTCCTCCACTCTAAACTAGACCTCCAGCTCCACACTAACCTAGACCTCCAGCTCCACTCTAACCTAGACCTCCAGCTCCACTCTAACCTAGACCTCCAGCTCCACTCTAACCTAGACCTGTAGCTCCACTCTAAACTAGACCTCCAGCTCCACACTAACCTAGACCTCCAGCTCCACTCTAACCTTGACCTCCAGCTCCACACTAACCTAGACCTCCAGCTCCACTCTAACCTAGACCTCCAGCTCCACTCTAACCTAGACCTGTAGCTCCACTCTAACGTAGACCTCCGGCTCCGCTCTAACCTTGACCTCCAGCTCCACTCTAACGTAGACCTCCAGCTCCACTCTACTCTAGACCTCCAGCTCCACTCTAACCTAGACCTCCAGCTCCACTCTAACCTAGACCTCCAGCTCCACTCTACTCTAGACCTCCAGCTCCACTCTAACCTAGACCTCCAGCTCCACTCTAACCTAGACCTCCAGCTCCACTCTAACCTAGACCTGTAGCTCCAGTCTAACCTTGACCTCCAGCTGCAGACTAACGTAGATGTAGAGGTTCTCTGACGACGCTACGGACCAGGATGCTCAGCCACACGTTAGCTCCATGAGCTACGTGGCTAGCTGGGCTCCATCTTCATGTTGCATCATCACTGTCCAACCCCAGTGATGTTCGTGGAACATTTGGGAACATTTTTTTCATGGGTTTTAGCAGATTTCAAACTCACATGTTAAGCAGGAAAGCTCAATGTTTTTATTTGGATCCTTCACGTTCACTGGTTGAAAGTCAGCATCCGAACATCTCAACGTAATTATCTATCTTGTTCTCCAGACAAGAACATCCCACTGAAGTTTATTTTTTTCATAAGTGTTGAAGGAATGAAGGTAGCGAGGACAGAAGACATGAATCAAGGGGATGTTACCGATAAAAGGCGAAGTCCATTTCTTCACGATGCTTTATGTTTACAGCAATCAGTCCAGGATTGTTGGCAGATACATGTTGTCTGTGTGTGTGTGTTCATGTGTGTGTGTGTCCATGTGTGTGTGTGTTTATGTGTGTGTGTTCATGTGCGGGTGTGTCCATGTGTGTGTGTGTTCATGTGTGTGTGTTCATGTGTGTGTGTCCATGTGTGGTGTGTTCATGTGTGTGTGTGTCCATGTGTGTGTGTTCATGTGCGTGTGTGTCCATGTGTGTGTGTGTTCATGTGTGTGCGTGTTCATGTGTGTGTGTTCATGTGTGTGTGTGTTCATGTGTGTGCGTCCATGTGTGTGCGTCCATGTGTGTGTGTGTTCATCTGCGTGTGTGTTCATGTGTGTGTGTGTCCATGTGTGTGTGTGTTCATGTGTGTGCGTCCATGTGTGTGTGTTCATGTGTGTGTGTGTTCATGTGTGTGCGTCCATGTGTGTGTGTGTGTCCATGTGTGTGTGTTCATGTGTGTGTGTGTTCATGTGTGTGTGTGTCCATGTGTGTGTGTTCATGTGTGTGTGTGTTTATGTGTGTTATGTGTGTATGTGTGTGTGTCCATGTGTGTGTGTTTGTGTGTGTGTGTCCATGTGTGTGTGTTCATGTGTGTGTGTGTGTGTCCATGTGTGTGTGTGTGTTCATGTGTGTGTGTTCCATGTGTGTCCTGTGTGTGTGTGTCATGTGTGTGTGTGTTGTGTTTCATGTGTGTGTGTCCCATGTGTTGTCATGTGTGTGCGTCCATGTGGGTGTGTGTCATCGTGTGTGTGTTCATGTGTGTGTGTCCATGTGTGTGTGTGTCATGTGTGTGTGTCACATGTGTGTGTGTGTCATGTGTGTGTGTGTTGTCATGTGTGTGTGTGTGTGTGCCATGTGTGTGTGTGTCATGTGTGTGTGTGTGTGTGTGTTCATGTGTGTGTGTGTCCATGTGTGTGTGTGTTCATGTGTGTGTGTGTGTGTATGTGTGTGTGTGTGTGTGTGTGTGTGTCATGTGTGTGTGTTCATGTGTGTGTGTGTCCATGTGTGTGTGTGTGTTGTCCATGTGGTGTGTGGTGTCCATGTGTGTGTTCATGTGTGTGTGTTCATGTGTGTGTGTGTCCATGTGGTGTGTGTGTTCATGTGTGTGTGTGTGTGTGTGTCCATGTGTGTGTGTTGTGTTCATGTGGTGTGTTCCATGTGTGTGTTCATGTGTGTGTGTGTGTGTGTTCATGTGTGTGCGTCCATGTGTGTGTGTCATGTGTGTGTGTTCATGTGTGTGTGTCCATGTGTGTGTGTGTGTCATGTGTGTGTGTTCATGTGTGTGCGTCCATGTGTGTGTGTCCATGTGTGTGTTCATGTGTGTGTGTGTTCATGTGTGTGTGTGTCCATGTGTGTGTGTGTTCATGTGTGTGTGTGTTCATGTACGTGTGTGTCCATGTGTGTGTCCATGTGTGTGTGTCCATGTGTGTGTGTGTCCATGTGTGTCCATGTGTGTCCTCCAGGTCTCTACCCCCAGCTGAGTGAAGCAGCCAGCAGCAGCAGCAGCAGCAGTACTGGTTTAGGGGGTTTGGTGGGCGGGGCCGCTGCCCCCCCGGTTCCAGAAGAACCCAGGTTGGAGACGGTGGCTCTCTCTGAGTAGAGTCGGATCACGTCGAACTGATCATCTTCTTCACCTTCCTCCTGCACCGTCTGCGTCAGTTCCTCCTCTTCCTCGCTGTCCACCACCTGAAAGGAAGAGACAGAGTTAATGTGTTTGAGTTTGAGCCTCAGCTGTGGCGTCCATGACCCCGAGCAGATCAGGTGTCCTTCAACACCTGAGTTTGTTTGCTCCAGACTGAATCACTTCTCTCAGTCTGGGGAACAACTTTTATTTATTTTTATTTAACCATTATTTATACAGGTAAGACACATTGAGATCATGATCTCATTTTCAAGTGTGACCTGTTCAATAATAACAACGAGCTCCTGATCAGGAGGAGATCCTGGTTTTATGAGGTGGTGAAACTCTGCTGACTGGTTGCTGTTCTGATGGGTTTTATTTTTGTTGTTGCTTCTACGTCCGTCAGTGTCTCCAGAAACTGGACCTGGACCTGGACCTGGACCTGGACCTGGACCTGGACCTGGACCTGGACCTGGACCTGGACCTGGACCTGGACCTGGACCTGGACCTGGAGGATGAGTCCATGTTTAATCCAGTTCTCCAGATCACAGGACTGGGCCTCTCCTCACTTCTGATTCAGATCCAGACCATCTGGATCTGGACCACCTGGCTCCACCGACATTTTTACTGCTAATTTTGGCACTATTTTAACACGTGTTATCTATGATCATTAGCAGCTGTTTACATGTGGGGGCAGCTGATGAAGCTTTCCAGAACCAGCTGATGATGACCCGGTGAGAACCTGCTGAAGCTAAAATGGACAAACTTGTGGCGCTGACGGGGAGACAGCAGGAGCTTTGGGTCTTGGACATGTGGGAGGAGCATCTCATTAGCAGCAGGTGTCCCGGGCCTGGACGGTCCACTGTGAAGGAGCCCTGCTGCATCCCAGATGTTGCGCTGGGATGGGACGTCATCAGCAGAGTTACTGGGAGGCTCCAGTGTCTTCATAATGAGTCGACCCGTCTCTGATTCTCTCCAGTGGTTCGTCCCAGTAACTCCAGCAGGCTGCAGGCCGTCTGTCCTGCTACTGACTCAGTCTCACTGGGATCCAGGTTCAGGTTTTTAAGGACGCTTTAGGAGCCTATCATGGATTCATTAAGCTTCTCTCAGCTCCTTAAAACTCTATCAGTCTTGTAAAAGCCTTCAGGCGTTCAGATATTGGTCACTTTTCCACTAACGTTCCTCGCAGTTTCCTTCAGACGGCTCTGAGAGTGAGGAAGACACGCTGCTGTTCAATATTCCTGCAGTGCTGGACAGTAAATCACTTCCTGATAGATTCCCACCAACATCATCTTCTGTCCAATCACAGCTCAGAACAGCAGAACACCTGTAGCAGATGGAGACACTTTTCTACACGCTGAAGCATCTTCAGTTCTGCATATTTACACACAGTTGAGACACGATGCTGAGAAAAACGTCCCTGACTGAAGGACAGTGTCTCCACCGTCCCCACTGAAGGAGGAGACACATTTATATGTTAGGGTTATGTCTGCCTCCTCTGTTCATTGTGGACACCAAAGTGTACCTATTGGGATTTATGATCACAGGATTTCTGCTGTTTGGAGTTGGCGGATACCTGCTGTATCGGAAAATTAACACGGCAGCTGCCATCCTGGACACCGTCAACCTGCCTGCTGTGTGTGTTGGAGTGAGCCGTGCTGTGAACACTCAGACTGGTACTACTGGTGAGCTGAGTCGGAAACTGGATGTTCTAGTGACGATTTTGGAACGCTCTGGCGAAATGGATTCGAACGTGGAGAAGTTGCGAGCGTGGCTCAGGGAGAAATGACCTGTAATTCGGACATTTGGAGTTATTCCCGCCGAGCTGTAACCAGCAAGAACTGAAGGCAGACAAAAATGTCAGTCTGACCCAAACATTCTTCTCTTATCTGAATCTGGCTCCCCTGAAACGAAGCTCGCCTCCAAGGCCGACCTTCGACCTAATCTCTCCTGAATATTATGACTTTTTGACGCTCCTTCCCCGACCCCTCCCCCTTTCCAAATAACACCTGTGGCACGGTAAAAGTGCTCTTATAGCGCTGACCCAAGCACCGTTGACTCCTGTCCATATGTTGTCCATATGTTGTCTGTATGTTTCTGTATGTTTCTCTTGGACGGTGTACTGGGAAGACAAATTCCACTGTGTTGGGACGCTGGCTCAGTGGCGACAATAAATTTGGTTCTGATTCTGACCAATCTGGTTTCCAGCAGAGAGAATGAACTGGTCTTCAAACAGATATGAGACCAGTTCCTGCTGAACATCTGATCGTATCCTCGGAGGTAATGTAACATTTAGAATAAAGAGACGTCTCTGTGCTCCTAAATATGATTTTATTTTTTATTTTTTTGTTCATACTGCTGGAGCGGATACTTCGCTTTTTGAAGTCAAAGCTTTCAGATTCTGTAAAAAAAAAATCTCTTTGGAGAAACAAGTGAAAGCTCCAGTTGATTGACAGATGGATGAGGGGATGTGGAGCAAGTATGGAGGTGAGGGGATCTGGGGGGGAGGGGGGGCAGATGACAGGAGCAAATAACTTAAGAGAAAAACAGAGAAGTGAGGACTTGGAGAAAAGACAGAGGGAAAGGATTTGGAGAGGAGGGAGGGGGACATATGGACATGAATAAATTCATCCTAATGAAGCCCCCCCCCCCCCACCCCCCCACCAACACCTCCTCTAATCCGCTCACAGACACGGAGGACGGACAGAGCTGGAATCCCCTCCTGTCTGCCGGCCCAGATTATCTCTGGCAGCGCGGCATGCTGGGAACTGTGGAGAGCCACGGCAACGGCAGATTGAGGCTTGGACAGAAGACAGGACAGCGACTGGATTGGACCACGTTCCGCCATCAGAGCTGGACAGCAGTACACGTGGATGGCCCGGCACCCGCCGACCCGATCCAACAGGACCCCAGTGGAGACCCTGGAGGGCTAACGGAGACCCTGGAGGGCTAACAGAGACCCTGGAGGACTAACGGAGACCCTGGAGGACTAACGGAGACCCTGGAGGACTAACGGAGACCCTGGAGGACTAACGGAGACCCTGGAGGACTAACGGAGACCCTGGAGGAACGAGACCCTGGATGGACTAACGGAGGCCCTGGAGGGCTACGGAGACCCTGGAGGACTAACGGAGACCCTGGAGGGCTAAAGGAGACCCTGGAGGACTAACGGAGACCCTGGAGGGCTAAAGGAGACCCTGGAGGACTAACGGAGACCCTGGAGGTGCTAACGGTGACCCTGGAGGACTAACGGAGACCCTGGAGGACTAACGGAGACCCTGGAGGGCTAACGGAGACCCTGGAGGGCTAACAGAGACCCTGGAGGACTAACGGAGACCCTGGAGGGCTAACGGAGACCCTGGAGGACTAACGGAGGCCCTGGAGGACTAACGGAGGCCCTGGAGGACTAACGGAGGCCCTGGAGGGCTAACGGAGACCCTGGAGGACTAACGGAGACCCTGGAGGGCTAAAGGAGACCCTGGAGGACTAACGGAGACCCTGGAGGGCTAAAGGAGACCCTGGAGGACTAACGGAGACCCTAGAGGGCTAATGGAGACCCTGGAGGGCCAACGGAGACCCTGGAGGGCTAACGGAGACCCTGGAGGGCTAACGGAGGCCCTGGAGGGCTAATGGAGACCCTGGAGGACTAACGGAGACCCTGGAGGACTAACGGAGACCCTGGAGACTAACGAACCCTGGAGGCTAAAGGAGACCCTGGAGGACTAACGGAGACCCTGGAGGGCTAACGGAGACCCTGGAGGACTAACGGAGACCCTGGAGGTGCTAACGGTGACCCTGGAGGACTAACGGAGACCCTGGAGGACTAACGGAGACCCTGGAGGGCTAACGGAGACCCTGGAACCCTGGAGGACTAACAGGAGACCTGGAGGGCTAACGGAGACCCTGGAGGACTAACGGAGACCCTGGAGGACTAACGGAGACCCTGGAGGACTAACGAGACCTGGACCCTGGAGGAGGACTAACGGAGGCCCTGGAGGGCTAACGGAGACCCTGGAGGACTAACGGAGACCCTGGAGGGCTAAAGGAGACCCTGGAGGACTAACGGAGACCCTGGAGGGCTAAAGGAGACCCTGGAGGACTAACGGAGACCCTAGAGGGCTAATGGAGACCCTGGAGGGCCAACGGAGACCCTGGAGGGCTAACGGAGACCCTGGAGGGCTAACGGAGGCCCTGGAGGGCTAACGGAGACCCTGGAGGGCTAACGGAGACCTCGAGGACTAACGGAGACCCTGGAGGACTAACGGAGACCCTGGGGCTAGGAGACTGGAGGACTAACGGAGACCCTGGAGGGCTAACGGAGACCCTGGAGGACTAACGGAGACCCTGGAGGACTAACGGAGGCCCTGGAGGGCTAACGGAGACCCTGGAGGGCTAACGGAGACCCTGGAGGGCTAACGGAGACCCTGGAGGACTAACGGAGACCCTGGAGGGCTAAAGGAGACCCTGGAGGACTAACGGAGACCCTAGAGGGCTAATGGAGACCCTGGAGGGCTAACGGAGACCCTGAAGGGCCAACGGAGACCCTGGAGGGCTAACGGAGACCCTGGAGGGCTAACGGAGGCCCTGGAGGGCTAACGGAGACCCTGGAGGGCTAACGGAGACCCTGGAGGACTAACGGAGACCCTGGAGGACTAACGGAGACCCTGGAGGGCTAAAGGAGACCCTGGAGGACTAACGGAGACCCTAGAGGGCTAACGGAGACCCTGGAGGACTAACGGAGACCCTGGAGGACTAAGGGGCTAGCTTAGGCTAGCTTATCCAGCTAGTCTTGGTTAGCTTCTCTTTCCAGGGGGCTAGCTTAGGCTAGCTTATCCAGCTAGTCTTGGTTAGCTTCTCTTTCCAGGGGGCTAGCTTAGGCTAGCTTATCCAGCTAGTCTTGGTTAGCCTTCTTTCCAGGGGGCTAGCTTAGGCTAGCTTATCCAGCTAGTCTTGGTTAGCCTTCTTTCCAGGGGGCTAGCTTAGGCTAGCTTATCCAGCTAGTCTTGGTTAGCTTCTCTTTCCAGGGGGCTAGCTTAGGCTAGCTTATCCAGCTAGTCTTGGTTAGCCTTCTTTCCAGGGGGCTAGCTTAGGCTAGCTTATCCAGCTAGTCTTGGTTAGCCGTCTTGTGCGAGCTTTTCAAATGAACTTTAGATTCGTGGGGTTTTTTCTCCTTCAGAAGTATTCCACACATTGTATCACCTGCTTCTACAACAAGGCTCTTATTTTTATCGTTAACACAGTCGTAGTCAAAGAAATCCCAAATAGGACTGAGACGCTTTCTCACAACTCCCAACCGCAGCCATCACTGCTAATCACTTTAGTTTTTTTTTTTTTTTTTTTTGCGATTGTTGTTGTAAGGCAGATCGAAGTTCAAATGTAGCTGGGGCCTCTGTCCTCCAGGACTAGAAGATGAGTCCTCTGTCTCTGCAGGACTGGAAGCTGGGACCACTGTCCCCCAGGACTAGAAGATGAGTCCTCTGTCTCTGCAGGACTGGAAGCTGGGACCACTGTCCCCCCACACTGGTAGGAGGAAGCCGTGGAGCCACAGATGATTTCATCTTCAGAGCAGACCTGCCACCTCAGATGTTGTTTTGGTTGCTACATGAAATGACTGCTGCAGATAGCATGGCTAGGCTAGGCTAGGCTAAGCTAAGCCTCCTCAGACTGTTAAAACCACAGTCAGGTCTGTATAAACGATGCAAGAATAGTTTAAAGTGTTTTCCATGGGGGGGGGGGGTTGTTAGAAATCCAGTGTATCTATTTTAACAAAGCTCCTCTGATCTTCACCCTTGAACCCTAAAGACACGTAACTGAGACACCGTCTCCTGTTTGTGATGGACGAGGAGGACGTCTGTCCATGATTGGTCTGAGCTGTCTCACTGCTCTGAAGCTTTTATCTTCATGCAGATTCAGAAATCCCTGTCTGTTGTGTTAAAATGTCATTTTAACCTGATAACAGAAGTAATGCTACAGTTTATCTGAAAATGAGATTCTCACTTTTCGTTTCTGTTTGCAGAATGTTTCAAAAAGGTGGAATTAAGCAACTAAAGCATGTAAAAGTTGTGCAACGTAAGAAAAAATAAATAAATAACAACTAGCTGGTTAAATGAAAAGATCACCGTTGACAGGCTCAATATTTGTCATGTCAAATATAAATCTAAAACTGATCCATGGATTTTATCATATACAAAACATAAAACCATCAAATGAATCTGCATAAAGAGAAAAGTTCTTCTGAAAGGAACCGGGCTGAAAATCAATCGTCATCAACAACTGGGTTTTATGGTCCTCAGGCAGCGCTGCATTACAGAAACTGGTCCAGTCTGCAGATCTGCATGGAACAGGATACACAATCCTCCAGACCACCTCCTCCAGACCAGCTCCTCCAGACCAGCTCCTCCAGACCACCATCCTCCAGACCACCTCCTCCAGACCCCTCCTCCACCAACCTCCTCCAGACCAGCTCCTCAGACCACCTCCTCCCCACCAGACCACCTCCTCCGCTCCTCCAGACCACCTCCTCCATCCTCCAGACCACCTCCTCCAGACCACTCCTCCAGACCACCTCCTCCAGACCACCTCCTCCAGACCAGCTCCTCCAGACCAGCTCCTCCAGACCAGCTCCTCCAGACCACCTCCTCCAGACCACCACCTCCTCCAGACCAGCTCCTCCAGACCACCTCCTCCAGACCAGCTCCTCCAGACCAGCTCCTCCAGACCAGCTCCTCCAGACCAGCTCCTCCAGACCAGCTCCTCCAGACCACCATCCTCCAGACCACCTCCTCCAGACCAGCTCCTCCAGACCACCTCCTCCAGACCACCTCCTCCTCCAGACCCACCTCCTCCAGACCAGCTCCTCCAAGACCACCTCCTCCAGACCACCTCCTCCAGACCAGCTCCTCCAGACCACTCCTCCAGACCACCTCCTCCAGACCAGCTCCTCCAGACCAGCTCCTCCAGACCAGCTCCTCCAGACCACCTCCTCCAGACCACCATCCTCCAGACCACCTCCTCCAGACCAGCTCCTCCAGACCACCTCCTCCAGACCAGCTCCTCCAGACCAGCTCCTCCAGACCACCTCCTCCAGACCACCTCCTCCAGACCATCTCCTCCAAACCACCTCTTCCAGACCACCTCCTCCAGACCAGCTCCTCTAGACCACCTCCTCCAGACCACCTCCTCCAGACCAGCTCCTCCAGACCAGCTCCTCCAAACCACCTCCTCCAGACCAGCTCCTCCAGACCAGCTCCTCCAGACCAGCTCCTCCAGACCACCATCCTCCAGACCACCTCCTCCAGACCAGGTCCTCCAGACCACCATCCTCCAGACCACCTCCTCCAGACCAGCTCCTCCAGACCAGCTCCTCCAAACCAGCTCCTCCAGACCAGCTCCTTTCAGACCAGCTCCTCTAGACCACCTCCTCCAGACCACCTCCTCCAGACCAGCTCCTCCAGACCAGCTCCTCCAGACCACCTCCTCTAGACCAGCTCCTCTAGACTAGCTCCTCTAAACCACCTCCTCCAAACCACCTCTTCTAGACCAGCTCCTCTAGACCAGCTCCTCCAGACCAGCTCCTCCAGACCAGCACCTCCAGACCACCTCCTCCAGACCAGCTCCTCCAGACCAGCTCCTCCAGACCAGCTCCTCCAGACCAGCTCCTCCAGACCAGACCACCTCCTCCAAACCAGCTCCTCCAGACCACCTCCTCCAGACCAGCTCCTCCAGACCACCTCCTCCAGACCAGCTCCTCCAGACCAGCACCTCCAGACCACCTCCTCCAGACCAGCTCCTCTAGAACACCTCCCTCAGACCAGCTCCTCCAGACCACCTCCTCCAGACCACCATTGTCCAGACCACCTCCTCCAGACCAGCTCCTCCAGACCACCTCCTCCAGACCAGCTCCTCCAGACCAGCACCTCCAGACCACCTCCTCCAGACCAGCTCCTCTAGAACACCTCCTCCAGATCACCTCCTCCAGACCAGCTCCTCCAGACCACCTCCTCCAGACCAGCTCCTCCAGACCAGCTCCTCCAAACCAGCTCCTCTAGACCACCTCCTCCAGACCAGCTCCTCCAGACCACCGTCCTCCAGACCACCTCCTCCAGACCAGCTCCTCCAGACCAGCTCCTCCAGACCAGCTCCTCCAGACCAGCTCCTCCAGACCAGCTCCTCAGACCAGCTCCTCCAAACCACCTCCTCCAGACCAGCTCCTCCAGACCAGCTCCTCTAGACCACCTCCTCCAGACCACCTCCTCCAGACCAGCTCCTCCAGACCAGCTCCTCCAGACCACCTCCTCTAGACCAGCTCCTCTAGACTAGCTCCTCTAAACCACCTCCTCCAAACCACCTCTTCTAGACCAGCTCCTCTAGACCAGCTCCTCCAGACCAGCTCCTCCAGACCAGCACCTCCAGACCACCTCCTCCAGACCAGCTCCTCCAGACCAGCTCCTCCAGACCAGCTTCTCCAGACCAGCTCCTCCAGACCACCTCCTCCAAACCAGCTCCTCCAGACCACCTCCTCCAGACCAGCTCCTCCAGACCACCTCCTCCAGACCAGCTCCTCCAGACCAGCACCTCCAGACCACCTCCTCCAGACCAGCTCCTCCAGAACACCTCCTCCAGACCAGCTCCTCCAGACCACCTCCTCCAGACCACCATTGTCCAGACCACCTCCTCCAGACCAGCTCCTCCAGACCACCTCCTCCAGACCAGCTCCTCCAGACCAGCTCCTCTAAACCACCTCCTCCTCTCTTCTCCTCTCCTCCTTTCTCCTTTCACTACAGACTCTGGACCTGACTTCCTCTGATGTTCTGATTAGATGTCTTCACAAGTCCAGTTTCATGGTCCCGAACCCAAATGGACCCGTAATGTTTGGACCAGGAACCGACCCGAGTCTTTAGTTTCCGACCACGAACCGAACCGAGTTACCTTAAACTTAAAGTTGTCGATCTTTGAATAAAACTTGATTTTCTTCCCTAAAGTTGTCTTCTTCTACCGGTTCAGTAGCTACATAGGCTACATGATGTAAACAACAATAAATCCACGTCGTTATTTTCTTTCTGGATACAGATGCTATTGGTAGCAACTGCTAACGCTAATAGCCTACACCGGTCAGGACGTGTCGTAAATATGTTCTCTCATCCAGCGTTGTCATGTTGGCGATCCGTTGTGCTTTACAGCTGCCGGGTCAAACCGCTAATAACACGCTAATAACACGCTAATAACATGCTACGGTAACACGACTGTTTGATGACAAACACGTTAATGAATAATCATTTAACTGCCCTGGGGGGGGGGGGGACCCGGACTCACGTCTACTGAGTTTCTGTGTTTGAACACAGCTGTTGTCAGTGTTCTGGTTTGAATCTGAATCCAGGGTTGACTGATTCAGAAGTCTGAATTTACTGATTCAGATCCATCATTGATCCATTACTGATTCTGAGGTCTGAGGTCAGAGGTCACAGATGGATTATCATGCAGTGACATCTAAAGAAACGGTCATCTTCTGTTCTTCGATAGACCAAGTGATTTATTAGTTTTTTAAGTCTTTCTCAGTCTTGTGACAGAAGACGATGTGATAAAGATGTGATGAATAAATAAAGGGTTTCTCTATAAATACACAGAAACAGGAACGGGCTTAGAAAGGATGAGACGGGAAGATAAAACAAATAGAGACGGAGCCAGCGATAGATCCAGCAGAAAACAGGGCTGATAAAAGTCTGAAAGGTCATTTAAAGCAGGAGGAAGAAGTCAGGTGACTCACGTTGTTATTGAGCTCCGGCAGGCGGTTGCTGCTCAGCAGCTCGTCCTCCTGGACCAGCGGGGACGGTCGGGGGGCGGGGGGCTGAGTGGCGTCTGGGGGCAGTGAGCCGGGGCTTCCCATCCAGCTGATGGAATTACCTGCATGGAGACACAGCTGCATCACCTCTGGGTGTGTGTGTGTGTGTGTGTGTGTGTGTGTTGATGGTGCTATATTCTATTTACAGGCACCAAAAGGAACTGGTCTGTATTTTAGAGCTTTACAAGCTTTGTGGGGACCGATGTGACATGGACATGTCTAAACTGTCTTCTGAGGTTTATTACTCAGTTTGATAGTTGGGGACAGAACTGCTCGCTGGTGTATATATATATATATATATATATATATATATATATATATATATATATATATATATATATATATATATATATATATATATATATATATATATATACATATATACAGTCATGGAAAAAAAAAAATTATTAGACCACCATTTTTTCTTCACTTTCTTGTTCATTTTAATACCTGGTACAACTAAAGGTACATTTGTTTGGACAAAACATAACGATAACCACAAAGATTGCTCATAAGAGTTTTATTTAAGAGCTGATATCTTACCATTTTCCATGGTTTTCTTGATTATAACCTAAATCACTTAAGTTTTTACATCAATAGCTATGGCGTTGTACTGCCAAAAACACTGCTTTTATGCATTCAGTGTTTTTTTCTGTCTGTTTTAGTCACATGATGACGTTTAGTGGAACCAGGTATTAAAATGAACAAGAAAGTGAAGAAAAAAAATGGTGGTATAATAATTTTTTCCATGACTGTATATATATATATATATATATATATATATATATATATATATATATATATATATATATATATATATATATATATATATATATATATATATATATATATATATATGTGTGGGTGTGTGTTTGTAACCTGTGACCCGTATAAACCCTTTCTTTGTTGAAACAGTGGTCAGTCTGGGCTGCGGCCCGGTTTAATGACATCATGTGCTGGTCCTGGTTCTGGTGGCCCTGAAAGGAGGTTCAGCTGAACCCGATCATCAAACATTGATTGATGAAGCGTCACGCTGCCTTCTGCTTAGTTAGGTCATCCACAACAATTGGAAATGCTTCATTGTAATTCGTGTGTGTGTGTGTGTGCCTGTGCGTGCATGCGTGCCTGAGTGTGCACGCGTTTGTGTGTGCGCGTGTCTGGCCTGTGAGGCTGCACGTGCGCGGGTGTGAAGCTACATCTCTGTCTGGCAGCTTTATGGCTGATAAATCTCAGAGCTTTATGGGAGGTGCTCTGACGCATTGATTCAGGCTTTAGTGTGACAGCTGCTGTGATTGATTGACAGGTGGAGGGTTTAACCCCGCCCCCCTAACCAGCAGATCCTTCACGCTCCAGATCTGAAGACTCTTTCAGAGTTCAGGCCGTCGCAGCAGCTGACGTGAAACATGAGAATAACGGTCTCAGACCATTCGTCTCTTCTGACGGAGACGGATGGATGTTTTCTGTTATTTAGATCCAGTTGGTGATCTGGGTCCGGCTGTAGAACATCGCTGGTTCTGAACGCAGCTCTGCGGGTTTCTGGGCCGAACCAGCAGCAGCTCCTGGAGCTCCGTCGGAGCGTTTAACGCCGGCGAACCGCCTCCTCAGAGAGCAGCTTAAGCTTCGTCTTCAGGACACGTCTGTAAATAAAAATGATCTTTACACGCGCGGCGGATCTGAGAAAATCCTGAAAACACGATTTAGACAAAAAAGAAAAGAAACTCTCAGATGGAGGAAACACTTCAAAGGAACGAGCTAAGATGACATCATCCCACCGATCAACGCGGCAGGAGAGATGAACTTCTGCTCGGGTTGGTCCTGTGGAGGCGTCGGGTCGCAGCGAGCTCAGACCGGGCCGCAGCGGTCTCAGACCAAACTCAGGGATGATCGGACCGGGCTCAAGGATGATCGGACCGGGCTCAGGGATGATTGGACCGGGCCCAGGGCTACTCGGACCGGGCCCAGGGATGATCGGACCGGGCTCAGTGATGATCGGACCGGGCTCAGGGATGACCGGACCGGGCTCAGGGCTACTCGGACCGGGCTCAGGGATGATCGGACCGGGCTCAGCGCTGCTCGGACCGGGCTCAGGGATGACCGGACCGGGCTCAGGGCTACTCGGACCGGGCTCAGGGATGATCGGACCGGGCCCAGGGATGATCGGACCGGGCTCAGTGATGATCGGACCGGGCTCAGTGATGATCGGACCGGGCTCAGGGATGATCGGAACAGGCTCAGCGCTGCTCGGACCGGGCCCAGGGCTACTCGGACCGGGCTCAGCGCTGATTGGACCGGGCCCAGGGATGATCGGACCGGGCTCAGCGATGATTGGACCGGGCCGCAGCAAGATCAGACCGGGCTGCAGTGAGCTCGGACCGGGCTCAGGATGCTGGGACCGGGCCACAGCGATACTCGGACTGGGCCGCAGCGGTCTCAGACCAAACTAAGGGATGATTGGACCGGGCTCAGTGATGATCGGACCGGGCTCAGCGATGATTGGACCGGGCTCAGCAATGATTGGACCGGGCTGCGGTGAGCTCGAACCGGGCCCAAGGCTACTCGGACCGGGCTCAGCGCTGATTGGACCGGGCTGCAGTGAGCTCGGACCGGGCTCAGGGCTGCTCGGACCGGGCTCAGCGATGATTGGACCGGGCTCAGGGCTACTTGGACCGGGCTCAGCGATGATCGGACCGGGCTCAGGGATGATTGGACCGGGCTCAGGGCTACTTGGACCGGGCTCAGGGCTACTTGGACCGGGCTCAGCGATGATCGGACCGGGCTCAGCGATGATTGGACCGGGCTCAGGGCTACTTCAACCGGGCTCAGCGGTGATCGGACCGGGCTCAGGGCTACTTGGACCGGGCTCAGCGATGATTGGACCGGGCTCAGGGCTACTTGGACCAGGCTCAGCGATGATTGGACCGGGCTCAGGGCTACTTTAACCGAGCTCAGCGATGATCGGACCGGGCTCAGGGCTACTTGGACCGGGCTCAGTGATGATTGGACCGGGCCCAGGGCTACTTGGACCGGGCTCAGCGATGATTGGACCGGGCCCAGGGCTACTTGGACCGGGCTCAGTGATGATTGGACCGGGCTCAGGGCTACTTGGACCGGGCTCAGCGATGATTGGACCGGGCTCAGGGATGATTGGACCGGGCTCAGGGATGATTGGACCGGGCTCAGGGCTACTCGGACTGCTTCTCAGGGCTACACGGACCGGGCTCAGGGCTACTCGGACCGGGCTCAGCGATGATCGGACCGGGCCCAGGGCTACTCGGACCGAGCCCAGGGCTACTTCGACCGGGCTCAGGGATGATTGGACCGGGCTCAGGGCTACACGGACCGGGCTCAGGGCTACTCGGACCGGGCTCAGGGCTACTCGGACCGGGCTCAGCGATGATCGGACCGGGCCCAGGGCTACTTCGACCAAACTCAGCGATGATTGGACCGGGCTCAGTGATGATTGGACCGGGCTCAGTGATGATTGGACCGGGCTCAGGGCTACTCGGACCGGGCTCAGAGCTACTCGGACTGGTCTCAGGGATGATTGGACCGGGCTCAGGGCTACTCGGACTGGGCCCAGCGCTGCTCGGACCGGGCCCAGGGCTACTCGGACCGGGCCCAGGGCTACTCGGACCGGGCTCAGGGATGATCGGACCGGGCTCAGGGATGATTGGACCGGGCCCAGGGCTACTCGGACCGGGCCCAGAGATGACCGGACCGGGCCCAGGGCTACTCGGACCGGGCTCAGGGATGATTGGACCGGGCCCAGGGCTACTCGGACCGGGCCCAGGGCTACTTGGACCGGGCCCAGCGCTGCTCCGGGCCAGACTTACGCAGGCAGGCGTTGTGGGTGAACAGGCGCTGCAGCCTCAGACAGTCCTGCAGCTGGTTCCCGCTTCCTTCACAGTGGCACCACAGAGACACGTCAGCCGAGCTGTTGCTGATGTAGTTGGGCGTCATGGCGGTACCTGCGGGTCAGAGAGGCCTGTCAGAGCACCTGAGAGCGCAGGTAGATGTGTGAACGCCTCCACGGAGGTTCAGAAACACAGCCAAACCATTCTTGTTCTTTTCCTTCAAAGATTTACAAACAACAAATCAGCTGGAAACAGCAGGATGTAGCGGGTTAGCGTTAGCGTCTGTGACCTTTGCTGAACGGGCTGGAGGGGTTTCTGTACACCTGTACACCTGTACATCTGTACACCTGTACATCTGTACACCTGTACGCTCACACGACACGTCGCTTTAACCTTTAAAGAGATAATTGTACCTTCTCCTGCTCTATGACTGCAAACACAGATGAGACTAACTCTGACTAACGTCTGGACCTGTTTCTGACAGAAACGAGCCGTCAATCACTGACAGAGCCACTAAAGGGCTGGGGGTTCACGATAACTATTGACCCGATAACTATTGGCACGATAACTATCGACCCGTTAACTATTGGCACAATAACTATCAACCCGATAACTATCGACATGATAACTATCGGCACGATAACTATCAACCCGATAACTATGGACCCGATAACTATCGACACGATAACTATTGACCCGATAACTGTCAACCCGATAACTATCGGCACGATAACTATCGGGTCAATAACAGGAAATTATAATGTCATTCCCCAATAACATTTATATTTCTGTCAACACAGCAGTGTCTCGCTCCCTCTGAGCCTTGAATGACCGGCAGTGAATGTTATGTTCAAGTGACGTCGGCATAATCAGAAAAGTGATTACTCAATCAGGAAAATCAAGAATACCCCCTCATGCTAGAAAACAACTCGTTAACTCGGTCATAATTTTAGTAGTTGCTGACTTTAATCGATATTCGCAGTATTTTCCCTCATGTTACATAGAAAAAAGAAAAAAATAGAAAAGGCTGAAAGAACGACTAGCAAACGAGGGAACGTGGGAATTTACGTTACACCTTGAATGCAGCCTGCAGCACAGCGCTGATCACAACAAACATGGCGGCGTGGAACTTCGTTAAAGTTTCAGAAGAAGATAGTTTGGTGGTTATTTGTGACGAATCCTCCGAGTGAATTCTACGAGGAGGGAAGTACAAGCTTTAATACGTAAAACCTGATCAGCCACCTACAACATAACAATCGCTTCCATGGAGTTTTGAAATCACGCTAAGGTGAGCTAACGGAAGCTAATGCTAACGTGTGCAAGCCAGCAGCAGTTTCCCCTCCCCCCTGGCCCTCGAGAGCTTGTGCATTATTGGCTTGAATTTTAGAACAATATTTTAAGACTTAAAATAAGCTTACACAGCTTTAAAGCGCATATTAACAATAAACTAAATCTCCCATCATGCATTTCGTTGTTACCAACAACGATAATGGTATATCACCATGAGCAAGAACTCAAGACGATTTTCAGAACTGATGGATTTGAGAAAAACCTCTACAAACTAACCCCAACATGTCTTTTGTGTTATGAGGCAGGTGTCAGTCGTGAAAGAGTTTAATCTACGTCGGGATTTTGACATCAAACATGGAGCTAAGTATGCTAACTTAGCCCCCTAGAAAAACCAAGAATCGCTCCGGCTTCTGAAACCAAGATAATGGATACTCTCAGTTACAACCACAAACCCTGAGTTTAAAATAATAATGATTTAAATATTTGAAACTTGAATACATAATAAATACAAAAAACAGTAATTTACAATATAATAAGGTGTATTTTAATTTATTTGGGTTTACATTCATGCGGTCAGTCTGGCCCTTCAACCATGATGCTGATGTGGCCCTCAGTGGAAATGAGTCTGACCCCCCTGACCTAGACCTGCACTGGCCCACGCTCTGGTTCTGGTTCTGTAGTCATTCACCCAGCTCCCCCCCCCCCCCCCCCCCCCCACCCCCCCCCCCCCCCCCCCCCCCCCCCCCCCCCCCCCCCCCCCACCCCCCCCCCAGGTCAGTACCTATGAGTCCAGCGTAGGCTCGGACGCAGAGGCCCGTCGACTCCCTCAAACAGCCGCTGGCGGTCTGAGCAGACGGCTGGCAGTTAGTCAGGAAATCAGCCAGTCTGGACCTGAGGAGGACAGAACCGAGGGATCAGCGTCAGGTAACAGAACACCTGAGCAGGTGTGGGTTGAGCAGAGCTGGATCATTCATCCTGCGTTGGTTCACATCAAAGCTGCTGCAGCGGTTTCTGCCGTCGTAGACGTGGCCCGGCTGAAGCATCGCTGCCACATCTATTTAAAGAAAGAGCTCAGGTATAACAGAGGAGGAAGTGCAAAGTGAGTGAGGACAGAGGTGTTAGGAGAGGAGACGAGTCTGGAGAAGCTTGTTATCAGGGTGAAAGGTGTCATCGCTGAAGCTATCGGGCTGAAAGGACGTCTGACAGATGATCACGTCAAAGCATGTTCTGATAAAACATGTCATGGAGCTGCAGGAAGAAGCTGCAGACGTTTGTCATGATGTCACGACTGCAGTTGGTCCCGAGGTTATTATAGTTAACAAAAACGAACGAAATAACGAAAACTAGAATGGAGAAAACATTTTTGTTAACTGAAATTAAATAAAAATAAGAGAAACTGTATTATATGTTTATAAAATGAACTAAAATTAACTATAATAATATCAAGAACGTCCTTCGTTTTCATATTTTTTTCCTCATAAATGTTTGAAATCTATTAACTTCGCTCCGTTGTCCAACAACAACTGCAAAAAAAATAAAAAAATTAAAGTGATCATCAGTGATGGCTGCGGCAAAAGTTGGTAGAAAGCGTCTCAGTCCTATTTGGGATTTCTTTGACTATGACTGTGTTAACGATAAAAATAAGAGCCTTGTTGTAGAAGCAGGTGATACAATGTGTGGAATACTAACCAAGACTAGCTGGATAAGCTAGCCTAAGCTAGCCCCCTGGAAAGAAGGCTAACCAAGACTAGCTGGATAAGCTAGCCTAAGCTAGCCCCCTGGTAAGAAGACTAACTAAGACTAGCTGGATAAGCTAGCCTAAGCTAGCCCCCTGGAAAGAAGACTAACCAAGACTAGCTGGATAAGCTAGCCTAAGCTAGCCCCCTGGTAAGAAGACTAACTAAGACTAGCTGGATAAGCTAGCCTAAGCTAGCTCCCTGGAAAGAGAAGCTAACCAAGACTAGCTGGATAAGCTAGCCTGAGCTAGCCCCCTGGAAAGAGAAGCTAACCAAGACTAGCTGGATAAGCTAACCTAAGCTAGCCCCCTGGAAAGAGAAGCTAACCAAGACTAGCTGGATAAGCTAGCCTAAACTAGCCCCCTGGAAAGAGAAGCTACAGCTGCAGGCCAGTCAGCGTTGGGAAGGAACGGGAGAAAACAGCAACTATAATGGACTGTTTCCACGGAGACCAGCGCTTCACTCCAACCAAAATCATAACCCTAATTTACAAAATAAAACTAAAACTAACACTGAAACTAATAAAAACTAAACTAAAACTAAGTATTTCAAAACAAAAACGAATAAAAACTATAAAACTGCTCAAAAAACAAATTAAAACTAACTGAATTTGAAAAACTAAATAAAAACTAAAACTAAAGCTATCCTAACCCTGGTTGTGTCCTAACTGTCCTAACTGCTCTCCAGGACCGTCGTCCTTCATCAGCTTAGAAACATCTCTTCTTCCTCACACAACACTGAACTATCTGACTGATCACAGTCTCAGCTACGTCCATGATGGAGGACAAACATCTCCGTTCACTCATTCTACTGAGCAGTGACGTGCTCAGGCTGGTTTTCTAGTTCCTAGTTCCTAGTTCCTAGTTCCTAGCTCCTAGTTCCTAGTTCCTAGTTCCTAGCTCCTAGCTCTCAGGAACCCTGGTTTCTGTGAAGGAGAGAAGGTGACGTCTAACCTGCAGAGGTCGTCCCGGCGGCAGAAGCTCTGCTGGTGGAGGCAGTTGGGCTGCAGGTCCTCCAGGTTCTGGTAGGAGCAGGAGGGGACGATGGTCTTCCTCCTCCTCTCGCCACACAGCGCGTTGGTGCAGGGACAGAAGAGGACGCCCAGGCTGTACTCCTCGGGGACGCGCTCCAGGAAGCGGCGCAGGGCGCGGTGGCACTTGTGCTGGCTGCAGCGGCTGGTACCGGGGACGGGCTTGGTGCAGGCCAGGACGTACTCGGACCGCAGCGAGCCACACTTCTCGTAGAGGCCGCAGTCCTGCGCCGCCTTCAGGCACTGGTTCTCGCCGTCCAGCTGCATGAAGGACGAAGCTGGGGAGGTGATCAGAGAGAGAGAGCGGTCAGGACGGACAGGTGCGCAGGTGCACAGGTGAGCGCTAAGGAGGAGACGACATGTTAGATATGAGAACGGTTATGGACGGTTTTAATAAGGAGGTTTTTCCTCAGTTTTTCCATCCCTGTGTGCAGCTGATAACTGCGGCCAGAGTCTGTGAGGAGCTTTGAACCATCCGGGTTCTGGTTCGGGTCGGTCCAGTTCCAAAGCTTTACATGCGCTGATGTCGTAGAAAAATGAACTGCTTCCTGTGGGGATAAAGACCGGATCATCGTGGTCTGAACCGACTTCTGCTGTGGACCGGTGCCGTGTTCGTGCAACGTTTTTATGAAACGCTCGTGGACGCGTGTTGCTCCACCAGTACCAATGTTTCCAGAAGAGACAGAAGTGATGGAGGACGAGCCCCCAACAGCTGGACTCCAGCTGTCCAACCAACCAGTTGACTCCTGTGGACTGGAAACGTTCACTAGCAGATGTTGGGACCTGGATCCTTGAGTTTGACTCAGGACTGGTTGGTCATGCTTCACCAAAGGGAGTCCCCTCCCCCACCACCACCACCACCACCACCACCACCACCACAGACCTACATGTAGGAGAAGGACCCTGGATGTGTTAATGCAGGTGGAGGAAGGAGCGGGAAAAAGGTCCATGAAGGCTCAGTCGGTAGTCGTAGATGAACATCTGGTGCATCTGTACCGCTGGACGATCAGAGGTCCATCATGAACATCATCATACGCGATGTAGGAGATCCGGCAGTACCCCAGGTGAACACCTGAACATCTGGGAGCTCCTCTGGATGTCTGAGCTTCACCAGGAGGTAACATCTGCATCTGGAGCTGCATCTCCAGGACCAGGTGAACACCTGAACATCTGTATCTCCAGGTCCAGATGAACACCTGAACATCTGTATCTCCAGGTCCAGGTGAACACCTGAACATCTGGGAGCTCCTCTGGATGTCCGAGCTTCACCAGGAGGTAACATCTGCATCTGGAGCTGCATCTCCAGGTGAACACCTGAACATCTGTATCTCCAGGTCCAGGTGAACACCTGAACATCTGGGAGCTCCAGGTCCAGGTGAACACCTGAACATCTGTATCTCCAGGTCCAGGTGAACACCTGAACATCTGGGAGCTCCTCTGGATGTCTGAGCTTCACCAGGAGGTAACATCTGCATCTGGAGCTGCATCTCCAGGTCCAGGTGAACACCTGAACATCTGTATCTCCAGGTCCAGGTGAACACCAGAACATCTGGGAGCTCCTCTGGATGTCTGAGCTTCACCAGGAGGTAACATCTGCATCTGGAGCTGCATCTCCAGGTCCAGCTGAACACCTGAACATCTGTATCTCCAGGTCCAGGTGAACACCTGAACATCTGTATCTCCAGGTCCAGGTGAACATCTGAACATCTGGGAGCTCCTCTGGATGTCTGAGACATGTCATCAGCTAATCTCATGGTCTCTGGACACTGACTGAAACATGTCTGCTGCTTTGGGAAACTAAATCTAATTAGGGATTTAACGGCTTTATTTCACATCTGGATTATTGCTTCATCCTCTTATTGAAATATGTGTCTCCGCTGAAACGGCAACAAACAAATAAAATAAAATCGTCCAGTAATTCTTTAAGGCACAAATGCACGGTGACATCAAAGATGCTTTAAGAAAACGTTTCATGAAGATGTTTAATAAAGATGTGACCCTGCGTGGGCGACAGCTGGGCCACAGCTGGGCCACAGCTGGGCGACACCTGGGCGACAGCTGGGCCACAGCTGGGCCACAGCTGGGCCACAGCTGGGCGACACCTGGGCGACAGCTGGGCCACAGCTGGGCCACAGCTGGGCTCAGGTGGACGAACGCGAGAGTTTGTTCAGCTTTTATTAACGTTATGAAATATCTGACAGGACCTTCATATCTGCGTCTGTCGTCCCGGTGATTCAGTGACCTTTACATCTGTGAGTGGCTTTAAGAGACATTTATCAGGTTTTAACAGACGCTGGAACGAAGCGACGCTGCTGGAGCTGAACGCTGACGACGACTTCTGATTTCATCAACAATATTCAATTATTCCAACGACGCAGGGTTCGTTTAACGTCCATGAAAGTGGAGATACGAGGTCTGGTCTGTTTCCAGGGTCTGTTCAACTGAAGTCATTTTAGCTGCCTGTTATCTGCTCCAATAAAACGCTGTCTGGAGCTGAGACGGGACTGAACCGGACCCTGAAAACCTGCTGGAACAAGGTTCTGCATCTCTGAGGGTTCTAGGGTTCTAGGGTTCTAGGGCTCTAGGGTTCTAGGGTTCTAGGGTTCTAGGGTTCTAGGGTTCTAGGGTTCTAGGGTTCTAGGGTTGTAGGGTTCTAGGGTTCTAGGGTTCTAGGGTTCTAGGGTTCTAGGGTTCTAGGGTTCTAGGGTTCTAGGGCTCTAGGGTTCTAGGGTTCTAGGGTTCTAGGGTTCTAGGGTTCTAGGGTTCTAGGGTTCTAGGGTTCTAGGGTTCTAGGGTTCTAGGGTTCTAGGGTTCTAGGGTTCTAGGGTTCTAGGGTTCTAGGGTTCTAGGGTTCTAGGGTTCTAGGGTTCTAGGGTTCTAGGGTTCTAGGGTTGTAGGGTTCTAGGGTTCTAGGGTTGTAGGGTTGTAGGGTTCTAGGGTTCTAGGGTTCTAGGGTTCTAGGGTTCTAGGGTTCTAGGGTTCTGGGGTTGTAGGGTTGTAGGGTTCTAGGGTTCTAGGTTTCTAGGGTTCTAAGGTTCTAGGGTTCTAGGGTTGTAGGGTTGTAGGGTTCTAGGGTTGTAGGGTTGTAGGGTTCTAGGGCTCTAGGGTTCTAGGGTTCTAGGGCTCTAGGGTTGTAGGGCTCTAGGGTTCTAGGGTTCTAGGGTTCTGGGGTTGTAGGGTTGTAGGGTTCTAGGGTTCTAGGTTTCTAGGGTTCTAAGGTTCTAGGGTTCTAGGGTTCTAGGGTTCTAGGGTTCTGGGGTTCTAGGGCTCTAGGGCTCTAGGGTTCTAGGGTTCTAGGGTTCTAGGGTTCTAAGGGTTCTAGGGTTCTAGGGTTCTAGGGTTCTAGGGTTCTAGGGTTCTAGGGTTCTAGGGTTCTAGGGTTCTAGGGTTCTAGGGTTCTAGGGTTCTAGGGTTGTAGGGTTGTAGGGTTCTAGGGTTCTAGGGTTCTAGGGTTCTAGGGTTCTAGGGTTCTAGGGTTCTGGGTTCTAGGGTTCTAGTGGGTTCTAGGGTTCTAGGTTCTAGGGTTCTAGGGTTCTAAGGTTCTATAGGGTTCTGGTAGGGTTGTAGGGTTGTAGGGTTGTAGGGTTCTAGGGTTGTAGGGTTGTAGGGTTCTAGGGCTCTAGGGTTCTAGGGTTCTAGGGCTCTAGGGTTGTAGGGCGCTAGGGTTCTAGGGTTCTAGGGTTCTGGGGTTGTAGGGTTGTAGGGTTCTAGGGTTCTAGGTTTCTAGGGTTGTAGGGTTCTAGGGTTCTAGGGTTCTAGGGTTCTCTGAGCCTCTATGAAGCTGTGGACAGCTGGCTCTCTGAGCAGCGGTTACTGGGGTACACCCAGCTAATGGCAGCATGGCGGCCCAGCGGACAAACACATTAGCCTGGAACTTTAATTCCAGTCAGTTCAGGTGAGAACGTGATGGTTCCCTGAAGGGAAGTTAGATGTTGCAGTAGAAGCTTGTTGCAGGAGCTCATAGCTGAGGTCGAGGTCCAGCAGCTGTTCTTGGAGGAAACACCTGGTGGCCGTCAGTGGTATTGCATGGAAAGGTGCTTCCACATTCATTTAACTCAGTCCTTCTCAGATAGTGGGGCGCGACCCCTCGGGGGGGGCCCTGTGCTGGCGGGGGAGGGGGGGGGGGTGATGATGCTAGGGAACATGCTAGCAGTGGCGCTCTCATGGAGAATTGGCTATACTGGTGTTTTTTTTTTTTTTTTTTCATGGACATCCATGCACACAGCAAAGAGCAGGAGATATGAAGAAAACAAACCCTCAAGAGACACCACAGAAAAATATTATTATATTATATTAATATATTTTTCAGGGATGAAAAGAAAGGAGGAGAGAGACGGAGATAATGAGACAAACGAAAGTCAGCAGCAACTTAAGACGAGGAAATCTGACGATGCTGATGTAGCGCTGCGGTGGATTGATGGATTTAAATCTTTACAGACTAAAAAACTATTTTAATAAAGTTATTCTTTGTCATAAGTTGATCTATATTTCTTTCTTTTTTTGTTTCCCTTAATGTAATAAGGATCCAGTGTTTTGCAGAGGTGGACTTTTGATTTTATAGACAAATGATGCTATTTATAGTTGCAGTGGGCGGAGTTGATAGAAATGATTTCTTCTTTCTGGGGCGGGGGGATGGATGGATGAATGGATGGATGGATGATGGATGGATGGATGGATGGATGATGGATGGATGGATGGATGGATGGATGGATGGATGGATGGGATGGATGGATGGGATGGATGGATGGATGGATGGATGGATGGTGGATGGATGGATGGATGGATGGATGGATGGATGGATGGATGGATGATGGATGGATGGATGGATGGATGGATGGATGGATGGATGGATGGATGGATGGATGGATGGATGGATTGATGGATGGATGGATGGATGGGGATGGATGATGGATGGATGGATGGATGGATGGATGGATGGATGATGGATGGATGGATGGATGGATGGATGGATGGATGGATGGATGGATGGATGGATGGATGGATGGATGGATGGATGGATGGATGGATGGATGGATGGATGGCTGATGGATGGATGGATGGATGGATGGGTGGATGGATGGATGGATGGATGGATGGCTGGATGGATGGATGGATGGATGGATGGATGGATGGATGGATGGATGGATGATGGTGGATGGTGGATGATGATGGATGGATGGATGGATGGCTGGATGGATGCTGGATGGATGATGGATGGATGGATGGATGGATTATGGATGGCTGGATGGATGGATGGATGGATGGATGGATGGAACTCAGAGACGTCTGTCTGTTATTCAAGGTCATGGCTTCAACCAGTTAAACCAGTCTCATCAGTGAACCCTCACCTTTCCAAACACTGTTATCACCAACTAAACTAACTTACCTGCAACCAGAGAGGCCAAGCGAGAGTCCACAACTGTGTCATCATAGGGAGAAACTTCCAGCTCATCTTTCCCTGTGGGACCAGAACAATCAAACATTGGCACAATGATCATTTACAACAAACAGTGAAATACAATCAGGCGTACATACTGATATTAGCAAATTAATAAACCCAAAACATCAGAATGTTTACTACTTTCACATGAGTTTGGTGGTCGTTATTAAAGTCATGTCTACTGTGAGGGTTGGTCTGGTACCACACTGAAGATTAAAACAGAATACAGCAGCAAGTCATTTATTTATAGATACAACAGCACTCGTTTAACGGCGCTGACGGTGAACTAGTGAGTCCAGATGCAGTCAACCTGCATTTACTTAAATCAGAACAAAACATTTCAATTTAAATTCATCAAAAGCTGTGCTGGATTTAGAAAAATTAAATTCAAAGGAAAAGGGTTTATGGTTTGATAAACTGGTATCAGCCAGAGTAAATTACACCGTTACCAATGAAGTTGGAATAAAATGTTTTTAATCCCTCCATGAAATAATCATGACAATGTGATTTATTCTTGACATACAACTTCTCTAAAAATGGAATTTGTCCAACCTATGATATAACGAAATTACCTCCTGCTACCTCCTGCTACCACAGTGGTGTTCATTAATGTAACAGTGGTGTTCCTCATTGTAACAGTGGTGATCATCAGTGTAACAGTGGTGATCCTCAGTGTAACAGTGGTGTTCCTCAGTGTTACAGTGGTGTTCCTCAGTGTAACAGTGGTGTCATCAGTGTACAGTGGTGTTTCAGTCAGTGTACCAGTGGTGTTCCTCAGTGTACCTGTGTTCAGTACATGGTGTTCATCAGTGTGTAACAGTGGTGTTCCTCACTGTAACAGTGTTGTTCCTCAGTGTAACAGTGTTGTTCCTCAGTGTAACAGTGGTGTTCCTCAGTGTAACAGTGGTGTTTCCTCAGTGTCAACAGTGGTGTTTCCTCATGTAACAGTTGGTGTTCATCAATGTAACAGTGTAAAGTGTGTTCCTCAGTGTCACAGTGGTGTTCCTCAGTGTAACAGTGGTGTTCCTCAGTGTAACAGTGGTGTTCCTCAGTGTAAACAGTGTGTGGTTCCTCAGTGTAACAGTGGTGTTCCTCAGTGTAACGTGGTGTTCCTCATGTGTGTGTAACAGTGGTGTTCCTTAGTGTACAGTGGTGTTCCTCAGTGTAACCTCATGTACAGTCAGTGTAACAGTGGTGTTTCTCAGTGTAACAGTGGTTCCTCATCATGTAACAGTGGTGTTCCTCGTGTAACTCCTGTGGTGTTTTCATCAGTGTAACAGTGGTGTTCATGTAACAGTGTAACAGTGGTTTTCCAGTCAGTGTAACTGTGGTGTTCCTCATGTAACAGTGTTGTTCATCAGTGTACAGTGTGGTGTTTCTCAGTGTAACAGTGGTGTTTCATCAGTGTAACAGTGGTGGTGTTCCTCATGTAACAGTGTGGTGTTGGTGTTTCCTCATTGTAAACGTGGTGTTCCTCAGTGTACAGTGTTGTTCCTCAGTGTAGTTTGTTTCCTCAGTGTAACAGTGGTGTTCCCAGTGTAACAGTGGTGTTCCTCATGTGTAACAGTGGTTTCCTCACTGTAACAGTGTTGTTCATCTGTAAGTGGTGTTCCTCAGTGTAACATGGTGTTCATCAGTGTAACAGTGGTGTCCTCAGTGTTGGTGTTCCCAGTGTGTTGTTTCTCAGTGTAACAGTGTTGTTCCTAAATGTACAGTGGTGTTTCCTCAGTGTACTGTGGTGTTCCTTAGTGTAACATTGTTTGTTCATCAGTGTAACAGTGTTGTTCCCCAGTGTAACAGTGGTGTTCCTCATGTAACAGTGTTGTTCCTTGTACTGTGGTGTTCCTCAGTGTAAGTGTGTTCATCAGTGTAACAGTGGTGTTTGTTTCCTCAGTGTAACAGTGTTGTTGTTCCATGTAGTGTTCCTCAGTGTAACTGTGGTTCATCAGTGTTCACATGTAACAGTGGTGTTCCCCAGTGTACATTGGTGTTTCTCAGTAACAGTGTTGTTCCTCAGTGTAACAGTGGTGTTCCTCAGTGTAACAGTGTTGTTCCTCAGTGTAACAGTGGTGTTTCCCAGTGTAACAGTGGTGTTCTTCAGTGTAACAGTGGTGGTTTCCTCAGTGTAACAGTGGTGTTCCTCATGTAACAGTGTTCCTCAGTGAACTGTTGTCCTCAATTTAACAGTGGTGTTCCCAGTGTAACAGTGTGTGTTTGTTCCTCAATGTAACAGTGGTGTTCCTCAGTGTAACATGTCAGTGTGTTACCTTGGTGTTTTCCTCAATGTAACAGTGGTTTCCTCAGTGTAACTGGTGTCTCAGTTGGGTTTCTCAGTGTAACAGTGGTGTTTTTTTCTCAGTGTAACAGTGGTGTTCTCATGTAACAGTGGTAACAGTGGTGGTTTTTTCAGTGTAACATGTTGTTCCTCAGTGTAACAGTGGTGGTTCCTCAGTGTAAACATGTTGTTTTCCTCATGTAACATGTTGTTTATCAGTGTAACAGTGGTGTTTCTCAGTGTACAGGTGTTCATCAGTGTAACAGTGGTGTTCCTCAGTGTAACAGTGGTGGTCCTCAGTGTAACAGTGGTGTTCCTCAGTGTACAGTGGTGTTCCTCAATGTAACAGTGGTGTTCTTTAACAGTGTTCCTCAGTGTGTAACAGTGGTGTTCCTCATGTAACAGTGGCCTCAGTGTAGTGGTGTCCATCATTGTAACAGTGGTGTTTCCTCAGTGTAACAGTGGTGTTCCAGTGTACAGTGTGTTCCTTAAAACAGTGTACAGTGGTGTTTTCCTCAGTGTAACAGTGGTGTTTCCTGTAACACCTCAATGTAACGTGGTGTTCATCCTGTACTGTGGTGTTCTCAGTAACAGTGGTGTTTCTCAGTGTAACATGGTGTTCATCAATGTAACAGTGGTGTTCCTCAGTGGTGTTTCAGTGTAACATGGTGTTCCCCAGTTTCAGTGGTTTTCCTCAGTGTAACAGTGGTGTTCCTCAGTGTAACAGGGTGTTCCTCAGTGTAACAGTGGTGTTCATCAGTGTAACAGTGGTGTCCATCATTGTAACAGTGGTGTTCCCCAGTGTTACAGTGGTGTTTCTCAGTGTAACAGTGTTGTTCCTAAATGTAACAGTGGTGTTCCTCAGTGTAACTGTGGTGTTCCTTAGTGTAACATTGTTGTTCATCAGTGTAACAGTGGTGTTCCCCAGTGTAACAGTGGTGTTCCTCAATGTAACAGTGTTGTTCCTCAGTGTAACTGTGGTGTTCCTCAGTGTGACAGTGTTGTTCATCAGTGTAACAGTGGTGTTCCTCAGTGTAACAGTGGTGTTCGTGTGTTTCCTCAATGTAACAGTGGTGTTCCTCAGTGTAACTGTGGTGTTCCAGGTTTGTTCAGTGTAACAGTGTTGTTCCCTGTACACAGTGTTGTTCCCTCATGTAACTGTGGTGTTTCCTCAGTGTAAGTGTAACAGTGGTTCCTCAGTGTAACAGTGGTGTTCATCAGTGTAACAATGGGTTCCTCAGTGTAACAGTGGTGTCCATCAGGTCAGTGGTGTTCCCCATTGTACAGTGGTGTGTTTCATCCTCTGTAACTGGTGTTTCCTCAGTGTAACAGTGTGTTTCTCGGTGTAACAGTGTTGTTCCTCAATGTAACAGTGGTGTTCCTCAGTGTAACACTGAGGAACAACACTGTTGTGTTCCTCAATGTAACAGTGGTGTTCCTCAGTGTAACAGTGGTGTTCATCACTGTAGCTGTGTGTTTTCAGTGCAGTGTAACAGTGGTGTTTCTCAGTGTAACAGTGGTGTTTCCTCAGTGTAACGTGTGTGTGTGGTGCTCAGTGTAACAGTGGTGTTCCTCATCAGTGGTACAGTGTTTGTTCCCAGTGTAAACAGTGTTCCCACAGTGTTGTGTGTAACTGTGTGTTCCTCAGTGTAACAGTGTTGTTCTTCAGTGTAACAGTGTAACAGTGTTGTTCCTCAGTGTAACACATGGTTTCTCAGTGTAACAGTGGGTTCAGTGTAACGTGTGTTTCCTCAGTGTATGTATCAGTGGTGTAACAGTGGTGTTCCTCAGTGTAACAGTGTGTGTTCCTCAATGTAACAGTGGTGTGTGTTTCCTGTAACAGTGGTGTGTGTACTGTGGTGTGTAACTGTGGTTTTTCTCAGTGTAACAGTGGTGTTTCCTCCCGTGGGTTTCTCAGTGTACAGTTGTTCCTCAATGTAACAGTGTGTTCTCACTGTAACTGTGTTTTTCAGTTAACAGTGTGTTCCTCGGTAACAGTGGTGTTCCTCATGTAACTGTGTGTTTTGGTGTAACAGTGGTGTTTCTCAGTGTACATGGTGTTCCTCAGTGTAACAGNTGTAACAGTGTTGTTCCTCAGTGTAACAGTGGTGTTCCTCAGTGTAACAGTGGTGTTTTCAGTGTAACAGTTGTGTTCCTCATGTAACAGTGGTGCCTCAGTGTAACAGTGTTGCTCTCAGTGTAACAGTGGGTCCCCAGTGAACAGTGGTGTTCCCTCAGTGTAACAGTGGTGTAACATCACTGTAACTGTGGTGTTTCTCAGTGTAACAGTGGTGTTCCTCAGTGTAAACAGTGGTGTGTCATCAGTGTAACAGTGGTGTTTTCCTCATAAACAGTGGTGTGTCCATGTCTGTAACGGTGGTGTTTCTCAGTGTAACAGTGGTGTTCATTAGTGTACAGTGGTGTTTCATCAGTGAACAGTGTTGTTCCTCAGTGTAACAGTGGTGTTTCAGTGTAACATGTGTTCCTCAGTCCCAGTGGTGTTCCTCATGTTCCTTGTCACAGTGTGTGTTCTCAGTGTAACAATGGTGTTCTCAGTGTAACAGTGTTTGTTCCTCAATGTACAGGGTGTCCTCAGTGTACACAGTGGTGTTCCTCAGTGTCAAGTGGGTTCTCCTGTAACAGTGGTGTTCTCCAGTGTAACAGTGGTGTTTCCTCCTCAGTGTGTAACAGTGGTGTTCTCATGTAACTGTGGTGTCTCTTGTACAGTGGTGTTTCCAGTTTACAGGGGTTTCCAGGTAAAACAGTTTGTTCTCATGTAACAGTGGTGTTCCTCCCAGTGTACAGTGGGGTTCCTCATTTACAGTTCTCAGTGTAACAAGTGGTGTTCCGTGTAACAGTGTAACAGTGTGTCACTGTGGGTGTTTCCTCATGTAACTGGTGTTTCCCTCAGTGTAACAGTGTGTAACAGTGGTGTAGTGTAACAGTGGTGTTTCCTCAGTGTAAACAGTGGTGTTCAGTGTCAGTGTAACAGTGGTGTTCATCAGTGTTCCTGTGTTTTCCTCATGTAAACAGTGGTGTTTCCTCATGTAACAGTGTTTCTCAGTGTAACAGTGGTGTCCATCACTGTAATCGGTGTGTTTGTACAGTGTTCTGTGTGTGGTGTTCCTCAGGTAACAGTGGTGTTCATCAGTGTAACAGTGTTGTTCCTCAGTGTACGTGGGTGTTTTCCTCAGTGTAACATGGGTAACATTCAGTCATCGTGTAACAGTGGTGTTCAGTGTACAGGGTGTTCTCAGTGTAACGTGTAACAGTGGTGTTTCAGTGTAACAGTGGTGTTCTTCAGTGTGTTTCCCTCAGTGTAACGTGGGTTCCTCAGTGGTGACAGTGTTGTCTGTGTCAGTGGGTAACGTGGTGTTCCCCAGTGTAACATTGGTGTTCCTCAAGTGTAACACAGGTAACAGTGGTGTTCCTCAGTGTAACTGTGGTGTTCCTCAGTGTAACAGTGTTGTCATCAGTGTAACAGTGGTGTTTCCCAGTGTAACAGTGGTGTTCATCAGTGTAACAGTGGTGTTACTCCAGTGTAACAGTGTAAACAGTGTGTCCTCAGTGTAAACAGTGTTGTTTCACTCAGTGTAAAACAGTGGTGTGTCAGTCAGTGTAACAGTGGTGTTCTCAGTGTAAACAGTGGTGTTCATCAGTGTAACAGTGGTGTTCAGTAACAGTGGTGTTTCACAGTGGTGTTTCAGTCAGGTAACAGTTGGGTTCTCAGTGTAAACAGTGGTGGTGTGTGTTTATCAGTGTAACCAGTGTAACAGTGGTGTTTCCATCAGTGTAACAGTGGTGTTCCCTCAGTGTCCTCAGTGGGGTTCTCAGTGTAAACAGTGTTGTTCCTCAATGTAACGTGGTGTTCCCAGTTGTAACAGTGGTGTTACTCAATGTAACATGTAGTTTCAGTGTGTAAACAGTGGTGTGTTCCTCAGTGTAACAGTGGTGTTCTCAGTGTAACAGTGGTTGTTCTCAGTGTAACAGTGGTGTTAACAGTGTAACAGTGGTGTTTCTCTCAGGTAACAGTTGTTCCTCAGTGTAACAGTGGTGTTTACATGTGTAACAGTGTGTGGTGTTCCTCAGTGTAACAGTGGTGTTCCTCAGTCAGTGTCCTCAGTGTAAACAGTGGTGTTCTCAGTGTAACAGTGTTGTTCCTCAATGTAACAGTGGTGTTCCTCAGTGTACTGTGTTTTTCAGTGTAACAGTGTTGGTTCATCAGTGTAACAGTGGTGTCCTGTTCAGTGTGTTACAGTGTTGTTTCTCGTGTAAACAGTGGTGTTCCTCAGTGTAACAGTGGTGTGTTCCTCAGTGTAACAGTGGTGGTGTGTTCCCTGTTGTGTCCTCAGTGGTGTGTGTTCCTCAGTGTAAACAGTGTAACAGTGTTTCTCAGTGTAACAGTGTTGTTCCTCAGTGTAAACAGTGGTGTTCTGTAACAGTGGTGTAACAGTGTCAGTTTTCAGTGTAACAGTGTTGTTCTCAGTGTAACAGTGGTGTTCCTCAGTGTAACAGTGTGGTGTTCCTCAGTGTAACAGTGGTTGTTTTCAGTGTAAACAGTGTTGTTCCTTCAGTGTAACAGTGGTGTTCCAGTGTTCTCAGTGTAACAGTGGTGTTCCTCAGTGTAACAGTGGTGTTCCTCAGTGTAACAGTGGTGTTCCTCAGTGTAACAGTGGTGTTCCTCAGTGTAACAGTGGTGTTCTTCAGTGTAACAGTGGGTTCCTCAAGGGTAACAGTGGTGTTCATCACTGTAACAGTGTTGTTTGTGTCCTCAGTTAAAATCAGTGGTGTAAACAGTGTGGTGTTCTCAGTGTAACAGTGGTGTCCTCAGTGTAACAGTGGTGTCCCAGTAACAGTGTGTTCTCAGTGTGGTGTTCTCAGTGTAACAGTGTGTGTTCCTCAGTGTAACAGTGGTGTGTTCCTCAGTGTAACAGTGGTTGTTCAGTAACAGGTAACAGTGGTGTTCATTAACAGTGGTGTAACAGTGTTGTTCCTCAATGTAACAGTGGTGTTCCTCAGTGTAACAGTGGTGTTCCTCAGTGTAACAGTGGTGTTTCTCAGTGTAACAGTGTTGTTCCTCAATGTAACAGTGGTGTTCATCAGTGTAAACTGTGGGTTGTGTAACAGTGGTTTCTCAGTGTAACAGTGTTGTTCATCAGTGTAACAGTGGTGTTCCTCAGTGTAACAGTGGTGTTCCTCAGTGTAACAGTGGTGTTCATCACTGTAACAGTGGTGTTTCTCAGTGTAACAGTGGTGTTCCTCAGTGTAACAGTGGTGTTCCTCAGTGTAACAGTGGTTGTTTCTCAGTGTAACAGTGGTGTTCCCCAGTGTAACAGTGGTGTTCTTCAGTGTAACAGGTGGTGTCTTCAGTGTAACAGTGGTGTTTCAGTGTAACAGTGTTGTTCCTCAGTGTAACAGTGGGTGTTCCTCAGTGTAACAGTGGTGTTGTCAGTGTAACAGTGTTTCTCAGTGTCAGTGGTGTTCTTCAGTGTAACAGGTGTGTGTTCCTCAGTGTAACAGTGGTGTTCCCAGTGTAACAGTGGTGTTCTCAGTGTAACAGTGGTGTGTCCATCACTGTAACTGTGGTGTTTCTCAGTGTAACAGTGGTGTTCCTCAGTGTAACAGTGGTGTTCCTCAAAGTAACAGTGGTGTTCCCCAGTGTAACAGTGGTGTTCTTCAGTGTCACAGTGGTGTTCTTCAGTGTAACAGTGGTGTTCATCAGTGTAGCTGTGGTGTTTCTCAGTGTAACAGTGGTGTTTCTCAGTGTAACAGTGCTGTTTCTCAGTGTAACAGTGGTGTCCATCACTGTAACGGTGGTGTTTCTCAGTGTAACAGTGGTGTTCCTCAGTGTCACAGTGGTGTTCATCAGTGTAACAGTGTTGTTCCTCAGTGTAACAGTGGTGTTCCCCAGTGTAACAGTGTTGTTCCTCAGTGTAACTGTAGTGTTCCTCAGTGTAACAGTGTTGTTCTTCAGTGTAACAGTGGTGTTCCTCAGTGTAACAGTGGTGTTCATCAGTGTAACAATGGTGTTCCTCAGTGTAACAGTGGTGTTCATCAGTGTTTCAGTGGTGTTTCTCAGTGTAAACAGTGGTTGTGTTCTCAGTGTAACAGTGGTGTTTCTCAGTGTAACAGTGGTGTTCCTCAGTGTAACAGTGTGTCTCAGTGTAACTGTGTTTCTCAGTTGTAACAGTGGGTTCCTCAGTGTAACAGTGGTGTTCCTCAGTGTAACATCAGTGGTGTGTTCCTCAGTGTAACAGTGGTGTTCATCAGTGTAAACAGTGTGTTGTTCAGTGTCAGGTAACAGTGGTGTTTCCTCAGTGTAACAGTGTGTTCCATCACTGTAACAGTGTTGTCTCTCAGTGTAACAGTGGTGTTCCTCAGTGTAACAGTGGTGGTTCCTCAGTTGTAACAGTGTGTTCCTCAGTGTAACAGTGGTGGTCCCCAGTGTAACAGTGGTGTCTCAGTGTAACAGTGGTGTTCTTCAGTGTAACAGTGGTGTTCAGTGTAACAGTGTGTACAGTGTGTTCCTCAGTGTAACAGTGTGTGTTTCTCAGTGTAACAGTGGTGTTTGTGTCAGTGTAACAGTTGTTGTTCCTCAGTGTAACAGTGGTGTTCCTCAGTGTAACAGTGTTGTTCCTCAGTGTAACAGTGGTGTTCATCAGTGTAACAATGGTGTTCCTCAGTGTAACAGTGGTGTTCATCAGTGTTACAGTGGTGTTTCTCAGTGTAACAGTGGTGTTCCTCAAGTGTAACAGTGGTGTTCCTCAGTGTAACAGTGGTGTTCCTCAGTGTAACAGTGTTGTTCTTCAGTGTAACAGTGGTGTCCATCAGTGTAACAGTGGTGTTCCCCAGTGTAACAGTGTGTTCCTCAAGTGAACAGTGTGTTCCTCAGTGTAACAGTGGTGTTCCTCAGTGTAACAGTGGTGTTCCTCAGTGTAACAGTGTTGTTCCTCAATGTAACAGTGGTGTTCCTCAGTGTAACAGTGGTGTTCCTCAGTGTAACAGTGGTGTTTCTCAGTGTAACAGTGTTGTTCCTCAATGTAACAGTGGTGTTCATCACTGTAACTGTGGTGTTTCTCAGTGTAACAGTGGTGTTTCTCAGTGTAACAGTGGTGTTCCTCAGTGTAACAGTGGTGTCCATCACTGTAACTGTGGTGTTTCTCAGTGTAACAGTGGTGTTCCTCAGTGTAACAGTGGTGTTCCTCAGTGTAACAGTGTTGTTCCTCAGTGTAACAGTGGTGTTCCCAAGTGTAACAGTGGTGTTCTTCAGTGTAACAGTGGTGTTCTTCAGTGTAACAGTGGTGTTCATCAGTGTAACAGTGTTGTTCCTCAGTGTAACAGTGGTGTTCCTCAGTGTAACAGTGGTGTTCTTCAGTGTAACAGTGGTGTTCCTCAGTGTAACAGTGGTGTTCCTCAGTGTAACAGTGTTGTTTTTCAGTGTAACAGTGGTGTTCATCAGTGTAACAGTGGTGTTCCTCAGTGTAACAGTGTTGTTCAGTGTAACAGTGTTGTTCCTCAGTGTAACAGTGGTGTTCATCAGTGTAACAGTGTTTTTTTTTTATTGTAACAGTGTTGTTTTTCAGTGTAACAGTGGTGTTCTTCAGTGTAACAGTGTTGTTGTTCTTCAGTGTAACAGTTGTTCAGTGAACAGTGTGGTTTTCAGTGTAACAGTGGTGTTCTTCAGTGTAACAGTGGTGTTCATCAGTGTAACAGTGTTGTTCCTCAGTGTAACAGTGGTGTTCCTCACCACTCAGACTTCTGGACTGTGACCTTCTGCTGTGTTACTTCTCTCTGCCCTGATTTTCTGTCTCTCTCACTGTGAATACTGAGAAACACTAGTGCCCCCCCCCCCCAAAAAAGGATTTATTTCTATGAAAGATGCACTGAATAATTATTTGTGGTTATAAAAGGCATTTAGTTGAAGTATGCTGCTCCTTCTGCATGTAAATTAACGAAACACTTGCAAATCTTAAGGAGTTCGTCTCACTAACAAATTCAAACAATTTACAAACACAATGAATCCAAAGGTGCTGTATAAACATTACTGTGACTGAGCCACATGGATATATTCTGACTGCTCACACATTAAAATATTCTGTTGGACCTTCTTTGTCTTTGATTACAGCACACATTCAGAGCACCATTGTTTCAATAAGTTCATGCAGTGTCTTATTATTTACTTCTGTCCAGATTGACATTACAACAGACCACCTGTCAACTTTTCTTTAACACATTTTAAAGATTCTTAATGGGGAGTCTGTGATGGCAAAGCCACGTGTGAAAATCATGTCTAATGCTCCATGAGCCACTCTGTCTCAATTTGAGCCTGATTAATCCTGGCAGTGTCATCCTGGAGCCTGGCTGCGCCAAGACGTCTGTTCATCTGGTACCTTCAAGTCATCTGCTGGGGTCATAACAGGACCAAACCAGCAGCTAAAGCAACCGTAGATCATACTGTTGTCCCACAGGACAGAAGACAGAAGGACTGATGGACCCGTCATCTGGATTCATGAGACCACGTTATCTTCATCCACTGCTCCTGATTCGGATCTTTCTAACCCTCAGCAAATGTCTCCTTTTCTATTAGCGTAACTGAGAAGGTCTTCTTTAGAGAAACCAGCTTTATCATCCAAAAACAATAGTCTCACTTCACCATTCAACATTTCTGTGAGTTCTGCTGCTGATCAGAATTAAACAAACCTTTAAGCATCCATCACTAATCACTCCAGATCCAGATCAAAGCTGAACTACTCTGCTTCCAGGTTTTAATGATACTTTAACAGTTTTTACCAAGTTTCAGTACTTTTCAGAACTTTCCTCAACTGTCCTTCACTTATTGTTTTACTTGAAGCAGAAAAAACCTTCTACAGACTGAATGTGTCTTCAGACCTGCTGAGATAAGAAACTCCTCCTGGTAGAGCTTTGATTAATCCATCCATCCATCCATCCATCCATCCATCCATCCATCCATCCATCCATCCATCCATCCATCCATCATCCATCCATTCATCCATCCATTAATCCATCCATCCATCCATTCATCCATCCATCTATCAATCCATCCATCCATCCACCATCCATTAATCTATTAATCCATTAATCCATTCATACACTCATCCATCCACCTGTCCATCATCCATCCATCCATTAATCCACATCCATCCATCCACCTACCCATCATCCATCCATCCACCCATCCATTAATCCATCCATCCGTCCATCCATCCACCCTCCCATCATCCGCCCATCCACCCATTCATCTACCATCCATTAATCCATCCATTCATCCATTCATCCATTAATCCATTAATCCATTCATACACTCATCCATCCACCTGTCCATCATCCATCCATCCATTAATCCACATCCATCCATCCACCTACCCATCATCCATCCATCCATCCATTCATCCATCCATCCATCCATCCACTCATCCATCCATCCATCCTGTAGCTGTTCCCAGCAGATCTCCATCACTGGTCCATTATTGTATAAATTTGTTTCAAATGATCAAATGTGGTCAGCACTGTTGCCTCACAGCTAGAAGGTTCCTGGTTTGAACCTCGGCAGGGGCCTTTCTGTGTGGAGTTTGCATGTTCTCCCTGTGCTTGCGTGGGTTTCCTCTGAGTACTCCGGCTTCCTCCCACAGTCCAAAGACATGCATGTCAGGTTAATTGATAATTCTAAATTGCCCGTAGGAGTGATTGGTTGTGTGTCAGTGTGTGGCGCTGCGATGGACTGGCGACTGCCTTTCGCCCGTAGACGGCTGGGATAGACTCCAGCAGATCCCCGTGACTCTTCAAGGATGAAACGGGTATAGAAAATGGATGGATGGATGATCAAATGTATTAAGTTAATTTATTGAGTTAAATCAGTACAATAGAATTCTTAGAAAAAGAAATATGATCTTGAAATATGATCAAATGGCTCATTTTGAGTGATATTAATCTTCCATAAAAATAAAACGTAAGTCTACAGAAAGCCACAGTTG
Organism: Hirundichthys speculiger; assembly: GCA_018398805.1. Lineage (NCBI taxonomy): Eukaryota > Metazoa > Chordata > Actinopteri > Beloniformes > Exocoetidae > Hirundichthys > Hirundichthys speculiger. Next base: position 42,683 of record JAGFBZ010000069.1, on the reverse strand, counting down.
CTTTGTGGCATTTTTTCAGTAAAATATCTTCCATTTAAAGCATCTTATGTCATGATTTCATGGTGGCAAATGTAATTGTTTATTAACAGAGAGAAATACATGAAGAGCTCACAGTCCTGAAAAAAATGGTGAAAATCATTAACAAAAGGCCGAAAGTGTCAACACGACTCATCTCCTTCATCAGTTCAGTCAGAAACATCTTCTTTCACAGTTCATCAATAAGACCTCAAACTCTGTCACATTTCCACGACCTCCACGCTGCTCTGTGGGAAAACTGAACGATTCTTTCATGTCTTCTATTATATCTGTGAATTAAATTGGACGGTGTATTTTCCAACAGTGGGCTGTGTTGTATTTCCCAGAAGCTAATTATAAGAACAAAGGCCTCCTCCTGCATCTCCTGCAGAGCAGCAGGTCCCAGAAGTAACGGCAATCATCCACACTTCCACAAATGTTACTTTTACTTGCTTTTATGAGCTAATTTAACAGAGATGATGCTCAGATGAACGTGCTCACGACTTCCTACAGTAAAAACCCAACTACAGCCGCTAAAGAATTAAGATTCTTCTCCTTTTATTTATCATCGGTAGGTGTGACCACGTTCTGGAGCTTTGCTCATCTCGAGCATTCGGGTAAAGTAACACAACGCCAGAGAGGAAAGACACTCAGTAGTGATCTGAGAAAGCAATTATCGCTGCCCACCAACCTGGAAAGGTTCATAAGGCAACTATCCCAGTTCATCCAGAGACAAAAAGAAACTCACCTGGGTAACGGTATAATTACAAAAAGACTCAATCATCATACCCTTGCAAACATTTGTAACATTAAAAAGGTTTGTGAAGTAGTTTCTAAGCAACCCATAATATTTCTGGAACCGTGTCTTCTCATGAGGCGAGTGTTTGATTGAACAACAACAACTTTTGAAGGAAAGATGTACGGATCCTTTAGTATTTAAGAATTACAGGCCAATATTTAATCTTCCCTTTATCGTAAAAATTATCCTTAAAGTTGCATCGATGCAGCTGAAATATTTCTTAAATGCAAATGTTCTTTCAGACAGATTTCAGTCTGACCTCAGACAAAATAAAAGCACCGATCGAGGTCTGAAATGACATCAGTCTGATTCGGGTCGAACATCTGTCCTGGTGCTGCTACATCTTAGCTCAGCAGAACCGGGTGGGACTGTCAGGTCCAGTTCTCAGTTGGTCCAGCTCTTATCTTGAAGGCAGGAGCTTTGTGGACCTGTGGAGTCCCTCAGGGCTCAGTTCCTGGACCGCCGTTCTTCAGCCTCTACATGTTTCCACTCGGTCCGATCACACATGGAAACAATGTTCTGACCCAAAGCAGATGATATACTGGATCATTTACCAGACGACTCCGGTTCATCAGACTCTGTCAGAGTTAGTAGTAGCTAGTAGAAGCTAACAGCTGGACGCAGTCAAACTTCCTTCAATTACATCAAGAAAGGACAGAAATCCTTTTACAGTGGTACCTCTACTTACGAACGCTTCTACTTACGAAATTTTCAGGTTACGAAAAGCCTCAAAGGTAAAATATTTCCTCTTGTTATGAAAGAAATTTCAGGATAGTAAAGTCATAAATCCAGTAGCGCTGCTACTCGCAGCTCCCAGAGTTTACTGAACGTAAACAAAGCTGTCGGCTCTGAATCTCGGTTTGAAAGCGGTGCGTCCAAGCTGCTCTGCCATTGGCTATCGCTTAGCATCTTCCTGGCATCCCATTGGCTATCGCTTAGCATCTTCCTGGCATCCCATTGATTATCACTTAGCATCTTCCTGGCATCCCATTGGCTATCGCTTAGCATCTTCCTGGCATCCCATTGGCTATCGCTTAGCATCTTCCTGGCATCCCATTGGCTATCGCTTAGCATCTTCCTGGCATCCCATTGGCTATCGCTTAGCATCTTCCTGGCATCCCATTGGCTATCGCTTAGCATCTTCCTGGCATCCCATTGGCTATCGCTTAGCATCTTCCTGGCATCCCATTGGCTAGGAGGGCCCCTTCTCTGTATGAGCGTAACCCAGCAACCAGGTAAACAAACTATTTTTACCTCCGCCAAGGAGGTTATGTTTTTGCCAGCGTTTATCTATCTGTTTATTTAACTCAAAAAGTTCTGGATGGATTTTGATGAAATTTTCAGGAGTTGTCAGAAATGTGAAAAGGAAGAACTGATTTCATTTTGGTTCTGATCCGGAAGAAATCCTGGATTCTGGATCACTTTCAGATTTTCAATAATTGTTGCGTTTAGTGGAGGTCTGAGCTCTCTGAGTGCTTTTCTAGTTCTAACATGTATTTCTTACAGGTTTTTATGTCATTTCATGTATTATTTATAATTTATAAAAAATGTATGTTTGAATTTAAGGGGGCTTGGAATGGATTAGGGCATTTACATGGAAAACGTGTCTCTACTTAAGAAATGTTCTTGTTACAGAACCAGTTAATTTCGTAAGTAGAGGTACCGCTGTATTTAACATTAAAGTTGCTGCCCAGCTTGAATCCAGAGGTTTCACATCAAAAACCCAAGTTAGTTTTAAAGACTCAGAAAGACTGGAAGTAAAACAGCTTTTAATGATCTCAAACAGACATGAAGAGTCAGAGCTCTGATGTCGGGAGCAGATCTGGAGAAGCTCATCCAGCCTTCATCTCCAGCAGACTGGATGACTGATGACTGTCGCTGCTGCCAGAGTTCTACGGAGAACCAGTGAACTGAGAACATCCCTCCTGGTCTGAGGTCCGTATTCACCTCCAGAATACAGATGGAGCTTTAATACACTCCTGTTCCCCTTGTATAATGTTATTTATTCGTCCACTGTGCAGAGTGTTCCTCCGTCGTCCTGAGAAGGTCTCTGAGATCTTTGGAGGCCAGTCAGCTGCTGCTCACAGATGAAACAAACCTCCAGCTGAAATTAAATGTTAAACTCCAGACGCTTTTAAAGCTCGACTGAAAACGCTGCACGTTTGCCTTTGTTTAATTTAATTCTATGCTTCACCCATCACCGCACTGTTTTCACGTATCTAAGCTTTGTTTTATTCTCTTTTTTTTTTTTTTTTGTCTAAATCTGTTTTCATTCTTCTACTGTTTTTATTAATTTATTTTTTTTTTCTCTGTGAAGCTCTTTGAGTTGTTCCTGTGCTGCTCAGATGAACGTTCGCTGAAAAACCTCCTGGAGAAGCCAAGGGACTGGTACCAGTAGAACCACTAGAACCACTTAACCATTTAAAACTAGGGATGCAAGATTGCACGAACTGTTTTTTAAAACCGATACCGATAACCGATAACACACACATATACCTAAGATCATTACATCAATACTATGAACAAAACCAAAAATAGTTTTGACTCTTTAAATGAACAGATATTTATTTTTTCCAATGAAAAACTATTGTCAAGACTCTCAAACATTTTCTTAAAGCTATCAAACAAACCTATTTGATATCTCACATTAACTTAAATAAGGTTCATTACTGACTGATATAAAAAATAAAGGCTCCTTGAACTGATGGAAATACATGCATCAGAATTACTAACTGAAAAAGATTAACATTTAAAGGATTTTGGCTTCTGGTTCCATTTAAATTAATACCTTTAATTAAAGTAAATGAGGTTCAGTAGTTTATTTTTTTATCTCATGGAAGCTTTAGATGAGAGAGATGAGGGGGAGGGGAGACTGCTGCTGGCTTGCCCACGTTAGCATTAGCTTCCGTTAGCTCATGTTAGCGTGATTTCAAACCTCCATGGAAGTGATTGTTATGTTGTAGGTGGCTGATCAGGTTTTACGTATTAAAGCTTGTGCTTCCCTCCTCGTAGAATTCACTCGGAGGATTCGTCACAAATAACCACCAAACTATCTTCCTCTGAAACTTTAACGTAGTTCCACGCCGCCATGTTTGTTGTGATCAGCGCTGTGCTGCAGGCTGCATTCAAGGTGTTACGTAAATTCCCACGTTCCCTCGTTTGCTAGTCGTTCTTTCAGCCTTTTCTATTTTTTCTATTTTTTATGTGTAACATGAGGGGAAATACTGCGAATATCAATTAAAGTTAACAACTACTAAAATTATGACCGAGTTAACGAGTTGTTTTCTGGCATGAGGGGGTATTCTTGATTTTCCTTATTGAGTAATCGTTTTTCTGATTATGCCGACGTCACTTGAACATAACATTCACTGCCGGTCATTCAAGGCTCAGAGGGAGCGAGACACTGCTGTGTTGACAGAAATATAAATGTTATCGGGACTATTCGTCGTGATATCGGACTTATCGGGATGATGTCATAATCTCCTGTTATCGGCCCGATAATTATTGGTCTGATGGTTATTGTGCGACCTTATTTAAAACCAGGAGGCCGGCACAGAGCCGTCAGAACCGGGGCGACAGGGTCCACCTTTCTGGTGATGAGTCAGGCAGAAACCTTCTGGATCAGCTGCTGGTGTCGGGTCAGTCTTCCAGGCAGAATCCTCCCAGTAGTCCGGTCCAGTAAAGCTTCTAGATCACTCTGGGACGTTCACTCTTTCATTCCTGAAATATTGCTGAGTTGACAGCAGGACGCCTTCATTGATGTCTTGATGCGGCTGCTGGTCTGAGTCCAGATTCACGTCCAGGATCTCTGAGATGGTTTATGGATCAAAACCAGAAGATGACTGCTTCCACGTCTGAGCGCTCCCGACCCAGAACCCGACCTAACACGAGAACGCCCGTTCATGTTTGGGCCCACAGAGGTAGAATGATAGAACCTAAACAGAACCAGGCAGCAGTGAAGCCAGTCAGGGTTAAAGTCCAGCGGAGACAAGGACGTCAGAACCGAGTCAAACATGCAGGTTACATAACGTGTAAGACTTGTTATGTCCCCCCCCGAGAGACGCCTTCTCCATGAATACGCCTGCATGTCTGCTGGGACACGTTGGACCCAACAGAGCCCGTCAGACCCACTTCTTTTCTTCTTTCCTGTTCTTTCACTTCTCTGTGACTTCGGTTTATACCCATCAAACACGTTGGTACTTCTTTAAATAACTTGGTCACATGACCCACGGCCGGACACACGTTGAAAAACAGCCACACCCCTCCATCATTTAACCTTCCTCTGGTGTTAGCTTTCTTCTGCCATCTGTGGTGTTAGCGGGTAATTTTGGACCCGTGTATTAAATCAGCCATAAAATACCCTAAAAACAATCTTTTATCATCCAATGTTTTTCTTAACTCTTGTTTAGCTGGTTGGGCTCCCTTATCCATGAAAAGATTGGTTTTAATATTTTTTTGTGGCCCCCTGGGCCTTTGTTTTAACAGCATACCCCTCGTTTTCAATGTGTAAAAAGTGGTCAAATGAACCTTAAGAGAAGAAGGCAAGAAAATAATCAGTTGTTCTGCTACCTGAGTGTAACTGAGAGATATTAAAACACATTTCTTAAATGTTCAACAAAAAAAGATTTTAATTTTAATATTATCAAATATAGTAACATCTATGGTGTTTTGGGTCATTTTGGACCCGAAACACCACAAAAGTCATTTTTTTCACCAGAGCACTTTATAATTTAGTTAAAAAAAATATATTGATTTTATTTTGTTTAAATGGAAGTCCCTGACAAAGTCAAAAAGTTTCAACGCAAAAAACAAATGTATGAAGTACTTTTATGCATGCTCAACTCAAAACGGGTCCGTAGGGACCCTAACACCATAGGAAGGTTAAACTTTAACTGAAGTCTCTGTGAAAGTGAAGACGTCTCAATGATCTCGTGTTAATAAAGGCAGCTTTTGTCTTATTTTGAAACCCATTAGCAGAGTCCTGACTGAAGCCATTTGCTCCTACAAATTATTTAAGCACAATCCAAAGTACAAACTCAATCAGGAATGTAATGGCATGTAAAGTGTTTATGTATGTAAATCCTATTCCAGGCTATATATTTATGGTAATGACACGCTAGAGCAGCCTAGCAACTCTGGGAACTGAGGAGTGTAATTACACTAATGCTCGGCCGGCTAACAGGCCTCAGGGGAAACGGAGGAGCCGGCTAGCGTTAGCTCAACGCGGCGGCGCTGCAGACAGCGGTGACCGGACACCGCTGGCACCAGGGACCGGGTCGGTACCGCTGTGGTCCAGGAGCAGACCGGGAAACTGCAACACTGACAGAAAGATCCTCTTTACCAGAAATGTCAGTAGACGTCTGGCGGCGTGAACGTGATGAAGACGAGTTCACACAAGTTGGATGTGAAGATATCGGTCCTTCTGCTTCACAGAGAAACGATCTGAGCTGAAAACCACCCAGATCTCCCTCCCTCCCCCGCTCAACACATTTCAAACCTTTTTAAACCTATGAGGGTTTTAAATGATGTCATTTTAGGAATACTGTCGCCTCAGGATTAAAATTATCTCATATTGTATACCTCTTGTCCACTCAGTAATGCTGCAGATTTTTTAATTTCTTCTTAACCATATATTTTTGATATATATATATGTATGTATATTATATTATATATGTGTATATGCATGTATATTTTATGTGTATTTTTTTTTACTGTTATGTGGCCTTTTCATTTATTTACTTATTTATTTTTTATTTTATTATTTTTTATTTTTTATTTATTTTATTTTTTTCCTACAGAGACTAGGTTCATTGTGTTAACAAAAAAGGGATTTCATGCATACTGTCATTGACTGTATTCTATGTTTTTGATCCCAAATAAAAAAAAAAAAAAAAAGAAATACTGTCACGTAAACACTGCAAAAAAAAGGGTCTTCGAACAAGATAAAAAAAACTACAACTAAGGAAAAAGGTTCAAAACAAGTGAAAAAATCTGTCCGTGCAGCAAGATAATTTCACTTGGTAAGATTTCTTAAATTAAGATTGTAGGAACACTTGTTTCTAGATTTAAGAAAGGTATAGTTTGTTATTAAATCTTAAAATGAGATTTATTTTGATGAGGAGGAGGAAAAAACATAATACATCTTATTTTAAGTGTTAATTGTCTCATTTTTAGGATTCCCTGCCTGTTTGAGACAAAAAGTAAAGTTTTTCTTGATATAAGATTATACTGAGACTTAAAACAAGAAAGTAACTATTAAAACAAGAAAAAATATCTAACGATTCTAAATGTAAGTTTTCTTTTCTTGGTAAGAACCAAATAATTTGCAGTAAAACAGTGACTGAGTCCATCAGATCCAGAGCAACACGTCACTCTGGAAACCTGTCAGAGATGCAGAGGTCACACGGCTCTGGTCACATGACCGTGGAAACAGACGTCCCTCTGTCCTTCTGTCCTTCTGTCCTTCTGTCCTTTGGTTGTCTGAAGACTCTGGACCGGCTCTCTGTCTCCCATCCAGCCCTTCACCTGCAGCCTTCATCACCTTGGTTACCCCGTTACTCGCCAGTCACCTGCAGGTGACGTCTGAACATGAAGCTTTCATTTCCCGTAGCGGCTACGGCTACGGCTACAGCTACGGGAACGGCTACGGCTACGGCTACGGCTACGGCTACAGCTACGGCTACGGCTACAGCTACGGCTACGGCTACGGCTACAGCTACGGGAACGGCTACGGCTACGGGAATGGCTACGGCTACGGGAACGGCTACGGCTACGGCTACGGGAACGGCTACGGCTACGGCTATGGCTACGGGAACGGCTACGGCTACAGCTACGGCTACGGCTACGGCGTAGCCCAACGCAGGCAGCCCAACGTTAACCTTCACCAGTGTCTGTCAGCTCTGACGCACCTGGATGGACCATCAGACAGGTGGAAGTCATGTGATCAGGATTCCAGGTATCTTTTTGGAGCGAAGACGAGAAAGACCATTAAGTGTGTAGAGCTTTAGGTTTATTTGACCTTGGAGAGGTCGTTTACATTCCAGTGATGGCTGCATTAATGCAGGACGGTCCGATGAGTTTTTGGCACAACGAGTGCAACATTTTTTCCAGGGAAGCTCGTCAATTATTCACCGACAGAGACGCAGCAGCCGGCTGGGGTTAAAGTTAAGGTTAAAGTTAGGGTTAGAGTTAGAGTTAAAGTTAAGGTTAGGGTTAAAGTTAGGGTTAGAGTTAAAGTTAGAGTTAGAGTTAGCGTTAGAGTTAGGGGTTAGGGTTAGAGTTAAGGTTAAGATTAAGGTTAGGGTTAGAGTTAAAGTTAGAGTTAGAGTTAGCGTTAGAGTTAGGGGTTAGGTTAGTTAGGGTTAGAGTTAGAGTTAGTTAGTTAGGTTAGGGTTAGGGTTAGAGTTTAGTTAGTTAGAGTTAGGTTAAGTTAGGGTTAGGGAAACGGACCAGAGTAGAAACTACACCCCAAACAGTCAACCAGAACCAGACCACTGGGAACCAGACCACTGGGAACCAGACTATTGGGAACCAGACTACTGGGAACCAGACAACTGGGAACCAGACTACTGAAAACCAGACCACTGGGAACCAGACTACTGGGAACCAGACTACTGAAAACCAGACTACTGGGAACCAGACTACTGAAAACCAGACCACTGGGAACCAGACTACTGGGAATGAGACCACTGGGAACCAGACTACTGGGAACCAGACTACTGGGAATGAGACCACTGGGAACCAGACTACTGGGAATGAGACAACTGGGAACCAGACTACTGGAAAACCAGACCACTGGGAACCAGACCACTGGGAACCAGACTACTGGGAATGAGACAACTGGGAACCAGACTACTGGAAAACCAGACCACTGGGAACCAGACCACTGGGAACCAGACTACTGGGAATGAGACAACTGGGAACCAGACTAGTGGAAACCAGACTTATGGGAACCAAATTACTGGGAACCAGACAACTGGGAACCAGACTACTGGGAACCAGACCACTGGGAACCAGACTAGTGGAAACCAGACTTATGGGAACCAAATTACTGGGAACAAGACAACTGGGAACCAGACAACTGAAAACCAGACTACTGGGAACTAGACTAGTGGGAACCAGACCACTGGAAACCAGACAACTGAAAACCAGACTACTGGGATCCAGACCACTGGGAACCAGACCACTGGGAACCAGACAACTGAAAACCAGACTACTGAGAACCAGACCACTGGGAACCAGACTACTGGGAACCAGTATGGTGTGTGGCAGACAGCATGTCTCTGAATGCTTTCACAACCGAAGGATCCTTCACAGACGTCCACCACTGCTCATTGATGGGTGGAGCCTCTGTGTGGAGAGGTTCCAAGTCTTCAGGTTCCTGGGTCAGAACACCACTGAGAACCTCTCCTGGACCACAAACACCTCAGCAGCAGTCAGAAAGCACAGCAACGACTGTAACTGCAGGAGCAGCTGAGTTTCTTCTATCGCTGAGTTTAATAACTTTCTGCATCTCCATCTGGTTCAGCGGATGAACCAGAACCCTCCAAGGATTAACTCAGCACTAAAAATAATCAGCTGTTTTCCCTAAAAAACAGTAAATGTACAGTTTACTGCCTCAGCAGAGCAGCGAACATCCTGAATAACATCTCCAGCCTGGACATCATTAGTTTGAACTGCTGCCCTCTGGCCAGTGATTCAGGTCCATCATATCGCTGACCAGTAGGACAGTTCCAGTCCCGTCGCCGTACAGCAGCCGCACACAGCCAGGTGTTTATTTACAACCCGCCTGCTCAGCTTGACATTTTATATCTCAACCTACAGGCGCCGATATTCCACAGCTCAGTGTGTGAATTTCCATCAAGCTCACAGTCGTGTTTCCAGTTTACTGCTGAACAACAACCGCTGCAGTTTACCGCGCGTCGCACCAACAACCGCTGCAGTTTACCGCCGTCGCCACGTACAACAACCGCTGCAGTTTACCGCCGTCGCCACGTACAACAACCGCTGCAGTTTACCGCCGTCGCCACGTACAACAACCGCTGCAGTTTACCGCCGTCGCCACGTACAACAACCGCTGCAGTTTACCGCCGTCGCCACGTACAACAACCGCTGCAGTTTACCGCCGTCGCCACGTACAACAACCGCTGCAGTTTACCGCCGTCGCCACGTACAACAACCGCTGCAGTTTACCGCCGTCGCCACGTACAACAACCGCTGCAGTTTACACCGCCGTCGCCACGTACAACAACCGCTGCACGGCAGTTTACCGCCGTCGCCACGTACAACAACCGCTGCAGTTTACCGCCGTCGCCACGTACAACAACCGCTGCAGTTTACCGCCGTACCGCCCGCCGTCGCCGGCCACGTACAACAACCGCTGCAGTTTTACCGCCGTCGCCACGTACAACAACCGCTGCAGTTTACCGCCGTCGCCACGTACACGCAACCGCTGCAGTTTACCGCCCGTACGCGGCGCCGTCGCCACGTACAACAACCGCTGCAGTTTACCGCCGTCGCCACGTACAACCGCAACCGCTGCAGTTTACCGCCGTCGCCACGTACAACAAACCGCGCAGTTGCAGTTTACCGCCGTCGCCACGTACAACAACCGCTGCAGTTTACCGCCGTACCGCCGTCGCCACGTACACACAACCGCTGCAGTTTTACCGCCGTCGCCACGTACAACAACCGCTGCAGTTTACCGCCGTTACCGCCGTCCGCCACGTACAACAACCGCTGCAGTTTACCGCCATCGCCACGTACAACAACCGCTGCAGTTTACCGCCGTCGCCACGTACAACAACCGCTGCAGTTTTACCGCCGTCGCCACGTACAACAACCGCTGTAGTTTACGCCGTCGCCACGTACAACAACACCGCTGCAGTTTACCGCCGTCGCCACGTACAACAACCGCTGCAGTTTACCGCCGTCGCCACGTACAAACAACCGCTGCAGTTTACCGCCGTCGCCACGTACAACAACCGCTGTAGTTTACCGCCGTCGCCACGTACAACAACCGCTGCAGTTTACCGCCGTCCCCACGTACAACAACCGCTGCAGTTAAGCGCCGTCACTACGTACTACAACCGCTGCAGTTTACTGCCGTCGCCACGTACAACAACCGCTGCAGTTTACCGCCGTCACTACGTACAACAACCGCTGCAGTTTACCGCCGTCTCCACGTACAACAACCGCTGCAGTTTACCGCCGTCGCCACGTACAACAACCGCTGCAGTTTACCGCCGTCGCCACGTACAACAACCGCTGCAGTTTACCGACGTCGCCACGTACAACAACCGCTGCAGTTTACCGCCGTCGCCACGTACAACAACCGCTGCAGTTTAGACCTGGTGGCAGTGTTGGTAATTGTGAACAAACACGGGTCACAATCAGACCATGTGGTTTTATTCCTGACTCGTTCTTCCTGATATTAAACTGTAAAATCTCTATTTATCAAGAGGCAAATTGTTCATATATGTGTAGATATGTAGATATTGTAAACACTCCTGTATATATAGCTTATTTTCTAACAATTGGTTAAATTTTTGTATATTTTCTGAGTGCTATATATACATTTCATATTATTATTACTTTTTAGTCTATTTCATAAGTACTTACTACAGCTGTGTGCAATTTTTTTAAAACATTTTTTTACTTTTTCATCTGTCCAACTTGTGCTGCTGCTGCAAGTGAATTTCCCTGGTGTGGGATTAATAAAGTTCTATTCTATTTTATTCTATTCTAAACATTTATTTACACCTGACGGTAGGCTCTTGCCGATTGTGCTAGCATAATTTTTGGCATAATCTGAGGAATTTAGCATAATTTTTGCCCTTTTTCCAAAAGTAGCACTGCTAGCATAATCCGTATATTTTCTTGTCTTATTAGCACAATTTTAGAATAATTCAAGAAAAAGAAGATCTCAGCTACTAAAAACGATAGATTACTATTAACAGTTGGTTCCACTCCTATTTTGCGATTGCTTTTTACAGACCGTCTCTCAAATTGGTCCATGGCAGTGAAGAAAATACTGTTGGTCCAACCATCGTCTGCTGCCGCAGGGAGAGTATTCAGCATCCTGGCGGCTTCATTCAATCATCAACAAGATCGTGCACTTGCAGATTACTAGCTAGCAAGTGTGATGCTTCAATATAACAAGCGCTAATTAACTGTTAGAGAACGAATTAGAGAAGTCAAGCCGGACTACGTGGTTCAGAAACGAGGTTATTTGTTTTGAAATTTCGAGTAAACTTCTAGTAAATTTCGAGTAAACAACAAACTGTGCGCGCTAGCAGCGCGCACAGTTTGTTGTTTACTCGAAATTAGCATACTTCACCATGGTAACTGGAGGCCATTTGAGTGCAAAACCTTGCACAAACTGTGTCACGCTCTGCTACACGTGACGGTTAGCTAGCTATCCGTGGATAGTTATCCACCACGCTATCCAGGCTTTGTGCAACCTATTTTTGTTCGCTGGATAACTATCCGCTGGATAGCAGATTTATCCGCCGTATAGGCCTAACCACCGGATAAAGTTACCCAGGTTTTGAACAACCGGGCCCAGAACGTCAGGCCAGGATTAATAAAATACATTTTCAAACTTGTCTTGTGAGTTGTGAAGTTTGAGCACAGAATATTTTTTTTTAAAAAGGTGCATAATTTTGAAAAGCAAGCATAATTTGAGCATAATTTGGGCAAAAAACGGGCACTGCCACTAGCATAATATGCTTCTTTTACTAGCACAATCGGCAAATGCCTACCTGACGGCTCATCCTGAACTGAAAACGTAAAGTTAATTTACGGTAAAAGTTCACAGTTCTGAAGTCTTCATCCACATTTAAATCCATCCTACGTCTGCGTTGTTGTTGCAAAGTTGAGTTAACGAGTTCATTAACCCTCAATTTGCCCTTAAATGGAAGTAAAATGGAAAAAAGTATAAAGAGGAAATGAAGCGTTGTTCCTACGTGTTTTGCTGATTCATGTAGCGTTTTTAACGGAGGAAGTGTGAGCGAGCACCTGGAGCCTGACTCACCTGGGAGGAGGCGGACCCTCCAGTAAATACGCAGGCAGCGCTCCTCCTTCCGGAAACCGCGCTGACACTTGCAGGCCAGGAGGGCGGGGTGCTTGGCCAGCAGGGCGTCCTGTCTCTCCAGACACTCGGACGCCACCTGCTCGCCCAGCAGAGACGCCGCCGCGTCCGCCGCGCACAGCTCCAGGCCGCGGTACAGCGCCTCGCACTGGGGGTCGGCGGAGCAACCGCGGTGCGCCTCGACGCAGTCGGTCGCTGGTGGGGACGGGGGAAACTTTAGCGTCGAGGACGGCGACACACCTGAGACGAGACAAGAGACACAGGACAGGTATGAGTCCAGGAGGAAGGATCGTGGAACCACCCATGAACTTTAGAAATGAATCTGACGAGTCCAACATTAATCCGTGAAGCAACGTTAACCTCACTGCTCTGCAGAAAGTGTGGATCCAGGTGATTTCATGTCACCAGAGACAGAGACACAGACACAGACAGAGACAGAGACAGAGACACAGACAGAGACAGAGACACAGACAGAGACAGAGACACAGACAGAGACACAGACAGAGACAGAAACGACGTCTCTGCAGGAAAGACCACATCTACTCCAGCTTTTCTCAATAAGGCAATGAAAACCTACAGCCACGGCACCACATCAGACAACTGGGAACCACACCACTGGGAACCAGACAACTGGGAACCAGACTACAGGGAATGAGACCACTGGGAACCAGACCACTGGGAACCAGACCACTGGGAACCAGACTACAGGGGATAAGACCACTGGGAACCAGACCACTGGGAACCAGACTACAGGGGATGAGACCGCTGGGAACCACACCACTGGGAACCAGACTACAGGGGATGAGACCACTGGGAACCAGACCACTGAAAACCAGACTACAGGGGATGAGACCACTGGGAACCAGACTACTGAAAACCAGACTACTGGGAACCAGACAACTGGGACCCAGACCACTGAGACTCCACTGGGAACCAGACAACTGGGAACCAGACAACTGGGAACCAGACTACAGGGAACCAGACTACAGGGAATGAGACCACTGGGAACAGACTACTAGAAACCAGACTACTGGGAACCAAATTACTGGGAACCAGACTACTGGGAACCAGACAGCTGGGACCCAGACCACTGGGAACCAGACTACTGGGAACCAGACCACTGAAAACCAGACTACTGGGAACCAGACTACAGGGAATGAGACCACTGGGAACCAGACTACTGAAAACCAGACTACAGGGGATGAGACCACTGGGAACCAGACTACTGAAAACCAGACTACTGGGAACCAAATAACTGGGAACCAGACCACTGGGAACCAGACCACTGAGACTCCACTGGGAACCAGACAACTGGGAACCAGACAACTGGGAACCAGACTACAGGGAATGAGACCACTGGGAACAGACTACTAGAAACCAGACTACTGGGAACCAAATTACTGGGAACCAGACTACTGGGAACCAGACAGCTGGGACCCAGACCACTGGGAACCAGAGTACTGGAAACCAGACTACTGGGAACCAAATTACTGGGAACCAGACTACAGGGAATGAGACCACTGAGACTCCACTGGGAACCAGACAACTAGGACCCAGACCACTGGGAACCAGACTACTGAAAACCAGACTACTGGGAACCAGATTACTGAAAACCAGACTACTGGGAACTAGATAACTGGGAACCAGACTACAGGGAATGCGACCACTGGGACCCAGACCACTGGGAACCAGACAACTGGGACCCAGACCACTGGGAACCAGACTACTGAAAACCAGACCACTGGGAACCAGACTACTGAAAACCAGACTTCTGGGAACCAGACTACTGGGAATCAAATTACTGGGAACCAGGCCACTGGGAACCAGACTACAGGGAATGCGACCACTGGGAACTAGATAACTGGGAACCAGACTACCGAAAACAGCAACTATCTGGGTTTCCAGCCGTCTAAAGAAACGAGACGTTGATGAAGAATGGCTCCTTCTTGGTATTTGGTCCTGAATCGACGTCCACGTCTTTACAGCGTCCTGTGGACATTTGGACCAAAACGAGCCCAGCTTTATGATCCAGCCTTTCTCCTTGTGGATGCTCCCAAAATAAATGTTTATTACCAGATTAAACTCTTAGTTTAATGCTGCAAGGAAACGAAAGACTCAAGACTAAATGTGAGAGGAACCGCTTTGTTTCCTCCTTTTTACTGATTGGTGGTTTTGGTGGCGTCGTGGTTGAACCACATGATGCCGTTTGTTTCTTTCACGGACAGGTGGGCGTACCTGTCACCTGTGCTGCTGCTGCTGCGCCGCAGGTGCGCCGCAGGTGCACAGAGGCCGGTGTTTGGTTGGTGGTGCGGTCCGCTGGAGGAATTCCTGCAGACGACTACATCTAAGCGGTTTCTGTTCAGGCTCACTGAGCAGCACTTTATTCTCTGCAAGAGGGAGTCAAATAAAAGTGAACGGAGCTACAATTAGTAATGGCAGCAGCCCCCCCCCCCGGGACTCTCACGCTGGTTCCCGCCACCTCAAAGGTCAGCGACGTCAAGGCAGCTTGCCATTAGAAATTCACTTTGCCCTGAAAGTGATAGCAGCTGCCCCAATTCTGCTGAAGCAAACCGATTTAGCCGCGGAGCTGCTGAGCCTCCGGCGCCGTCAGACCCGTTTCATATTCTGACGGGTCAGTCCGGCTCTTCGGGAGGTTCGGTTCTTCTGCCTCTAGAAGTGATGATAATCATAATTAGTTGTGTTTCTCTGCAGCCCTGCAGAAGGAAGAGGAGCTGCTGTTTCCCTGCACCAGTCTCGCCAGTCCGGTGAAGCTTTCCAGCCCAACACTTCCAGAAATCACTTCATTCGGATCATTCACTCATTTCAAAGATCTCTGCAGCTCCGTCGGGATTCTTTTATTTTGTTTGTGGTTAAGAAAGAAGCTCAGAGAGATTCATTCACAATAGTGACACAGATGAAGAAAACCAACTGTGCTTTTCTCAAAACTGCCATCTAACATCGACGCTGAGATGTACGTAGATGGACTGATTATCTCTGATAACTTTCTTCCTCCGAAGCTATCTGCGGTAACGCAGCGATGCAGAGCAGCGTCCTGGTAATCAGCTGCCTGTGGCGACGACCGCACATCTCTGCAGGAAATTAACGTGTGAACATGGAAGCTTGTCTAATTGTCTGACCTCCCAGTGTGTCTCAAACCTCAACACCGGCATCATTTCAGCACCTCAGTTTTTAACCAACGTTTGTGACGAAGATGAAACAGAGCTCAGCTCTGCTGTGAGCTCTGTTTCATCTTTGTCACTAAATGAATGTCTTTGGTTCTGGATGTTAACGTGAACAAGGAGATTTTTTACTTTCAGGCTCGATCTTTACACTCAGCCATCGTTTTAACTGCTGTTACTGAGTCACTGAGTCACTGAGTCACTGAGTTACTGAGTTACTGAGTCACTGAGTCACTGAGTTACTGAGTTACTGAGTCACTGAGTCACTGAGTCACTGAGTTACTGAGTTACTGAGTCACTGAGTCACTGAGTCACTGAGCTACTGACTCACTGAGTCACTGAGTCACTGAGTTACTGAGTTACTGAGTCACTGAATCACTGACTCACTGAGTCACTGAGTTACTGAGCTACTGACTCACTGAGTTACTGAGTTACTGACTCACTGAGTCACTGAGCCATTGAGTTACTGAGTTACTGAGTCACTGAGTCACTGAGTTACTGAGTCACTGAGTCACTGAGTCACTGACTCACTGAGTCACTGAGTCACTGAGTTACTGAGTCATTGAGTTATTGACTCACTGACTCATTGAGTTACTGAGTTACTGAGTTACTGAGTCACTGAATTACTGGGTTACTAACTCACTCAGTTATTGAGTTACTGACTCACTGAGTTACAGAGTTACTAAGTTACTGAGTCACTGAGTCACCAAGTTACTGACTCACTGAGTTACTGAGTCATTGAGTTACTGAGTCATTGAGTTACTGGGTTACTAACTCACTCAGTTATTGAGCTACTGACTCACTGAGTTACGGAGTAACTAAGTTACTGAGTTACTGAGTCATTAAGTTACTGGGTTACTAACTCACTGAGTTATTGAGTTACTGACTCACTGAGTTACTGACTTACTGAGTCACTGAGTTACGGAGTTACTAAGTGACTGAGTCACTGATTTACTGAGTCTCTGAGTTACTGAGTTACTGAGTTATTGACTCACTGAGTCACTAAGTCACTGACTCACTGAGTCACTGAGTTACTGAGTTACTGACTCACTGACTCACTGAGTCACTGAGTTACTGAGTCATTGAGTTACTGGGTTACTAACTCACTCAGTTATTAAGTTACTGACTCACTGAGTTACGGAGTTACTAAGTTACTGAGTCACTGAGTTACTGACTCACTGAGTTACTGAGTTACTGAGTCACTGAGTTACTGAGTCATTGAGTTACTGAGTCATTGAGTTACTGGGTTACTAACTCACTCAGTTACTGAGTTACTGACTCACTGAGTCTCTGAATTACTGAGTTACTGAGTTATTGACTCACTGAGTTACTGAGTTACTGAGTTACTGGGTTACTGAGTTATTGACTTACTGAGTTACTGAGTTACTGAGTTACTGACTCACTGAGTCACTGAGTCACTGAGTTACTGAGTCACTGAGTTACTGAGTCACTGAGTTATTGACTCACTGAGTCACTGAGTCACTGAGTCACTGAGTTACTGAGTCACTGAGTTATTGACTCACTGAGTCACTGAGTTACTGAGTTACTGAGTTACTGAGTTACTGACTCACTGAGTCACTGAGTCACTGAGTTACTGAGTCACTGAGTTACTGAGTTACGGAGTTACTAAGTTACTGAGTCACTGATTTACTGAGTCTCTGAGTTACTGAGTTACTGAGTTATTGACTCACTGAGTTACTGAGTTACTGAGTTACTGACTCACTGACTCACTGAGTCACTGAGTCACTGACTCGCTGACTCACTGAGTTACTGACTCACTGAGTCACTGAGTTACTGAGTTACTGACTCACTGAGTCACTGAGTTACTGACTCACTGAGTCACTGAGTTACTGACTCACTGAGTCACTGAGTTACTGAGTTATTGACTCACTGAGTTACTGACTCACTGAGTCACTGAGTTACGGAGTTACTAAGTGACTGAGTCACTGATTTACTGAGTCTCTGAGTTACTGAGTTACTGAGTTATTGACTCACTGAGTCACTGAGTTACTGAGTTACTGACTCGCTGACTCGCTGACTCACTGACTCACTGAGTTACTGAGTTATTGACTCACTGAGTCACTGAGACTGACTGAGTACTGAGACTGACTGAGTACTGAGACTGAGTTCACTGAGTTACTGAGTCACTGAGTTACTGACTCACTGAGTCACTGAGTTACTGACTCACTGAGTCACTGAGTCACTGAGACTGACTCACTGACACTGACTCACTGACTCACTGACTCACTGAGTCACTGAGTCACTGACTCACTGAGTCACTGAGTCACTGAGTCACTGACTCACTGAGTCACTGAGTCACTGAGTTACTGACTCTGACTCACTGAGTTACTGAGTTACTGACTACTCACTGAGTCTACTGAGTCACTGACTCACTGACTTCACTGATCACTGAGTCACTGAGTTACTGACTCACTGACTTCACTGACTCACTGAGTCACTGAGTCACTGAGTCACTGAGTCACTGAGTCACTGACTCACTGAGTCACTGACTGATTACTGACTCTGAGTTACTGAGTTACTGAGTACTGACTGAGTTACTGACTCACTGAGTCACTGAGTTACTGACTCACTGAGTCACTGAGTTACTGAGTTACTGAGTTACTGACTCATTGAGTTACTGAACTGAGTTACTGAGTTACTGACTCACTGAGTCACTGAGTCACTGAGTCACTGAGAGTTACTGACTCACTGAGTACTGAGTCACTCACTGAGTTACTGACTACTCACTGAGTCACTGAGACTGACTCACTGACTCGCTGAGTCACTGAGTCATGAGTCACTGACTCACTGACTCACTGAGTCACTGAGTCACTGAGTCACTGACTCACTGACTCACTGAGTCACTGAGTTACTGACTGAGTACTGAGTTACTGACTACTGAGTACTGACTGACTCACTGAGTCACTGAGTTACTGACTCACTGAGTCACTGAGTTACTGACTCACTGAGTCACTGAGTCACTGAGTCACTGACTCACTGACTCACTGAGTCACTGAGTCACTGACTCACTGACTCACTGAGTCACTGAGTCACTGACTCACTGACTCACTGACTCACTGAGTCACTGAGTCACTGAGTCACTGAGTCACTGAGTTACTGACTCACTGAGTCACTGAGTTACTGAGTTACTGAGTTACTGAGTTACTGAGTTCACTGAGTCACTGAGTTCACTGAGTCACTGAGTACTGACTGTACTGACTACTGAGTACTGAGTTACTGAGTTACTGACTCACTGACTCACTGACTGAGTTACTGAGTTACTGACTCACTGACTCACTGAGTCACTGAGTTACTGACTCACTGAGTCTGAGTTACTGAGTTACTGAGTACTGACTCTGAGTTACTGACTCACTGAGTCACTGAGTGACTACTGACTCACTGGTCACTGAGTCACTGAGTACTGAGTTACTGAGTCACTGACTCTGAGTTACTGACTCACTGAGTCACTGAGATACTGACTCACTGAGTCACTGAGTCACTGACTCACTGAGTCACTTCACTGAGTCACTGAGTCACTGAGTCACTGACTCACTGACTGACTCACTGATCACTGAGTCACTGACTCACTGAGTTACTGACTCACTGAGACTGAGTTACTGACACTGAGTTACTGACTCACTGAGTCACTGAGTTACTGACTCACTGAGTCACTGACTGAGTCACTACTGACTCAGACTCACTGAGAGTCACTGAGTCTGACTCACTGACTCACTGAGTCACTGAGTCACTGAGACTGACTCACTGAGTCACTACTGAGTCACTGAGTCACTGAGTCACTGACTGAGTTACTGACTGAGTCACTGAGTCACTGAGTCACTGACTCACTGACTCACTGAGTCACTGAGTCACTGAGTCACTGAGTCACTGAGTCACTGAGTCACTGACTCACTGACTCACTGAGTCACTGAGTCACTACTGAGAGTCACTGAGTTACTGAGTTACTGACTGACTCACTGACTCACTGACTCACTGAGTTACTGAGTTACTGAGTTACTGAGTTACTGAGTTACTGACTCACTGACTGAGTTACTGAGTTACTGAGTCACTGACTTCACTGAGTACTTACTGAGTTACTGACGTCACTGAGTTACTGAGTTACTGACTCACTGACTCACTGAGTTACTGACTCACTGACTCACTGAGTCACTGAGTTACTGAGTTACTGAGTTACTGAGTTATTGACTCACTGAGTCACTGAGTTACTGAGTTACTGACTCACTGAGTCACTGAGTTACTGAGTTACTGACTCACTGACTCACTGAGTTACTGACTCACTGACTCACTGAGTCACTGAGTTACTGACTCACTGAGTCACTGAGTTACTGAGTTACTGAGTCATTGAGTTACTGACTCACTGAGTCACTGAGTTACTGACTCACTGAGTCACTGAGTTACTGAGTCACTGAGTTACTGAGTCACTGAGTCACTGAGTCACTGAGTCACTGAGTACTTACTGAGTTACTGACTGACTCACTGAGTCACTGAGTCAATGACTCGCTGACTTGCTGACTCACTGAGTTACTGAGTCACCGAGTTATTGACTCACTGAATCACTGAGTTACTGAGTCACTGAGTTACTGAGTTATTGACTCACTGAGTCACTGAGTTACTGAGTTACTGAGTCACCGAGTTCACTGACTCACTGACTCACTGAGTTACTGAGTTACTGAGTTACTGAGTTACTGAGTCACTGAGTCACTCACTGAGTTACTGAGTTACTGAGTCACTGAGTACTGACTCACTGAGTCACTGAGTACTGAGTACTGAGTCACTGAGTTCACTGAGTTACTGAGTTACTGAGTCACTGAGTCACTGAGTTACTGAGTTACTAAGTTACTGAGTCACTGAGTCACTGAGTTACTGACTCACTGAGTCACTGAGTTACTGAGTTACTCACTGAGTCACTGAGTTACTGAGTTACTGAGTCACTGAGAATCACACGAGTTACTGACTACTGAGTACTGAGTTACTGACTCACTGAGTCACTGAGTTACTGAGTTACTGAGTTACTGAGTCACTGAGTCACTGAGTTACTGACTCACTGAATTACTGAGTTACTGAGTACTGAGTCACTGAGTCACTGAGTTACACTGAGTCACTGAGTCACTGAGTGACTACTGAGTTACTGAGTTACTGAGTTACTGAGTCACTGAGTCACTGACTCACTGACTCACTGAGTTACTGAGTGTTACTGAGTTCACTGAGTCACTGAGTCACTGAGTCACTGAGAGTGAGTTACTGAGTTACTGACGTCACTGAGTCACTGAGTTACTGAGTCACTGACTCACTGAGTCACTGAGTTCACTGAGTTACTGACTCACTGAGTCACTGAGTCACTGAGTTACTGAGTTACTGAGTTACTGACTCACTGAGTCACTGAGTCACTGAGTTACTGAGTTACTGACTCACTGAGTCACTGAGTCACTGAGTTACTGAGTTACTGACTACTGACTGAGTCACTGAGTCACTGAGTTACTGAGTTCACTGAGTCACTGAGTCACTGAGTACTGAGTTACTGACTCACTGAGTTCACTGACTCACTGAGTCACTGAGTTACTGACTCACTGAGTCACTGAGTTACTGAGTCACTGAGTTACTGAGTTACTGACTCACTGAGTCACTGAGTTCACTGAGTGATCACTGAGTCACTGAGTTACTGACACTGACTGAGTTACTGACTCACTGAGTACTGAGTACTGACTCACTGAGTCACTGAGTTACTGAGTTACTGAGTCACTGACTGATCACTGAGTTACTGAGTTACTGAGTTACTGAGTTCACTGACGTCACTGAGTCACTGAGTCACTGAGTTCACTGAGTTACTGAGTTACTGAGTCACTGAATCACTGAGTTACTGACTCACTGAGTTACTGAGTTATTGACTCACTGAGTCACTGAGTTACTGAGTTACTGACTCACTGAGTCACTGAGTTACTGAGTTACTAAGTTACTGAGTCACTGAGTCACTGAGTTACTGACTCACTGAGTCACTGAGTTATTGACTCACTGAGTTACTGAGTTACTAAGTTACTGAGTCACTGAATCACCGAGTTACTGACTCACTGAGTTACTGAGTTATTGACTCACTGAGTCACTGAGTTACTGAGTTACTGAGTTACTGACTCACTGAGTCACTGAGTCACTGACTCACTGAATTACTGAGTTATTGACTCACTGACTCACTGAGTCACTGAGTTATTGACTCACTGAGTCACTGAGTTACTGAGTTACTGAGTTACTGAGTTACTGAGTCACCGAGTCACTGACTCACTGACTCACTGAGTTACTGAGTTGGGGGTTCACACAGGATTAAAGTTACCCCATGACCTCCATGTTGGCTGAAAAGGGAGGAATTTTTACTGTACAAATCTCAGACGTGGCACATTCACACTGGATTAAAATCACGGACGCCCTCCAGAAATATCACGTATGAGCGGGTCACCGGCTGAAACTGGTCCAGCGCAAATAGGTCACAAGAGAAAACAAGTCAAACTGGGACTCTCCAGCAGTCCAGTTGATGTGTGACAGGGAAACAAGTCCGCACCTCATCATACGGATGTTGTCTGGTGTTTCGGTCTGAAGACAGCGAATATTTAAACAGATAAAATTCAGTGACAAATTAAAAAAAAAAAAACAAGAGTGACATTTGATTACAGCCCCAAGGTGAGTTAGTGCACACTAACATGCTGCCTCATCTCACCCAACATTTGGAACTTTTTCATCACAAAATAAGTTTCTTTTTTGGTTGGAAGTTAAGATCAGCAATAAAGATGCTAAGTTGAAAACAGAAATCATCACAAGATATTCCAAGAACCAAGATTTGATCGAAGCAAAACTACCACCTGTTTCTTTACTATGACGACATGTCTTGACATGACAGTGAAGAAGGTAGTGCTGAGCAGTATGACCATAAATTTATATCAGTGTATTTTTCAAAATTATATCAGATTCACGGTATATCAAATTTTTTTTTTTAAGGCACAACTGGGAGTTAATCACATTTTCAAATCATTTAGAGAGGAATCACTGCAGTAAATTATCTTAGAATGACCTATTTTACTGTCATGAGGAGTGAATATTGTAGAAAAACATTTCATATCTACACTAGTATTAATACAGGTTTGCATGACCTCACAAAATGATGCTATTTACAAAGAGGTGGCACTCGTGATTCTGATTAAGTGAAGGAATCAGAATGAATGATAGTTGCAGTTAAAATACAGAACCCTTTTATTTTTCAAACTATGCAAACAACTTGAAAAAACATATTCTGTAAAAAAAAATCAGCATTAACTACACAATGTAAACAACCTTCTAGAGATATTTCAACAAATAAATAGTAAACAAAGTATGCAACTTGCAAGCTTGATATTTCGATCGACCGTTTACTTTTCCATCATAGGCAGTGTTCCTAGCAAACGCGTCTTTAATTGTCACCTGACTTGACTTTTCTACAGCAGCAACGTTAGCAGCAACGTTAGCAGTAACGTTACTAGCGTTAGCCGCAGAGGACGCAGACCTCAGCTTCATGCATTCCTTGTATTCTAAACAATGTTAGCGGTTCAGGTGGTGTAGCAGATTGCTGGTGTAGCCTCCCGCGGCTACAACTTTAGCTCGGCAACATTTGCAGATTATTGTAGTTTGTTGGACGTCGTCTTTTTTAAATCCACGGCTCCTGGTTCAGGAAGAAGTTCCTCAGTCTCATGTTGTCGTTCTGGAGCTTCCACTTCGGGACTTTCTCTGTTAGCCACCATCACCGTTTAACTATAAGCTAGTAGCGTGTTGCGCCTCCAGTGCAACTGCAAAACAGTCCCCTGTCAAACAATGTTTTTGCGGCACTTACGTTCCGCCGCGCGGCGTTCCCAACGCTGTGTACGCTACAGTACAAACTCACCGGTATTACGGTATATAAAAAATTCATATAAGAAAAATAAACACCGGTATCCGGTATGAACCGGTTACCGCCCAGCACTAGGAGAAGATACAGCTTTTGGTTTTGTCGCTATAATGTGGTGGAATCACATGTACTGAAATACACATCGAGTCTCATCAGATGGAACCGTGACCGTCTTCACTGCACCTCCAGCTCTAATCTTCTGTCTTCCTCTCCTCTCCTTTCTTTACAGCGACGGTTTGTTTGGGAACCCAACGTTTGTCCAAGAGGAGCTTTTATTTCCTGAAGTGAAGCTGCTTCAATTAGCAGAAGTGGAAAAAGGAGAAGCTCAGTGCTAAAATCCTTCCAGCTGACGTCTGCCAGGGAAGTTCAGAGAAGTAGTCTGAGGACAGCCGGGATGTCATATGAGGAGGAAAAATAGTGGAACGGAAAGACTGATTGAAGAAGAGAAAGGTAGGAAATCAGGGGAGAGGAAGAGAGATAAAAGCAGGGCCAGAAAGCACGAGTACCAATGTGAACCTTGATGGGATGGACGGGCGCACAGTATGAAGCACAATCGGCATCCACCACCGAAAATGATGTTCTTATAGTCGCACGGCGCCGCGGGTACGAACACACACACGTACAGCCAACAGACGACAGCGCGGCGGCACGCACACGCCGCTAGCCTGAGAAGCGCCCTTTCATGTGTGTCCCTGCTGGGAGGGAGACTGGGAGGCACAGACCCCATCATTATTACCAGAACACAATACTGCACAACCACGGGGGGGAGGGGGTGCAGGGGCCAAAGCAATCTGTCTGAGACACGCGCACGCGCGTCCACGCACACACGTCTCAGTGTCAGAGTAAAGTGGCTGAGGGAGCATAAACAGCTTAACATTCAGTGCCGGATCAGTAGACAGTATGTAAATTGAATACTGAGTGTGCTGATGAAAGACTAACCACATACATAAAACATCGCAGGTCGGACAAACAGCCTTTGTGCAGCGTCCCAACACGCCGCCGCCGCGTCTCCGTCGGTGGACGCGTCGGCCCGACGGACCGGGGGCCGTCCTCCTCATCGCACCTCCGCCAAACACGCGCTCGTTTCCGGCACGGCGGGGGGGTTTCCCGCCCTCGTGACGGGTTCAGGTCAAACCCGGCAGAGGCGCTTCGATTGAGATGCAGGGAGGGTGTGAGGCCACCAGGTGAGTTAAGACATGAAATCCACACAGCAGCTAGGAGCCGAATCACAAACCCGACATCAAAGCTTCCACATTAAAAAGCCTTCCAGTCCGATTAATGCTGAAATAATTCACAAAATGATCACCGGCCCACCTATCAGACCAGGGGGAGGGGGGGGGGGTATCTCTGATGATGTTTGAACCAGCAGCAGGTTGGTCCTGGAGTAACACCTGAAATTACAACCAGCCCGTCTCCGTGGAGACGACACAAGAGCCATCTGTCACAGCCTAAAGGTATGATGGGAGATCTCTTTTTGCAGCATTTTTTACAATATTGCCTGAAAACCTTTTCACATTCCCACTGAAATAAAATGTTTGCAAAAAAACAAAACCTTTTGGTCCGGTCTAGAGGGCGTAATCAGAGGAAAACTCTCACCAATCAATGTACTGATCATCTTTTTTCATCATTTATTGGTTGCCTAATACGTCCATCAAATACCAATGCACTCCCATCCCCCCCACCCCACCCCCAACCCTCCAACCCCCCATCTTGCGCGTTCACAGTTTTGTTTCTCGAGGACCTCCCTCAGCTCTGGCAATCAGGTGAGCGGACACAGCGTTGCTATTTGAAAGCCAGAAATCGAGTTAGCTCGCACAGATCATTTCGTTGCAACAATGGCAGAGAAGAAGACGTCAACTGGCAGCAAAATCAAAGAGAAAACTGCTGTTGAAAAAGCAACAGCCATGCGGAAGCGAAAGAAGCTAAGAAGCTAAGCTTGAAGCTAACCGAAGCTAACCAAGCTAAGAACTAACCGAAGCTAAGCTAACTGAAGCTAACCTGAAGCTAACCGAAGCTAACCGAAGCTAACCGAAGCTAACTGAAGCTAACCGAAGCTAACCGAAGCTAACTGAAGCTAACCAAAGCTAACTGAAGCTAACCGAAGCTATCCGAAGCAAACCGAAGCTAACTGAAGCTAACCGAAGCTAACCGAAGCTAACCGAAGCTAACCGAAGCTAACCGACGAACCAAACAGAACCAGAGTGGTTATCGGTACGGCTTTCCAGCGCCGGCGCCAGCTAAAAAATGAAAAGGGGCTCCAGACCGACGCCAAGGTGGCCCAGTTTCTACTGGATAGGTAAGATGATGCCGTTCTGATTATATATAATATTTCAACATACTGATGGGTTATGGGTATTTGTAGGCCTATTCACCCAGTCAGTGAGAAAATGAAAGATGATGACAAAATTATTGTCCATGGAGTGACATGACGAACATATTCCAGCATGTTTGGCTAAGCTAGCAACTCTGTCAGCTAGGCTACGGTACTATCTGTGACACCGTTAGCTAGGCTGTTGTTATCCTTGACGGAGAAGACACCATGGCTTGAAGTTAGCCAGCCGCTCTGACGCTACTTGTTGTTGGCAAATCGACGTGAGCGCTCGCGAATGCTCGTGAACTTCCGTGACCGCTCGAGACAGCGTGCGTTTCCATGCAGTCGTGAATCGTGTGAAGGCGTGCTTTCGAGGGGCGGGCTGAAGAGGAGGAGGCGGAGCCTTTGGGAGGAGGGAGGGAGCGTATATTTTCAAAATCTCACTTGAGTTGGATTGTTGGAACCGTTTTTTCAAAGATCTCCCTCCACCCCTTCAAAGCCCTCCAATCAACCATCACCTGTCAATCACCTGCAGAGATAAAACCAACTCATTTCAAGCACAGACAAAAAGAAACTCAGTAAAAAGTAACATATTATGTAATGTATTATATAATGTGTTTATTTATTGTTTATTTATTGATTGTCAACGACAATCACACGAGCAGAGGTTGAAACAACGACACCGACGGTCCTGGTCTGAGTGGGTTCATTGGTTGTCAGGGAGATGCTCAGGGGGATGAGGTCAGCGTGCACAGATATACATGCACACGTGTGTACACAGATATACATGCACATGTATGTACACAGATATACATGCACACGTATGTACACAGATATACATGTACAGGTATGTCTGGGTCCCTGTTCTGGGGGGGGCGGGGTTAAAGCTGGTGCACCACAATCCCTCCAGCAGATGCAGAACAGTCCTCAGCTTTATCAGTTTCTTTAGATTAGCAGCTCTGCTCCAACAGATAACTGCTGGTGAAGCTGTTCTCTCCCCACAGACTCAGAAAATATGCAGCAGCGAACGCTGAAGCATCGTCAGGAGACAATGTCTCTGCTTGTGGACACCTTCAGTGCTCCTGCGCCTCTAATCCAGACCAACACCCAGGCACCTGTAGTCCTCCATAACCTCCAACAATCTCCTTTTCCCTAACCCAAACCCAAACCCTCCTGGATGGACGTCAGTTTACACGTCTGGCTGCAATCAACAAACGAGAAGCAGCACTTGACTACAAAATTACAAAAACATCTCTCACGTTTTGGTGGAAACCTTCCTCTCTGGGGTCACCTGACAACACCTGCACAGATCGGAGGAGGATGAGCTTCCCAGACAGCCCCCCCCCCCCATCTGACTGTCACATCCCAGGAACCCTCTGGAGCAGACCTGGGCAAAATACGGCCCGCGGGCCACATCCGGCCCTTTGTGCGTCTCTGTCCGGCCCGCATGAGGCCAGTCATAAATTACATTTGATTACAACTTAATAATAAAAAAAAAAAATCTATGTCGTGCATCCAATACAACTGTGGTGCTTTTATTTTGAAAGGCGTAGTACTTCCGTGTAGCGTACGTGCATGAAGGTAAACAGCGCTAAGTGATGCTGCCGTTAAATGTGTGCTGACGCTAAGAAAGAAAAGTTGACAAGGAATGACGTGCTTTCAACAGACATGGACCGCTAAGTATTTCTTTACAGAAATTAAAAGGTGAAGCCGTGATTTGTGCTACACAGATCGCTGTTTAAAGATTATAATTTGAATCCGCACTACACGACAACATGAGGAAAAATACAGAAACTGTCTGATAAAGAGCGCGCAATAGAGGCTGATGCATTGCTAGCAAAAACTGCAAACCCAACAAGGAATTGGTAAATGAGGTGGAAAACATTAAAACATTATTCATTTAATTGATGTGTTCTATAGATGTTGTGTAATTCACAGTTTGAGGAATTTAACAAGTTAAGAATAAATTGGACTTATTAATGATTATTTTTGTTTTTTTACTCGACCTATAGCCACAATTTCACAGAGCCTAATATAAATATCTACAGAATAATTGTATTCTTCTGTACCAGCTATTTAGAATATATAATTTAATGCATTTACAATGGAAGGAAGTTGAGCAGGATTAAGTTCAAGTTATCGTTGATGTGGCCCTCTGACACAACTCAGGTTTTTCATGTGGCCCCTTGTAAAAATTAATTGCCCACCCCTGTTCTAGACAGATCCTTCTAGAAACAAAAAGAATGAACTTTAAATCATGTGAACTATGGGAAACCAATGGCAGCAGGTGTGAAGGACAGAAGAATGAATAGATGCTCATCGATCACCTGCTGCCCTGTTGTCTGATGAATTACAGGAGACAATTCCACCAATCAGACGCAGCTCCAGCACCAGCTCAGTCTTTAATAATAATGCACTTCAGCATCAATAAATCATTAGTGTGTTAATTCTGAGGCGCTGATATAATTACCATGAACAAACAGAAACAGCTGCTGCTGGCCTTTACTCTCCTGCAGGATTACACTGCAGCAGCGCTGGATTTACTCATTAGTCTAAAGCACAAAGCAGCTAAGCTGAGATTCTTCTTCTGTTATTACGACTGCTCTACGCCGGCAGAGCGCCGCATCCCCGCCGTCATCCGCTCACGTTCCCGCTGTACGGAGATCCTGCTGTCGGCGGGTGACAGCGTTCCCGCCGCTGTGATTCAAGGTGGGAGTTCACTGTTGGTTTATCTGGAGCAAATAAAGGAGCGAGTGGACGGTCAGAAAGGAAAGAGACGACAACTACAGCCCAACGAAGAGGCGAAGATGTTGTTAAAGACAAAAAAACACGTCGGCTCCAGCTGACGTTTAGAGTTGACCCCCACGTTAAAGGTCTGCATGACATCAGACAGTCATGTGACATCTTCAACCCCACTGCACTCTTCATCTGCAGTGAGACACGTCCTGCCATAAGGGACGGCTCGCTGTCCTCTGTGTCTTCTACCGTCAGCCGAAGTGACGTTTCCAGGTTCAGCAGAGTGACCATCTGGTCACTGAGCAGACACCAGACACCTTCATTCTGAAACCAGCTACCATCTTTAAAACTAAACTGGAAAGATTTCTGTTCAGTAAAGCCTACAGTTAGTCTAAACTATAGTGTGTAGAGGCTAATAGTTATAGCTACAGTTAGTCTAAACTATAGTGTGTAGATGCTAATAGTTATAGCGACAGTTAGTCTAAACTATAGTGTGTAGGGGCTAATAGTTATAGCTACAGTTAGTCTAAACTATAGTGTGTAGGGGCTAATAGTTATAGCTACAGTTAGTCTAAACTATAGTGTGTAGGGGCTAATAGTATTATAGCTACAGTTAGTAAACTATAGTGTGTAGGGCTATAGCTACAGTTAGTAGTAGTGCTAATAGTTATAGCTACAGTTAGTCTAAACTATAGTGTGTAGGGGCTAATAGTTAGTTAGCTACAGTTAGTCTATATAGCTAGTTAGTAGTGTGTAGGGGCTATATAGCTATAGCTACTATAGTTAGTCTAAACTATAGTGTGTAGGGGCTAATAGTTATAGCTACAGTTAGTCTAAACTATAGTGTGTAGGGCTATATAGTTAGTTAGCTATACAGTTTAGTCTACTAACTATAGTGTGTAGGGGCTAATAGTTATAGCTACAGTTAGTCTAAACTATAGTGTGTAGGGGCTAATAGTTATAGCTACAGTTAGTCTAAACTATAGTGTGTAGGGGCTAATAGTTATAGCTACAGTTAGTCTAAACTATAGTGTGTAGGCTTATAGGCTAATAGTTATAGCTACAGTTAGTCTAAACTATAGTGTGTAGTTATAGCTACAGTTAGCTTAATAGTTATAGCTACAGTTAGTCTAAACTATAGTGTGTAGTAGAGTTAGCTAATAGTTTATAGCTACAGTTAGTCTAAACTATAGTGTTGTAGGGGCTAATAGTTATAGCTACTAATAGTTAGCTCTAAACTATAGTGTAGTAGAGTTGCTATAATAGTTATAGCTACAGTTAGTCTAAACTATAGTGTGTAGGGGCTAATAGTTATAGCTACAGTTAGTCTAAACTATAGTGTGTAGGCTACAGGCTAATAGTTATAGCTACAGTTAGTCTAAAACTAATAGTTATAGTAGTAGTAGGGGCTAATAGTTATAGCTATAGCTACAGTTAGTCTAAACTATAGTGTGTAGGGCTAATAGTTATAGCTACAGTTAGTCTCTAAACTATAGTGTGTAGGGGCTAATAGTTATAGCTACAGTTAGTCTAAACTATAGTGTGTAGATGCTAATAGTTATAGCTACAGTTAGTCTAAACTATAGTGTGTAGATGCTAATAGTTATAGCTACAGTTAGTCTAAACTATAGTGTGTAGGGGCTAATAGTTATAGCTACAGTTAGTCTAAACTATAGTGTGTAGGGGCTAATAGTTATAGCTACAGTTAGTCTAAACTATAGTGTTGTAGGGGCTAATAGTTATAGCTACAGTTAGTCTAAACTATAGTGTGTAGGGGCTAATATTATAGCTACAGTTAGTCTAAACTATAGTGTGTAGGGTTAGCTAATAGTTATAGCTACAGTTAGTCTAAACTATAGTGTGTAGATGCTAATAGTTATAGCTACAGTTAGTCTAAACTATAGTGTGTAGATAGCTAATAGTTATAGCTACAGTTAGTCTAAAACTATAGTGTGTAGGCTAATAGTTATAGCTACAGTTAGTCTAAACTATAGTGTAGGGGTAGGCTACATAGCTAATAGTTTATAGCTACAGTTAGTCTAAACTATAGTGTGTAGGGGCTAATAGTTATAGCTACAGTTAGTCTAAACTATAGTGTGTAGGGGCTAATAGTTATAGCTATAGCTGTAGTAGCTCAGACTAGAGTAGCTCGTCTTAATCACAGGAATTGAATTGAATTGAATTGAATTGAATTGAATTGAAATTCATCGGTCAGATGCACCATCTTTTACACCACAGGTGTCAAACTGATCCATCAAAGGTCCGCGTGGCTGCAGGTTTTGTTCTAACCATGCAGTTAATCAACTAGTTGTCTTCACTGAAGGTCTGAACCAGTTCAGTTGATTGAATGAAACCAGTCAGCTGTGTTTCTAAACGGTTTAGTCTTTGATTGCTTTAATGTTTCCGAATGAGAGCCATCAAGATGTTAAGTTAACTCTGAACTCTGCGACGATAATACCACATCAGAGCATTAATGGAGCACAGTTTCATCCAGCGAGGTCTCCTAACTGCTGGCTGAGTGCTGAATGATGCTGATGGAGACGGTGTGGCCGTCCAAGGATCCAAGGATCCAAGGATACAAGGATACAAGGATCCAAGGATACAAGGATCCAAGGATCCAAGGATACAAGGATCCAAGGATCCAAGGATACAAGGATCCAAGGATCCAAGGATACAAGGATACAAGGATCCAAGGATACAAGGATACAAGGATCAAGGATCAAGGATCAAGGATCCAATCCAAGGATCCAGGCAAGGATCCCAGGAAGGATTCCAAGGATCCAAGGCAAGGATCCAAGGATCCAAGGATACAAGGATTCAAGGATCAAGGATACAAGGATACAAGGATGATCAAGGATCCAAGGAAAGGATACAAGGATACAAGGATACAAGGATACAAGGATACAAGGTCCAAGGATCAAGGATACAAGGATCAAGGATACAAGGATCCAAGGATCCAAGGATACAAGGATACAAGGATCCAAGGATACAAGGATACAAGGATACAAGGATACAAGGATCCAAGGATACAAGGATACAAGGATACAAGGATCCAAGGATACAAGGATACAAGGATACAAGGATCCAAGGATCCAAGGATGTGAGCTGCAGTAATGGGAACGTGAACGACCTTTTAACAGAGCCAGACGTAATCAAGCTGGTTCTGCAGCACCGGGTCACATGACCCAGTCTGATTTAATAGATATAAACGTACAGTATGTGACAGCTGGAGCATATGAAGCACCTTGTTGGCCAGAACCCAGAGTTCTCTCCGTCCTCACCTGTGCACCACCAGAACCAGCACAGATGTCAGCGCCACACCTGCAAAACTCTCAGCACATTTCGCAAACATCCATGGAGTCTAAATCACAAAGTCCCTAAAAGCTCATTTCCTTCACTTCCTTGTTTGTGAGAACCCCTGCTAACAGCGGGGCCATAATTAGAGTCATTATGATCAAAGAGCAATATTATGGATCACGTCTGGACGGCTGCAGACGTCCCACACTCTGATGAATGATTCCCATTTTCCTTTGCTCTTAGCAAACAAAGTCCTGCTGTTTCGCTGCGTAATGAGGAAGCTTCTGCCTCCGTCTGTGGTTTTCACAAGAAGAGGTGACTCATGGGAGAACTCCAGGGTTCCTGCTGGCAGATGTGATGTCACTCTTCCAGAAAGACTGGAGCGCTTTGTTCGTCCACTCAAACCAGTCCAACCAGTTCAACTGGGACAGAAGTCTGTGGGATTTAAATGTCAAAAACAAGCCCAAAACTTCAGAGACACAGGAGTCAGGAGAAGGTGGAGGACCGAGGACACCAACAGGTGGGACACCCAGGACATAAACAGGTGGAACACCAGGGCATCAACAGGTGGAACACCCAGGAGACCAACAGGTGGAACACCTAGGAGACCAACAGGTGGAACACCCAGGAGACCAACAGGTGGAACACCCAGGACACCAACAGGTGGAACACCTAGGAGACCAACAGGTGGAACAGCCAGGAGACCAACAGGTGGAACACCCAGGACACCAACAGGTGGAACACCTAGGACACCAACAGGTGGAACACCCAGGACACCAACAGGTGGAACACCCAGGACCAGGGACACCAACACAGGTGGAACACCCAGGACACCAACAGGTGGGACAACACCCAGGTGGACACACGGGGACCAACAGGTGGAACACCCAGGACACCAACAGGTGGAAACCCAGGGACCAACAGTGGAACACCCAGGAGACCAACAGGGGAACACCCAGGAGACCAACAGGGTGGAACACCCAGGACACCAACAGGTGGAACACCCAGGACACCAACAGGTGGAACACCAACAGTGGAACACCCAGACCAACAGGTGGAACACCCAGGACACCAACAGGTGGAACACCCAGGACAGGAGACCAACAGGTGGACACCCAGGACACCAACAGGTTGGAACACCCAGGACACCAACAGGTGGAACACCCAGGAACCAACAGGTGGAAAACACCCAGGGACACCAACAGGTGGAACACCCAGGACACCAACAGGTGGAACACCCAGGAGGGACCAACAGGTGGAAACACCAGGACACCAACAGGTGGAACACCCAGGAACACCAACCAACAGGTGGAACACCCAGGCACACCAACAGGTGGAACACCCAGGACACCAAACAGGTGGAGGACACCGAGGACACCAACAGGTGGAAACAAACCAGGAGACCAACAGGTGGAACACCCAGGACACAGAACAACAGGTGGAACACCCAGGACACCAACAGGTGGAAAAACCCAGGGACCAACAGGTGGACCAACACCACAGGAGGACCCAACAGGTGGAAACACCCAGGACACCAACAGGTGGACACCCACACCAACAGGGAACACCAAACAGGTGGAACACCCAGGTGGAGGACCAACAGGTGGACAACACCCAGGACACCAACAGGTGGAACACCCAGGACACCAACAGGTGGAGGACACCGAGGACAACAACAGGTGGAACACCGAGGTGGACAGGACACCAACAGGTGGAACACCCAGGAGGACCCAACAGGTGGAACACCCAGGACACCAACAGGTGGAACACACCCAGGACACCAACAGGTGGAACACCCAGGAGACACCAGGACACCAACAGGTGGAACACCCAGGACACCAACAGGTGGGACACCAACAGGAGACCAACAGGTGGGACACCCAGGACACCACAGGTGGAACACCCAGGAGACCAACAGGTGGAACACCCAGGAGACAACAGGTGGAACACCCAGGACAGGAGACCAACAGGTGGAACACCCCAGGACACCAACAGGTGGAACACCAACAGGGACACCAACAGGTGGAACACCACCAACAGGTGGAACACCGAGACAAACAACAGGTGGAACACCCAGGGACCAGGACCAACAGGTGGAAACACCCAGGAGACCAACAGTGGAACACCCAGGACACCAAACAGGTGGAACACCACCAGGACACCAACAGGTGGAACACCCAGTGGACACCAACAGGTGGAACACCAGGAGGACCCAACAGGTGGAAACACCCAGGACACCAACAGGTGGAACACCCAGGACACCAACAGGTGGGACACCCAGGACACCAACAGGTGGAACACCAGTGGAGGTGGAACACCAACAGGTGGAACACCAAGGACACCCAAACAGACAGGTGAACACCCAGGAGACCAACAGTGGGACACCCAGGACACCAACAGGTGGAACACCAGGGGAACACCAACAGGTGGAACACCCAGGACACCAACAGGGACAGGTGGAACACCCAGGGACAGGACAGAACAGGTGGAACAGCCAGGAGACCAACAGGTGGAACACCCAGGACACCAACAGGTGGACCCCCGAGACACGGCTAATATCGATCCATATCAATAACACAACCTGAAACCTCCATAGAAACTGCAGCGACATGTTTGGAACCCCCCCTAATGGGGCCCCGACTGCCTGCGGCCAGCTTTCTTCAGTACTTCAAACTCAAATTGAACTAGCGTATCTATTAGCATACGCTAAAGAAAAAAAAGCAAGAAGATAAAGAAAAAAGAAAATGTGCTAAATTCAAACATGTATAATCTGACATTATTAAAAAAAAGTTAAGATGCCACTTTGTCCCATTTTAGTCTCACGAAGCACAACTGCACATGACATGTTTACTGCGCTTTAGCCTAGCTTATTTAAACAGTAATTAACAGTTAGCTAACCAGTAACTAATCTGTATATGGAAAAGGGTGATATCATATGTCTTCTTGAATTTTCTGCATGTCATGATGTTTTTTGCTTGATTGTGTTTTTGTCAAACTTTTCAGTTTCAGTTGTTTGTTATGTTATATTGTATTTTAAGGTTTCTTACATCATTGTGCACTTCTGTTATTTAAAATTTAAAAAGAAAATTTAAAAAGATTTCTGGATTGTAGTGCTGGGCAATATGACGATACATATCGTGGGGACATTAGAAAAGTGTGTATCGTGCCATTTCTCTTCTATTGTTTCTATAGTTTCTAACCTAATTTTATCAATTATTACAGCAAATATGTAATTAAATAACCAGCAACGATAAATTTGATAGAATCATATCTACTTCTACAAAGTAGCCTTTTATGTTTGCACTTTTATTCATGGTTAATGCCTTAAACAGAGTTCTCTTCAACCCTGATGTTTATTTTAGACACTTTATATTGGGTTTGCAAACTTTTGCACTACAAGGTTACAGATTTCAGAAAGTTGAAAAATAATTTGTGTTTATTTTTTATAGCTGAACTTCAGTGCAAAAATGTGTTTTTCTGCTCAGAAACTGTTGTGCACTTTAAAAAAATGTGAAAGCTACTGTACCTCTGTACCTACCTGTTTTTGCTGCACTAAAATGTATGTTTGTGACAGTTCAGCTAAATGTCCTTTCAAAATAAAGTTGAAGAGTAAGCAATTAAATTTTTGTCAATCTTTTCAGAGAATAACTGAAAACATACTTTATTATAGTATTTCATGATATATATCGTTATCGTGATATAAAATAGTCCATATCGTGATATATGATTTTTTTCCTTATCGCCCAGCACTACTGGATTGAATGATCTTCTTGGTGTTTTTGGGCTGGTAGGGCCCCCCCACGCTTGCCCAGGGCCCCCAAGGTGACTAGAACCGGCCCTGGGTCCGTTACAGCTGCAGCAGCGTGGCAGGTTTGCTTTTTAATCCTCTGCTTCAGCGACAACTGTCTCACTTTCACATCCTGTAAAACTGAGACAGTCGTCCGCTGTTGCAGATGCCTTTAATTTCATGTTTATTTCATTCTAGAGGGGTTTTTAAGAGCAGAGTTTAAATACATTTGCAGATAAATGTGAGACTAGAAACCAGATTTGTTCACATGTAAAAAAAAAATGCTCCAAAGATGAAGATGTGGAAGAGAAGCATGCTGGGAAAAAAAAAGCAACAAAAAAATAAAACCTGTGCAGTTCAACAACTGTTAGTCATTAAAGTAGTCAGAGTTTAATGCATCTAGCAGCTGAAGTTTCTGAAACATCCTGTAACATCTCTCCGCAGTCGTGGAGGAAATAAATTCATGACAACTGAAAACGACTTCACAGAGTCTCCAGACGTATTTACTGCAGAAATGAAGCACAGAGAAAATCTGTCAAACAGCCGCGAATTACAGCTGTCAGGGCGAAGGAGCTCAAGACGAGAAAAAAACCCTGTCAGAGGAAATGTTTCTGAACTTCAGGAGGCTGACGGGAGAGAAGACGACTGACGAAGAAGCTGCTCTCCATGATGAGGACTCTCCTTTTTAATTAATACAGTTCATCAGCCGTCTGTTATTAACGGCATATGTGTCCATTTATTAACTCAGAGTCAAGGTTTCCATCCCATCAGGGTCTGATTATTACACACCGTTCTGATTACATTATATTCCATTTATTTTAACGATATTTGGCCTATATAAATTCAGTGAATTAAGGTATGACTTGAAAATGTTGTCGAAGGACAACCATGGCTTTAACCTTTTCAGAGTATCACAAATGTAAACGTTAAAACGTAAGATTAAACTGCTGACTTTCAGGAAGCGTCACCTGGACTCCCGTAGATCAGAAATCCGCAACTTTAACATTGGAGTCCCGTCCCTGCTATCATCAGAAATCAATAATTTGGTTGTGCTGAGACGCTGGCTCAATGACAATAACGGCATTTTTCTTCGCCTGAACTCCTGTCTCCGCTATCAACAGAAATCAGCTAATGTAACTTTGGAGTCC
This sequence comes from Hirundichthys speculiger, assembly GCA_018398805.1. Lineage (NCBI taxonomy): Eukaryota > Metazoa > Chordata > Actinopteri > Beloniformes > Exocoetidae > Hirundichthys > Hirundichthys speculiger. Next base: position 5,402 of record JAGFBZ010000069.1, on the reverse strand, counting down.
TGTACCTGATATCAACAGAAATCCACCAAAGTAATTTTTAAATCCTGTCTCTGCTTTCAGCAGAAATCAGCCAACGTAACTTTGGACCCCCATCCAAAGATATTTTGTCTCTTGCAGCAGCTGCGCATCACTTTACAGCAGAGATTAATCTTAAATTCCCACCTCAGCTTACAGATATATATATAGTATATATATATATATATATATATATATATATATATATATATATATATATATATATATATATATATGTCCCAGCAATCGTGGTCTCAGTACATCGCGGAAGTTTCAAAAATATTCATAGAAAAAAAATATTCGAAAAAAATTGAAAAAATTTCAAACGAAGCGCGCGAGGCTGAAGCAAAACTATCACATCAAGAACGAGTCTCAGGAAGCAACAAGAGCCGACAGGAGAGGCCCCGTGAATGAATATCAAGGCCTGTGATTGGCTGCTACGATGGTCATTACTGTGCCGTCTGGTGTCTGTATTCTGATTGGCTGACACGCGTCCCTGCGTCTCCGTCTCTGTCTCTCGTCAGCTACGCACAGAGGAGAGATCTTCAAAGTGAGTGAACCTTCGTAGGTTTTGCGTACGCGCGTACATGTATACTGTATGTACATATACATGTACATGTACATGTACATCCACATCGCGGTTTTTCACCATTCGGGGGGGGGTCACAGCCCCCATTAACCATGAAGTGTGGAGGACTACTATATATATATATATATATATATATATATACATATATATATATTATATTAAGTGGAGAAAATAAGTATTTGATCCCCCGCTGATTTTAGCAGTTGTCATACTAAGAAATAAATGAACAGTCTCAGATTTTTATGGCAGCTTTATTTGAACAGTTATAGAAAGAATATTGAAAAAACAATTGAGAAAATGACATGAAATTAAAATTACAAATTAATTTGCAAGTCATTGAGGGAAATAAGTATTTGATCCCTGACCAACCGTGACCAGTGTTGGCTCCCACAGACCACTGGCATCCTCCTGATCTCACTGAAGTAATTACCTGCATGAGAGACACCTGTTCCAAATAGTCACCTGTATAAACAGCCATCTGCCCACAGACTCAGTAATACTCCACCATCTCCACCATGAAGACCAAAGAGCTGTCAGAAGATGTCAGGGACAAAGTTGTTGAACTCCACAAGGCTGGAATGGGCTACAAAACCATCAGAAGCTGAATGAGAAGGTGACAACTGATGGTGCAATTATTCAGAAGTAGAAGAAGAACAACATGACTGTTAATCAACCTGGGCTGGGGGCTCCATGGAAGATATCACCTGGTGGGGTCTCAATGATCATGAGAAAGGTTAGAGATCAGCCAGAACTACACGGGAGGAGCTGGTTAATGATCTCAAGGCAGCTGGGACCACAGTCACCAAGAAAACTATTGGTAATACACTGAGACGCAACGGTTTAAAATCCTGCAGTGGTCCAAGGTCCCTCTGCTCCAGAAGGCTCAGGTCCAGGCCCGACTCAGGTTTGATAACGAACATATTAATGACTCAAAAAGAGACTGGGAGAAGGTGCTGTGGTCAGGTGAGACCAAAACTGAGCCTCAACTCAACTGGACGTGTTTGGAGGAAGAGAAATGCTGAATATGAGCCCAAAAACACCATCCCTACTGTCAAGCATGGCGGTGGAAGCCTTATGCTTTGGGGGTGTTTTCTCTTCTAAGGGGACAGGTGGACTTCACCGCATCGATGGGAAGATGAACGGGGCCATGTACCGCAGAATCTTGGGTGACAACCTCCTTGCCTCCACAAGGACATTGTAAATGGGTGGTGGACGGGTCGTCGTCATGACAACGACCCAAAACGTCCAGCCAAGGAACCAAAGGAGCGGCTCCATCAGAAGCACATCAAGGTCATGGAATGGCCTAGCCAGTCTCCTGACCTTAATCCTGTTAAACATCTAGCTGGGAGAGCTGAAGATCTCCAAGATCTGATCTGGAGATGAGAGAGAGTGGACGAAAATTACCCTGATGTGTTTAAACCTAGTAAGCAACTACAAGAAACGTCTGACAGCTGAGCTGCCAGGGTTTTACCACCACATTACCATGCGCGCAAGTATTAGGGTCGAATAAATGATTAACCGTCCGTCCGCCCACTTCTAGTCGGCACCAGAAATATTAGTCGTTTAAACCAATTGTTTTATTCATGTACAAGGCCGCTTAACTGTCATACACTCCCGCCACTAGTCGGAGTACAGACAGACGTCAGACCAGCAGTTTGAGACTAACGGCACGGTAGACTGGAGTTTTTAAGACGGTGGAGTGGTCTCTCGCTAACCATACTTTAATCTGAACAATGTCAGCAAACTGCGACTGGAGCAAATGAGATCACTGCTGATGCTACTGCTGCTGCTGATGCTGATGCTAGCGGTGCTGATGCTAGCGCTGCTGATGCTACCGTGCGGTCTGATGCTCAGGCCTGATTGCCAGGTGACTCGATGACTACTGCCGTTCAGGATCTTACCATAGTTTAGTCGTTTTACGGGAATTAGGCCAGGATCCCTCAAATATCTTATTTCCCTTCATTTCCCTCAATGACTTGCAAACTAATTTTTATTTTTCATGTCATGCAATTTTCTCTAAATGTTTTTCAATATTATTTTTCTTTAACTGCCATAGAAGTCTGAGACTGTTCATTTATTTCTTAGTATGAAAACTGCCAAAATCAGCGGGGGATCAAATACTTATTTCCCCCCCTATATATATATCATATATATATATATATATATATATATATATATATATATATATATATATATATATATATACAGTCATGGAAAAAATTATTAGAGCACCCTTGTTTTCTTCAGTTTCTTGTTCATTTTAATGCCTGGTACAACTAAAGGTACATTTGTTTGGACAAACATAACGATAACCACAAAGATTGCTCATAAGAGTTTTATTTTAGAGCTGATATCTTACCATTTTCCATGGTTTTCTTGATTATAACCTAAATCACTTAAGTTTTTACATCAATAGCTATGGCGTTGTACTGCCAAAAACACTGCTTTTATGCATTCAGTGTTTTCTTTTCTGTCTGTTTTAGTCACATGATGACGTTTAGTGGTACCAGGTATTAAAATGAACAAGAAACTGAAGAAGAAATGGTGGTCTAATAATTCTTTCCATGACTGTATATATATATAAAAATCAACTTTAATGTAATTTGGAGTAATACAGGGACACTTCAGTGTAATAAAAACATGGATCTAACTAATGTGTGAGGGGGAGTTTTGGACTGTGTCTCTCAACGTGTCTTGGGACTGAAGGTCCAGCTACAGATGTGAAGGCCGTCTCTGACACATCTGTCGTCGTGACAACAGATGGGAGCGAGGTCGCACCGTGGCTGACCCGAGAGATCAGCCCGGGCTCTCGCCACAAGAGAGCGGCCTCCTGGGACCGCCGGCGTGTACGACGGCGGGTTTAGATCAGGACACTGTTACAGACGCACACATGCAGAGCAGTCAAGCTAACTCAAGCTAACTCAAGCTAACTCACGCTAACTCAAGCTAACGCTCCTTGAAAGACACACAGCCGAGGAATCAGCAGCCAACTCGCCATCTGCCTTCCCCGTGTTTGACTTCCAAATCCCAGTTACCAACAAACCACACAGAAGACCTCCAAACGGGACGCACCAGCACACATGCGCACGTGCGCACATGCACACGCAGGTGCTGCACACACACACACACCTGTGATTCCTGATGAGATGGAGGCCACCTGGACGGAGGCCAGGTGAGCTGATCATTTTTCATTAAATTTAACAGAAGAAGGAAGATGGATTTTCTAACTTCTCTCACCGAGTTCATTCACCTCCCACCCCTCTAATCCTCTTCATCCCCCCCCCCCCCCTCTCTCTCTCTCTCTCTCTCTCTCTCCTCCGGACTGGGATGAGCGTCTCTCCGTCCTTTTCCAGGCTGTTTTTTTTTTCATACTTATCATCAAAGCGGCTTTATGACGCTCGTTTCACCGGCCTCGTTGCTTTTCATGGACGTCACCGTCTGTCACTGGAGATCAATACAGATAAGACATTTTCTCTCTGTCCAAACCCCCCCCCCACCCCCCCCCACCCCCCGCTTACTGGAAGGGCCCCTGTTGTTCACCCCCCCACCCCCCCCCCACCCCCCCCCCCCCCCCCCCCCCCCCCCCCCCCCCCCCCCCCCCCTGCAGTGCAGCTTGAATTATCAGTAATAGGTGTGTTTCAATCAGGACACAGTCAGCACTGAAAAACCCACTTATACATGTAGAAAGAGAGAAAGATGAGGAGGAGGAGGAGGAGGAGGAGGAGAGGAAATGGAGGGATGGATGTTCACTTGTTCATTTCTGTGACCTCTTGATTGCGGACGTCGTTGATCGATGTGAGACAGAGGAAGTATGTAAAGAAAGACGTGGATCTTTAAACGCTGCGGCGCAGCTTTGGAGGAGGATGACGACGTAAACGCGGCGTCTGCGTTCAGGGTCTGAATGTTGGACGTCTGTCCACGTCCCTGGAGGACAGACGTCCCTGGAGGACAGACGTCCCTGGAGGACAGACGTCCCTGGAGGACAACTCACCTAAACACACGGCTAACTTCTAAGTTCGGCAGGTTTAGTGAAAATGAGCTGAGAGCAGAAGAAAAAAACCAAAAAAGAACCACTTTCCTCGCCAGGAATCGGTATCAGTTCAGGTCCTCGGAAACCGGCGAGCGGCGCCGACATAAAACGGGCCGTGTAACGCTGAAAACACGCACACACACACCTGCACACCTGCACACCTGTCTGTGCAGCGATAAGACGTCAGCCGCTGCTCCAAATGTGTTTGCACACCGGCGTCGCTTCACTGCACTTCCTCATTGAACGACTCGAACAATTTATTCTGATGCGCGGCTGAATCCAAACGGGAATTTAGATTGAGATTGAAAAAAAAATAAAAAAAGGAAGAGAAAAAGGAAAGTCAGACGCGGCCTGAAAAGCCTTGAGGGGGGGGGGGGCGCTGTCAGTCAACATTACTGCATCACTACATGCTGGACAATCATTAACACGGATGATGAACATGGAGGGTCCCCCCCCATTGATCTCATTAATCTGTGACAGAAGTAATGACTGTGAACCTGGACCGCCTCGACCCGCCGGGACCGAGCCAGAAACCTTCGCTTTACCGTAGAACCAGCTTTCTAAGAATCCATCAGTCTCGTTCCAGAGAAAACTGGACTCTGCTGAACCAGAAGAACCACTGATGTCGTCCCAACTCAAGACTGGACCCCCCAGAACCTGCCTGGTGACCCCTGAGATGGACTCAGGCTGGACCCCAGCTCCTGCCTGGTGACCCCTGAGATGGACTCAGGCTGGACCCCAGCTCCTGCCCAACGACCCCTGAGATGG